>VZRS01008536.1:482241-658437 GCA_013398055.1 Ifrita kowaldi
AACATTTTTAGGTTACCAGGAGGCATTTGCTGTAATCCTGGGATTATGTCTGTGGCTGGTTTTCTGCTTCTTGTCCAGTTAATTAACATCCTTGAAAAGGCATGGATTGAGGGTTGTTTCCCTGTGTCTGTTTACGTGCCTGTATTATGTACAGTGCATCAGTGGCTGGACAGAGATGTCAGAAAAGTTTCTGAGGCTGTAGATGAGCACCAGGTTGACCACGAGCCAGCAATGTGCCCTTGTGGCAGCCAAGGATAACAACCTGCTGAGCTGCATTAGGCAGAGCATTTCCAAAGTTAAAAGGGGTGATTCTTGTCCTTCCCCTCAGCGCTGCTGAGACACATCTGGAATTCTGGGTTTTCCAGTCTAAGAGACACAAACCTACTGAAGCAAGCCTCGTGAAGGACTATGAGGATGAGTAAGGGCTTGGTTCATCTCTCAGACATGGAAAGGCTGAAAGAACTTGCCTTGTTTGGTCTGGAGAAGAGAAGCTTTGTGAGGAGTGTCTTATCAATGTGTATAACTGTCTAATGAGGATGTAAAAGCAATGGAGCCAAACTCTTTGTAGGGGTATCTGAAGATAGGACAAGAAGCAATGGCCTGAAACTGCAATACAAGAAATCCCATTTAAGCATAAGAAAAACCTTCCTGGACCTCTTTGTGGAAAGAAGACCACTTGAAAGTCCTGGTTTGTTTGACAAACATTACAGAAAAAGCTAATTTTTGATACTGAGATCCAAAAGAGAGTTTTCAAATGTCAGAGCTGACTGAATACAACTTAACAGCTTTTTGTACATAAATTAGTGTTTTTTATGGAGTGCAGACACATAGCAGTCAGTTTCTTCTGAAGAAATCTGGCAGTGGAGAATGCAAAGCAAGAAGATATTTAGGTCATCTCTTGCTTATGTTATTTGACAAGTACCCTGGAAAGGAGTGGTCAGATTCTGTTCACAGTAAGGCTGTGAGTGGAGGAGAAGAGCTTCTTCTGAACTGCATATCTGAGAACAGATCTTGCCACTGTGTCTCCAGTGTAAGGAGTTTGCATTCTGGTTCCGTTCCTGCCTTCACATGTCTATCTCTGTCAGAGAAAATGCACTGCAGCTAGGCCTGCAGTGTCTAATCATGCCTGTTAAAATAGCTCAGCAAGAAGATGGGACTTACTCTATTCTGCCTGTACAGATTTACTCAGGGAAACTGATAGAGCTTTAATCCCTTCCCTAAAACAGGAAAGTGAAGGCTTCACACCGGACAATGCAGTATGTCTTTATGTACATTCTAACCAGCAAAATATTTAACACTTTTAAATCTTTAAGGGATTGGGACTGTCTGGGGTTGCAGTGTTCCTGGTAACTCTGGGACATTCCATACGAGGTACAAGCCAAGGATTTCAGTTCCCTCCTGAACCTTTCCACAGATACATTTTCAAAATTTTTTAGTATGAGCTTACCTGAAAAATTGTCTCTGCTACTAGTTCTAACTTTTGCGTGAATTTCCATAGGTGTTGCAGAAGATTAAAGTTCTGCCTAGTTGTTAATTTTCTCACTTTTCTCTCCTGACAAACAAAGCTGGAGTAATGAGAACCATAGAGTGGAGTTTGGTCAATTAGATGTTCTTTTTCATAAATAAAAAGGTGAAAAGCATAGAGAGATGGAACTGTTCAGTGGGCTAAATATGCTCACTGTGTGATGTAGATAACTAAGTGCAGGAAGGTTAAGCTTTCTAAGCACTCCTGAAGATCATTTTGCTAGGCACCTGCTGTTTGCTTTCTATTTTATGGATCTAGGTCAGGAAGAAACTAATGGACATCTCACATGCTTGACATTTATTATTTTTAGTCATTTCTTGGTTCCCTTTATTGATGGCTTTTACACAGTGATCGTGTTGAAAGCTGCCCTAAAGATATTTGCATTTGAATCAAAGTCTGGCTATTCAGGGAGAAAGCCAGGTCACATGAAAGTCAAGATGTCCCCTCCCAATGAGACAGTTCCCTCTCTGAAATAAGCCAATAACGCGTTCACTTGACACATTAAAATGACAGATAAAATGCCTGAGGCACAGTGTTATTATGTGAGTTCAACAGAGGGAAGACATAAATGGCTTTCCTTTATACCTACATTTGCCCTCAGGAAGCTTTGGTTTTCTTAAGCTATGAAGGTTGAAGTGCTGATATTTATGTATCATTAGTTCAGAGGTAAAGGTGAGAACTGCAGCAGAGGTCCTCAGGCACAGTGTTAGAGTGTCGTTGTCACTGGCTAACTGGTGCTTTTCAGAACTACACAGATTGGTTGGACGCGCATGCATGGGAGACAAGCTAACAGAGAGAGGAGGGAAAAAAGGTCTGAAAATAGACCTACATGAGTACAACATATTAGATGCCATTACAGGGCAGAACAGAATTGATGGAAAACTGGAAAATCAGCTACTTCTTGAGAACAACACAACCTCCTTGCTTATGCCAGGAATCTGTGTTGTGGCATTTCTCTGCTATAAATATGAGGTAGGTAGAAGCCCTAAGTGGTGGTTCGCCAATGCCTGTAGAGAATCTGTCTGTTGATGAGAACTCTTGACTTCCCTTCAAAGCATTGGCAAAAGCTGAAGTTTTTTAACTTATGTGAGTAGACAATTAGACCCTTTATATTTAGCTCATTCTCAAGGAGTACTTCTGGGATGTAGCAATGTCATTTCTTGTTATCTTTGCTAGCATGTGATAACCCTCATTTGATATGGATAAAACTAATTGTTCAATTTGCCTGTCATTCAGCAGACTGAAGAAATGCATTTTAAAATTCCCCCTGAAAATCCATGAAGAGAGAAATTCAGCACACCTAAACCCAGGCCTTTTTTTCATATATCTTTACTGCATTGATAAGAGAAGTGCCATGAGATACTTTAAGTATGTCTTAAAGTTTAAATAAATAGTGTAAACTAGAGTGTTTAGGTAGGTAAATTTGTTAGGTTTAAGGGTATTCATGTGGTCGATGAATGGAATTGCTCTTTGTGCTTTGCTACATCTGAATCTGGAATTAAAGGGCATTGTGTCCAGGCTGGTTTCTGAGCAGGAGTTTTACAATGCTGCTCTGAAATAATCTCAGCTGGGGCCAGATGAATGTAAAGCTTCCCGACTGATCTCTGTCCTGCAGGCTCTATTTCAGTTCTAGTAGGACAGTGTACTACACAGGAGTCTATACTAGTATTCTCTCTGCTTTCATTTGAATGTCAGGAGAAAAAAAAAATCAATGCATCAGGAGCTCTTTGAAGCTGTTTTGGTATTTTGAAAGGATTATATTCTTTTTCTGTGTCAAGCGCATTAACATTTCCAATTATGCTCCCTGTCAGTGGGGACAAATAAACACTTTCTACCTAAGAGATGCTGCTTGCTGTTGCAGAAGAGACTTGTACAGTGTCCCCTGCCATGGGGATTCTTTTTTCCCATGTAATTTCTGCCAGAACTGGGTAGAAATCAAGCTAAAACTTGATTTCGATGTGCGTCAGCTCCATTTTTGAGAGCACGCCTATCTCATTATTAACCCTTCTACTTCTCTGAATACCAATAATAACATTATACTGTTTAATGAAACAGTCCTTGATTTTAAATGGGAAAGATATAGGTTTCTGATACATAATAGATAATTGTTTAAATAATTAACTGATACAGATGTGTCCCATAAGTCATCAAGTAATCCTAGTTAACAATACTTGTTCTACACAACCCTGAGTCATGAAAGCTTGATAAATAATTAAAGATCAGTCTTGACTATATGAGCACATGACAATAATGTTTGTATTTTTAATTTGGGCAGTCTCTATCATGGCAATTGCATAATGCTAGCAAAGGGCATAACCAGAATTACAGATGCCTTTAGGCAAAAATAAGAGTTCTGCCATAAGCTTTGTATAAATTGCCCTTCTAGGGAAAATGTAACCTTTGTGGAAAAAAAGCTGTTTTTTCATTTATAGTCAAACAAAACCACTAAGGAAGGGAGTTAAGCAGGTTTACAGAAACAAAAGTGTGAAGATAAGAATAGCTTAGATGAAAAGACACTTTCCAAAGGTAAAAGGAGTGATGGTTGAGGAATAAAGTGATTTGAAAATATCTGAATTCTCCTGGAGTGCCTTGGCTTGCATATGTTTGCTCCCAGCTTGAAGGTGGCACCTTCTTCAGGCAGAAACAGAAGTCACGTTTATTGCCGTCCTGTGCGCAGATGGCCGTGTGTCCTGGGCTGGCTTTGAACCTGTCAAAAGGGATAAGGGTCATTTCATTTGAAAAAGTACACCAGGTGAGACACCATTGTGGTTTCTTCTGGCCTATCTCATTATTTAAGCTTTATAGCAAGGCAGTATGGTAGCTGTTATAGAACTATTATTGACCATATTTGAGATTTTATGTAGCACATACTTACGTGCTGCTTTAAAAAAGGTACTACTTTGTAGATTTACAGAGGGGACCAGAATAAAGAGATGCTAACAAGACACAAGTTATGTACTCTATCTGGACAGTGTGTCAAAGCATGCCACATGAACCTTTGGCGAAAAGAGGCACTGGAGCTCCTTTGTCTGTATTGCAGATAGCAAGCAGTTTGCAGAGATTAACTGCAGAGGCAGGCAGCTGTTCATGGCTTCTTGCTTCACACTCGAGCAGGTCCAAGCAGCCCCTGGGAATTACTTTAGCACTGTTGAGCTCCCTGTGGCTGCTTCTGAGAAGTGAGATTTGATGAACTCTTGAGGGGAAGAATGAAGTGAAAATCATTCTGATCCTTCCATGGGCTACTCCTGGAAGGTTCTACTCGCTTCTCAAGGTGTTAAATCTTTTACATAGATTATGATCCAGTTTTCCAGTGCTTGTTCTGATGTCATTCTCAGACATCCTGCAAGCATGTACCCTCCAGCAGACCAGCTGGAGCACTTGGTGTAGCTGGAGTCTGCAACTGGAGACTTTGCTTTTCAAAAGTAGCTTGGATAGACTTAGAATTCTAAAGCTATGAAGCGCCACACTTGCTGATGTGCTGGCTTCTATCACAGAGGTGCTGTGCTGCTGCTAGTGCTGGGCTGGTGCTCATCAGTGTGTGGCTGCTCCCAGCATGACTCACTGGGCATCTGTGGACATGGCACCCTCAGAATTAGCAAATGTAGGCAGTATCACAACCTGGCTTGGTGTGGGAAGCGAAAGCACAGATTCATAAATGGCAGGGGTGTGCTCAGTTCCTTCAGTTGATGGGGAAGTACTTGTTGGGGAACAATTGTCCAGAGAGTTTTAAGAGTACTGCCTTTCTGGGCTGAAAACTTTTATTTGAATGAGATCCAATTGGTAATTAGGTCTTTCAGAAGGCAGTTTAATGCATACTTCTTATCCACCCAAGAAGGTATAGCATTGTAGTCAACTCAAGTCCTTCTCTAAGTTGTTACAAGCATTTATTTTCTGCTAAGGAGGAAAAACCCTGAACAAACAACAATAAAAAAATCACTGAAAACTGGCAAGCTATATGCATGTAACTAGTCTTGAAGAGAGAAATTTCTTCATTATATTTAATAAAACATATATTGTTTCCTACACTGTGTACCTCCTTTTGTTATGGAAGGAAAGCTGTTACAGGAATGCATTCTGAATAACGATCTTAATATTAGGATAGAAACAGTCACTGTTTTCTTACTCCCATTTTGAATGTGTGCTTAAATAATGCTGAAGTTCCTTTTTCTCAGTTAAATCGTATTTTATTCTTATTAAGAGACTGATTCCGTGGAGGCCTGTGTTCCTGCAGATTCTTTAGCAGTTGCAAAAGTAATGCCTTCACCACATTAGGAACATTCTTCTATGCTTAGCAGGATCAAGTCCTTTACTTTTGAAGACTTTTTTTCTTTTTTTTTTTTTTTTTAAACTTTGTTTAACTTCAAGTGTAGCTTAGAAGTTTAGAAAGGCTTTGGCTGATTCTGTATAGGACGTGAGGATAAGAGTCTGTGTGAAATCAGAAGGAAAACAGAAGAGAAATGAAGCCCGGGAAATTGGAGATGCTGTCTCTTAAAATCCAATTATCTGCTGGGAAACAGGAAACAAGAGGAGAATAATTGAATGGGACAGTACAGAAAGTCTATCTTTGTAGTGCATTGAGCAGGACATGTTTCAGCTGTCTGGCTGCTACATGAGCATCATTATTTATCTGTTGGGAGCTTGCTTCTGACATTATCACTAAATTGGTCCCACACTCTGTTGTCCATCATCTACAATAATTCAAAGATGCAACATCTCTTACTGGTCTCTTTTACTTCAAGAGTACAAGAAACTAAACAACTGTACATTGTCATGTAAAATAACTCAACTCCCAGAAATTAAACACGTTATTTGCAAAAGCTGTTTAATCATTTAGTTTTTGCTTCAGAACAAAACACCTCTCAAATGAATTGCTTATAAATGCCAATTTTATTTATGACGGCAAGGTCATAGGTGAAAAGAAAAGAGCACCTCAGTGCTAGTCTGCCTTTGTGAAGGGTGTTTTGAGGAAGGATTTCAGTGAGTCTTAGAGTCCTAGTGCATGGGTCACTGCGGGAAAGTGGAAGGAAAATGGTGAAATCACCCAGTGGGTCAGCAGCACTCAGCGCACAGAGTGTCTACACTAAGTCACAGTCAAGCTTTGGTCTTGTTACCTCTCTAAAAGTTGCTTTTTGGTTTTTTTTTGATCTCATCATGCTTGTCAAAGAGCTAACAGGCATATTTGCCATGATTTACACCATCGGCAGTGTTTTAGTGTGTGTTAAATGGTAGCAAACTGGGAACAGCATGGAAAGACGCAGTAAAAGAATCTCCTTGAAAGCTGGAAGTATAAGGAACAACAAGATTTGGATTTTACAAAGTCAGTCTTTAATAGGATAGATTATAGGTTTTTCATGCCTGAGATACAGCACACTGAATACATCAGTGCAGCTGCCAGGGCTCTAGCAGTAGCAGCAGCACAACCATGTCATGGTGCAGAGTATGGCTCATCAGCCGTGCTGATGGATGCAGATATGCTGAGATACCTCCACTGTGCTGGTGGGGCTAAGTACAAGCATACTCTCAGTGCTCCAGATGGGTCTATTAACCCAGTAACAGTTGTTGGAGACCTGAGACTTGCAAGGCACAAGAGCAGGAGGGTCAGGGAGGTTTATTAACTGATGTGCAGAGTGGTGCCAACCCATGAAGAGCACTAATAACGCTGCTGAGCCTGAGCTAAGTGGCCTGTTCAGCACATGGTTAGTGTGCAGTGCAGTGAGCAGTCTCACTGTGAGCTCTCTGTACCCACCCACGGGCTGTGGCTCCTTGGAGCTGTGCAGGGATCTGTACCATGGGGCAGGTGTAGAGGGCGGGCAGGATGGTACCAGCTCTCTGTCTTTAAGGATGTGAGAAGGCATTGGAAAATCAGGCCAGATGTCCCTCCAACGTGGTGTCCTGCCTCCCACAGCAGCTACTCCCAGCTGGTCCAGGAGGCTTGGGCGGAGCAGAACAGGGTCTGTGTTTGGTGACTCATCCCTGCGAAACTCCATCAACTGAACCTGCAGAGAAGAGGCAGTGATCCATATATACAGTAGTCCTAATTTGGATAGCTTATTCACAAAGAAAAGCACAGAATTTGAGGCCAGAATTTGAGCTGCCACCTCTGCCCTAAATCTGCTTAGGGAGCAAAGCAAGTATAAACTTCTCTTTTCTTCCCCATTGCCTCAGCTCCTCAGATATTGCAGGTGCCTGGGTATTTCTGAAATTAGTTTTCTGTGTTTGACAAAGTTTACATCAAAATGTACTGCACAGGACTTTATTTTATTATGGTAGATTTAGAACAGCCACTTGTTTATATAGATACTAAAACATGACATTTAAATGTGAAACAAAACATCACCGCATAGTAGGGTTGGCACCGCTGACTTTTTAACAGGACAGTACATAAAGCCATTGCTGTCATCTCACTGCTGATAACTGGAAATGGAAGGATGGGAATTGTCCAAATTTTCAGCAGTGTTGTTATTTTCATTGAACTGTTGTGCATGTTCTGACCCGTGCTCTAGGTGCATGTACCTGTCTGACCCAGATGTAAAGGAAGATTCGGAGAGGTATGATACTGGCAGTGGTGGGGGGAGGGACCATAATCAAGTGGGTATATTTGTTCAGTGAAAAAGAAAATTTACAGATGGATTAGTTGACCAAAAGACTGGTAACAAACCTTCAGTTTGAGAATAGATTTAGTATAAATAGTGCATAAATCTATGCACTAATAGTAATGTCATGTTTTTGAAAATATATACTATCAAAGGAAGCACCTTGAGCCTTGAATTGATTTGATAATACACAAGTTTCCTGTCCCATTCTCTGTTTAATTTAATGGATTTAACTGTAAAGAATAGTTTTGCTTTGAAGAGTGCTTTAAAACAAAATCTAGTGAGCAGCATTTAGTTAATCTGGAGCATCCAATTCTGAATAAAAATCATCCATTTCTTAACAGGAGTTGACATTTTTAGTATAAATCTTTGGTATACTTATTAATATAGATGTAGATTCATTCATGGATTAAACCACAGTGTTAAGTATGCATTATAAAGGTCATAAAGAAAAGTGCTAAGAGCAAGGTTACAAACCTCCCAAACTGCACATGATTATCTCAATTTTTATGTAGGAATTTTGTCTCTCTTCATTTTGATCTGATGGTGTGGAAAGTGAAGAATAATCTTAGTGGCTGACCACAATGAGCACTACCCAGCCCAGGACTTGGGAGAGCTGTTTGGGAGGTGTAGAATAAGGACCCACAGTGGCTCCAAAGCTCCAGAATAAAACCAGTTTCCTTTTTGCAAAATAAACAGTCACTATCACAGCAGCATTTATGATTTTAGGGGTTTCTCTCTTTTTTTTTCTTTTTAAGTAAGAGAAATTGAAGAACAGCAGAGGGAGAGCCATAGGATATATATGGCCATCTTTTATTCTAAGAAAATAAATTATTATTTGCTTACATAAATGCAAATAATTTATATTCATTACCTTTCCATGTTTAATAAAGTAATGTCTTGTTTTGGTGAACCCCCACTGATATGTTACTGGGCAATGAAATCATGCATTTTAAAATCTCTTGGTTAAGAGTCTACAAAATATGGCACTCAATCTTTCTGCGTAATCTCAAACCATCAAAGATAAAATGATTTCGCGAAGGGCAGAAAAGCAGTTGGGGTTTGCTGCTGTATTTACATCTCCATTTGGAATACAAATGATCCTGAAAAGTGTGTTTGCTCAGCTCTTTATGGAGCTGCCAACCCTGAGCTCCTATCAGGCCAAGCAGCAGTTGACTCATCTGACCCTGGAGGAAAAATTGCTTAAAGATTCGTGTACTTTCAATGCTCAGTCAGGGATTATATCTGTGCCAGCTCTTGGCTTGCTTATCAAAGGTGGATATGCTGGAGCCTTTCTTTTGGTAGATTTTCCTGTTAAAGGTGTTATAAAGAGCCTTGGATCACATTGACAGAAGGAACAAGACTGTTATAGAAAGAGAATACACCGAAGGGGGCATTTTTGTGTTTGGGATGCATGCTGACATTACTTGATACTTTTACTGAAGGAGTGGCATATGTGACTCCAGTGGAGAGAAGAAAAACTGGTGGAATGATATCAGAAATAATAAGATCTAATGAACTCGAAAATATTATTTTGTAAAACCTTATCACAAACTAAAATACCAATGTTTGTATAGGTATCTCATTGTAAACACAGGAACAATCAGGCTGACTTTCATGGAGAGCATAGTTTTAATTTTTCTGCTTGAAAGTCAGATAATTCATTCTAGTATGTAAAATGGGGGAAGAACAACTCTCAGGGATGATTGGAGGATCGGGCTACATAGTAAAAATAATTGTTGTAATGTGACAACATGAATATATATCTGTAATCCCACATAGAGGCAAATGGACATTATGAATGGAGAATTAAAAAAAAAGCTGGATTTTTTAAAAAAACAGTCTTTAGTAAAGTCTGGAAGTCCTAGGCAGGGGAATAGGTACAGGTAGAGAAGTGCCTGGTTACATTATCTACAAATGTTTAAGCTCAGGCTGGAAAGGAGATTGGTGGAAAGAGCACACATTTTAATGTTCATAGAGGAAAAAACTCTCTTTTAAAATTAGAAGCCTTAACTTGCAGGTTATTGAGTATATTTGGAAATATAAGCAAGGACAGTGTGGCCTGGAGCTTTTCCATGCATGCATTTTTGCATGTTAAAAGGAAGGTCTGGACTTCCCTAATATAGCAAAAAATCTCTGATATACAGCTTGATATCCCACCCTGGAACCACAGCATAGTGTCTAGGGCAGCCAGCTGAATTATTCAATTTGAATAGGGTTTTTAACTTGTTTCTATTCCTAGATCCCTTAAAAGGGAAATTGTGATTTTCTATGGATAAATTTTCTGCTAGTCACATAAATTCACAAAATTACTTTTGAACATCCTTGTCAATTCGCATTTGGGCAACAGCAATTGTAACTTGTATTGCTTGATAGCCCCGTGCTGGGAGATTTGTGGAACTTGTAAGCAGTGGATAAGTGGAAGTGGAAAGTGTGATAGTAGTAGTTCATTCCTACTCTGAATGGCATGGTGATGGCATTCCTGCTAAAATGTGGGCATTTTTACTGTTCCACTCAGTATTCCTTTTGAAGAAATCCTACCTTAATGCAATAGCTGCACAAAAGAGGACCTCAAATGTGAAAACAGAACTGTGTTCTCTTTTGATCCCATGAAGCTACTCTCCATGTCTGCAGTCATGGCATAATTCTGAACCACTTGGCAATGAACCCATTTTTCAGAGTCTTCTATTGCTGGTGTTTCTGAGCAGCTGTGTGCTGGCTGCAAAGGACGAGTGTGTACACTCTTCTTTACAACCAACACACAGTTTTGCTTAAGCAATGAGGCATTTGTCTGCTTTGTAATTGAACACTCCTGGCAGCCTAAGAAGTCTTTATTCTGTGTGTTCCTATGCATCTGCTCAAAGGGATATGTAATACCTCATGAGTGCTGATGTTGCCTCACAGTAACAGATTTCTTTTAGTCTTATAGCTCTTGCAGTGGTACCAAGTACAAAGTGCTTAGCTTCACTTTTTGTCATTTTTTTCCGCTTTAAAACTTGCAGCACAGTAGCTCTGAAATCCATTTGGTGGGATTTTACATTACAGCTGAATACAGTAACATTTTTGCCACTTTCGTTTGTTCTTCGCTGGCATCAATGACATTTCATCCTGTTTTGTTGGGTTTCTTTTCCACTGCAAATAGTTTAAGTCTTTAAGACTGAAGGTTGAGTTTGTTTGTCTGTCAGAACTCCATGACTCTGTTTTGATCTGATTTTTTTTTTCTTTTTTAATTTGGAGATATGGACAAAAGGCTTTACCATACTTTGTTAAGATGAGAGGTCTCTTATCAGTGATGGCAACAGTTTTTGTGCTAAATGTGTAGCATTTAAGATGAGGATCCTTTATGTTTAATGAGAGAACTAAAATTCAGCTTCTTTAGGGTATTTGAAAGCTGTCTTGGTATTTGTGGTTTCTTCTAACTGTGTGTGAACCAATAAAAATGAGCAGTTGGGTTTGTTGATGTCCACTCCAGGACAAAGGGGTTCCATGTACGATGAATCTGCACAGTTGCTGTCACCTAATGAATTCAAATGTGCAGCATTCACAGAGAATTTCAAGCATCACCAACTCTAATTGCCTTCTTAATCTTATTAATTATCTCCTTTTCTAACTTTTGTTTAGAGTCAGCATAAAAATAGTCTTCCTGCTGAAATAACTTCGTAGGCAAAGTTCAAGTGAGCAATTAGTGATTGCATCTGGTTTTGAGTTATTTTCCCAGCTTGTGGTAGTTCAGTTAATAACCTTTTAAAATTCTCATGTATCTCCCCAGGCAGCTGTAGGTCTGTTTCCCAAATCTACTGCAATGTTCGAAGTGCTCGTCTTTCTGGGACCATCTGCTTCTCTTCTCCGAAGACCATAAAATCCTTGGCAACTCCTTGAATGAACCTAACATACAGGAGTAGATGGAACACATAAATAGAAAAATTATGGGAAGATTTTAATTCTGATATTAAAGGTGTTTTGCATTCAATGACCATTACAAGAATAGATTTTTTGCCCGAAAGCACCTTAGTGAATCATTATGTATATCTGCAGTGCACATGAAATTCCATTGCAGGAATACCAGCAAACTTCTGAAAATAGGCATTTCCTTATCAAATATCTATCACAATCCTGATTCTTCAGTACACCAAAGACATGTAATAACTAAACAGTGTTGACTCTACCTGTCTCTTAAATTATTCCATTAACAAATCCAGGGAATCATTCAAAATCATTCTCTGCCTTCCAATATCCCTCTGCTAACTCTTGGACATAAGTCCTTGTCACATGCTACTTGCCTAAATGCTGAGGCTTTCCCTAGATGTTAGCTACTTACTGGTATTATCCATCATAGCCTTCTGATTTATATAAGTTTCGAAGTTGCAAGTATGAAAGATCAAAAAAATATTTGAACACACTAACATAAACTTATGAAATAGAAACCCAAGTACTGGCTAAAAGAAATTAGGTAGCTATTTAAGCCTTAACACAAAAAGAATAGTTGTTCTGAACCTAAAGATTTTTGCTGCTCTCTACAGTTTCAGCATGACTTTCAGATCAAGGGAGTTAACTGTGAATTGTCTGTTTAACTGAAGTGTTTTAACTGCTTGTGCTCTCCAGGTTTCTTCTTCTTCTGTGTTCCAGAAAGCTAATAAGCTGTTTTCCCTGAGATGGTCAGTTAGCCACACAAGCTATTCCTGTACAAATAGATTTACTCAACATTTTTCTGGTTCTAAAAATAAGCTGCCTTTTCTATCACCATCTTCAATTTTTTTAGGATAAATGAGCTTTAAGATCAGTTGTCTGGGTTTGGGGTTTTTTTCCTGTTCCTAAAGATTATCAAACTTCAGCTATGCACCCACTGAGTTGTGCCAATAATTTCCTCTCTCTCTGGGAAGTAACCCTTCCTGAAAACTGTTCTTGCACTGCATCTCCTATTCTTAGGAATCTGGTTAACTTCAGATCGTTGACTCATATAATTTTATGGTTTTCTCTTTTTACTTCTTGTCTAAATCCACCATGATCATGTAGAAGAATGAAGAACACATTCCTGTTGAATTTATTATAAATCCATGCTGATGATTATTTCCTGCCGGCACATTGAGGGTGTGATAGGTATTTGCATCCTCAAAAACATTCATTTTGCTGAGGTACCAGGTGCTAGGCACCCGAGCTGCAGACAAGGCTGATATCCCTGGGCTCTCCAGCTTCATTTGTGCCTTCTCCAATGGAGCTAACATGGGTAATGCAGGTGGGTTTGATCCAAACTGTTACCTGAATGAGCTCTTCCCACTTCATTGATTATCCAGGGAAACTAAGGAGACTAGAACCCTAACTCAGCCCCAGACAGTGCAGTCATTTCTCATACAATTACGGTGGAACATGGTGAAAACACTCACACCTCTGTGCTTTTTAGCTCAGGGATGTGTTTGCAATCTCTGATAACATTCCCAAGGTGGCCCGAAACTGGCCATTCCAGCAGCCTGAATCCTGACCCTGGCAGTTCATCCTGAATTGGAACGTCCTTTGTCAGTGGCTGACTTGGGGACACCCTCTGCTTCAAATGTGGCTATTTGAAGCTGCAAAGCAGGTAGTTAGGATCGATGTTTGTAACTCAAATGCTATTGGTCATTCAATCATAGACTTTTGTTACCACTGGTTTCTTGCATAAACAGAGTTGTGCAGGTTTTAACTTCTGGCTGGTTTGCTCATGCAGCATCACCTAAGAACATATTCTTCCAAGTCTAACTGATCCGTTGTATAACCAGAGGTCAGTTACGTCGTTGATGTCCTGGCTTGGGTCCATAGCTCCATATGTTAAGGCACTGCTTCTCAGAAAAGCTCTGCTTCCCAGTCAGGACTGTAGCCAGATCCTTTGTATTGGAATATCCATCTCAGACTGCCCACCCTGTGGTGAGCCTTGCACAGGTGTGCTTTGGACTGGATGTGCCTTCCCACCGATGATATAATTTGGCTTTGAATTTGTGCAAACAGCCATTTGTACTTCCTGTTCCTGTGCCTTTCATTTCCGTGCTCAGTCAGGTGTGAGATTGCTACATACCTCTCAGGGAGCCTGCTTTTTATTTTAGTAACAGCCTACATTTCCTTATCATCAGCACTCTGTATGTGGCACAACTCAGAAGTGGTTCTTCCACTGCGAAACAGACCTGTAGCTTTGCTACAGCGTACAGATAAAACAGTGACATTGATGATTGGAAGAGTTGCTTCCAGCACAGGCTGCCAAGGCTGCCTCTGTAGCTCACAGCAATCTTTCCATTGTCAGCCAGTGTGACCCTCACCTTTCATTCTCTACAATCTTTCTTTTTTAGTTTTTGAAGAAGTATTACCTTATTAAAATATTTTAAAAATAACGTATCATAAGAAATGTACCGGATGAAGAAGGACTCCTTGGCACTTACCACATGTCTTAAAGGTCTGCCATCCTTCCCACTTCACTATTGCTGCCCTCTCAGAAGCTTCTCTGAGTCTGTGGTTTGTGTCCCTTGTGTTGTAAGTGGGATATGCCTTCTACCTCTCACTTCTGTTCTTGATGCTTTTGTCCTTTATCTAACAGTAATTTTAGGAACAGAGGTTGGTTTTTCCACATACAGCCTTGATGGTCACTCTACCCTCACCTAACTAATTTGCTCAATTGATTTGTTAAAAAATGCAAATGTACCCAAGGGGTGCTTCCTGGGGGCTGCTCTAAGCCGTCACAAGATTTTTTAAGTGCTGTATCTTAAGAAGCGTTCGCTGTACCTTTATCTTATCAGCCTTGCAGGTTCCCAGATCAGAGATGACAGCCCTGGCATTTGCTGTGCTTTTTCCAGTCATGTCCTTTTTACTTGTTCTTATTTGGCAACCCAGGGGGTTAAAATAATTGTCCATGTTCATTTGGGAGAGAAGAGACTTGGTAAAACAGCAACCCTAGTAGGCTGACCTCCCTGTGCTTTCAATTATATTGTTTGTCTAATAACGAAAAACCTGGAATTATTGCAAAGCAGACTTTGCCCTTTTTTGCCTGCCCACACCACCAGACAGGAGAGCAACAAAGAGCTGTAAATGCCTTCATCCCCTGAACATTCTCTGTAAATTGATACCCTGTTTTGAGAGACTGAGGAGTGTCCCACTCTAGGCTGCTAACATGCAATTGCATTCATGAAAATGAATGCCCAGAGATGGAGGCACGTCCTCTGGAATCAGCCCACTCTGATGAATGACACGCATTTCCATAACAGAATAGGCAGTGTGGGAGCCTTGGGAGGGAGATGAAACAAAGTCACATTTTTTCCAGTCTTCTATTTCAGGTCTGACATAACTTTGCCGCTTTCAAAAACAAGCTTACTCATTCCTTTGATTTATCTGTATTATTCAGTCTCTAGACCTTGTTTGTGGTTCCTTATGCAAAATTCAACACTTTTACTAAATTTGTGCCCCTTATGTTTACATTTCATTTTTGATCAAATACTTTTTTTACATCAGTCATATAAAATATTCTCATAGGACAGAATTAATATTTCATTAGTATGTTCAACTACAGCTAACATCACTGATCAGGAAAGTATTTTTTTGATAGGAACCGTGTAATTGTGGTCAGACTGGTCTTTATCCAAAGCCTGTTGAGTGGAAAATGCCCAAGGATTTCAGCAGTCTTCAACTCAGACTTTTATGAGAACATTTATGTGTCTGGCAATCAAGCCTCTTGTAGCCTGTAATGCCTCTCTTATGGCAGATTACAGTGTACACACTTTCAGGGAGAAAGGGAAGGTTGGCTTAAGGAAAAAAATGAGACCTAACCCATGCTGATTATATATGATATTTTCAATGAAACAAAGAAACAAAAATAAGGTACTAGTTATCTTCTTCAACATATACTGTTAGATTTAAAATAGTATAACCTAGATAATTTTGTAATTTTGATAAAGAGAAATAGCTGATTTCAACCAAACTGAATTTACTTGAAAACTAGGGGTTTTTCAGATGTCTCCTACAGGATTCATATTCATTTCTGGATGGTGTGAAAATGAACCAAGACATATGTTCAAATTTGCATTAACCACCTGTGCTATAGGTTACATTGCTCTACAGAAAATTCAATTTTTCTTTGAAAATGAGTATGATTAACTAAGGTAGCTGGCTGGGAAGCTCCAAGGACGAGATGATCTCCAAAATCTAATGTAGAAAATGGGAGTCATGGGGATGATGCTGAATGGAGAGAAGGTGTGAGAAGGCAGAAAAATAGAAAGGTAACTGTTGATAAGGAAAATGAAACAGACTCTTACTTAGGTAAAAGTGGTCTGAACTTTGATAGACAAAGACAGCTCAGATGAACAAAGAAGCTGGAGTTACAGAAACTATGTATTGACTAATGCAACAGGGAATGAAGGAAACCAAGCCAAAAGGGACTTGGTCTGAAAAGGTGTGGTTTTTTAAATATTTATTAATATTTTTCAGGCTTTTGGTATGCTTTTATCCCAATGATTAATAAAAATAATCTTTCATTTCTCTTCTGAATATTGAAAATCTTCCAGATGTGGACATACTCAAGGTTCGGTAGGGATGGCTCTGGACATGTGGTTGGAAAGTCTTATCATGATGAAGCATTTTCAGTTCAGGAGGTTTCTTGATAGAGCACATTTCTGACACTTAAATATTCATTATTACTGGAGGTCTTATTGATGTCCAGGGGTAACATGGGGATCTGCTTCAGAATATGCCTTTTCACTCTGGTTCTGATAATAAGAAGCCCTCAGCTTCTTACTGCAAAAGTCTTTCCATGAAGTAATTAGCACTGGCTAGACTTGTATATCCTGCAAATAGATCTGTGTTCTTACCTTGAGTCCTGTTGACTTCAGAACATCAGCATGAGCAGCAGGGTGAGATCCTTGAAGAATGAACTTGTTTCATATTTTAAATTCTAATCTTATTCCTTCAGCCAAAAATCTCTTCAGTTTAAGCTGTGCTGGCATGGGTTTTGATACAAAGAATCTTAGGAAATGTGGACATCAAAAGGAAAAGCAAACCAAAATATATCGTACAAATACAGTAGTGTTTCTTGATTCACATTTTGAAATCTTATGCATTTTGCAGTTTTAAAAAACCCCAGCCAAAGGCAACACTGAAGACTTTCTGAGGAACCTTCCTGACCAATAGTGCCCAAATTTGCCTTTACTGACTAGCAGGCACCAGTGCTGCCCAAAAATTCCTTGAGTGTAAAGAATGAAAATGTTAACTTACAAAAAAATAAAAAAAACCCACCAAAACAAACAAACAAAAAAAACTAAAAAAAAAATCCTTAATCAGAAAAACCAAACTCCCACTCAAAGAACATGGTTAATTTTACTGAAAATAAAAAGCAGGAATCAGTTTCTCTGAACTAGAATTGCTATACAAAAAAAAAAAGTTTCCTCTCTCAGGGATTTTCCTTTCCAATTAAAGACACTGGCAGTTTGTCTCCCAGTGAATACATTAGCCCTTGTGTTCCTGTGCCTCCCTCTTGTATTTTGGTGTGCAGTGAAGCTGGTGCCAGTACACCCTGGAACTCATCCCACGGTGCCTGTGCATGGATGGCAGCAGAGTCAAACACACTCTTTCCCCACACAAGCAAACGATCCAGGCTCATCTTGGTGACTCACTCAACAAGAGATACTACCAGCTCACCTCAGTGATGGAAGACTGTAATTGTGCTAAAATTGATTAAACCAAGCTCTGGAGAAGCTCCTTTGATCCTAGAATAGCAGCTGAACTGCATGAAGGGCTTTGGTTAAATAGTGTTCACCATGGAGTGACTTAGCTCCTCTGGCCTTGGAGAACTTGAAGTATCTGGCTCGTGTACTCAAGAAACAGCTTCCAGGTTTCTCCCATAAGGATCTTCATTGAGGTCTTGCGTACCTCTTTTGGCCCAGTTCATGCATGCTGCTACTGACAGAAGGATACCAGATTTATCTGCACTATAGGTGCAACCAGGATGGAAGGAGCCACGGCTGTGTGTCATATCATAGTTTTCTCTAAGGAAGGAAGTTTGTCATCTATGTCACTGCTGTGTGTCATTTGTGTTCAAAGTGTAGTCTGTGATGTGCTGAGATACTCGAGTGTATTTCTGAGGGTTTTCTTCCCACTTGCTCTGGTGGGTGTTTTTCATGTTAGAAAAGATCTCCACAGTACTGACTCTGAAGCACTTTAAGCATCAATTAATGAGCAACTATTCATTTTCTGTCAAGGCTCTTCCTATGACATTATCCTTTCATTCTTTGGACTGGCCATATAATTGATTATGTCCCCATTTTCCCTCCTTATGTGAAATCTTTCCAGAAAATCTGTTAGATAGGAGGCCTTATCATTGGGAAATACTTGAAGATTTTATTTAGTACAGTCAAAAGTGTCAAAACAGCTAATTGAAAGCTTTCATCTCCATGACTAATGAAAGATAAAGTTATTGCAAAAATATGTCACAGGAATCTACAAATTTTAACAAAAAATAGCAACCTCATTAAATCTGAAGGCAGTTAAATGCTACTGTGGGAAGTGTCTCACTGCAGAGACCTTTGCAAATGAAAAAGGAGCACCACCAGTGTACATTTTGGTGTCTTTAAATCATACAGACTGCTCCAAGATAAATTCCTCAGGGACCTGGGACCTAAGCCTGTTTGTCTGCAGGTATCCAAGTGGGTTTCTGGTAGGAACGAAGAATCAGATAGAGAGTAGGAGGTTTTTTTTAGAAAGATAAAGGGTGAAAAGTTTGAAAACAATTGTCTAAAAGTAACCCTTTCAGCTACTGCTTGTTTGCAGTAAGTATATGAACTTAGTTTTCATTTCTCAGGTGTTATTTACTTAATTCTTCTTACTTTTAACTGAGGTGGTTTGTTCAGCTACTGTGGGATGTATGACAAATACTTTTAATTCTTTTATCTTAAAAAAATATTTTTCCCCCCATGAAGTTACCTCTAATTTTAGACGTATGTTTGATTCCTTTTTATTTGTCATTCTGTGTCTAATTTAGTTGCCTGCCAGCTCAGATGTGACATTTCTGGATTATGCTAATGTATACTGATTTTCTCAAATCCACCCACAGCCAGTTTTGCTTCCTCTGATTGACAAAGATGCCTTCAGATCTGCTGATCTGGCAGGACTGAACTCAGGTCATCGAGCAGTTTGGGACCAATGTTATTGGCTCCCACCTCATGGCAGAGATGAGTTGCAGAATGGCAATGCTGTTACTTCACCAGGTTATAAACTGGGGAGCAGAAACAAGACTAATAGCTGATCTGAGGAAACAATAGCTTTTTGATAACCACATTGCCTACTTTTCTAAGGGATATGAGTGCAATACTTGTAAATATGACACTCTGAGAATAATATGGAAACAAGTAATTTCAATCTTCTATGGAATGGGATATTCACCATAACTTACTCCTTCCTCTTTCTCAGAAAAGGTCTTATTTGCCAGAGTAGATTATTAAAAATTATAATGTATTTCCTGCCATGTAGGAAGGAGCTGTAAATTATATTCCTGTATAAAACTGCAACATGTTGATATAATCTCTGAGAACAGATTGATAGGAATTTCTTGAGGGAATTGTTTAATTTCTGAGTAGAAATCAGAGGTGTCATCTGTGTGTGTGCACACGTGTGTGTGTGTATATATATATATATATATATATTTTTCCAAAGAAAAGCAGGTTGCTTCCTGATTTTAAATGAGCTTTGGGTTTTGGTTTGATGGGTTTTAAAGATTTAATAGATCAAAGTGTTCCATGTTTACTGTAAGGAAATAATCATATTTAGGTCACAGATATTAGAGGAGGGCTGTTGGATGTCCTAAAAGCCAGCAGATTTCCTGCTGCAGTGACAGCAGCTCCACTGGCAGGAGCTGCAATGCATTCTTAGTGCGACAGCTGATGGCAGGAAAGCCTGAGAGTGAGAAGTGTCCTGCTTTCCCAGGCTCTTACGTCTCTGGCCTGCGGTTTGCTAACACAGAGTTTATAAACTGCTCCTGAAAATCAGATTTATTTCTAATTCAATAAGAAAATGCACAGGAAATTCATGAGCTGACTTTGGACCAAATTTTGCTCAGATTTAGTTGTGTTGCAGACAAGCTTCCAAAAACCTGTAATATTGTCAGTAGTCAGGAATAAATTTTGCCCTTCATAGTCTCACTTGAACCAGTAGCCATCAGCATGGTGAATTCTCCACATAGTTATACCCCAAGGTAGAAACTAGATTTGTGCTTTCACTTGAACTAATTAGGAGTAAACAGCTTTGCTTTTGCAGAATGCAATTTTGCTTTCTGCCCTGAGGTCCAAGCAAAATAAGAGCATTTGTATTAGTGTCCTTTTAACAGCATCTTACATAATACTGATTTATTTAGTCTGAACGTCACTGTGCAGACAATTAACAAAAAACCATCCCTTTTAAAAATAATTTGTAATCTATGGAGGATAGGAATGAGGTCTTGAATATCACATTAGACATTTAAATGAAGAATAATGAAGAAAGAAGATTCCAAAACATAATCTTGATGGTAGCTGGATATTTTTTGCATCATTACTTCCATGCTGGGTTCTTATTAAACCTAAATCTCTGAGATTTTTGAGATTTTTCAGGCAATTATCATTACTGTTAATATGTATAACTTCTTATAGGTTCAAAAGGTCATTTTCTCCATTCTTCACCTACACCAGCTCTAGCCAGACATATAGTAGCCAAAACCATGGTGTGAGTAGCCCAAGGTTGCAAGGAACATTGCAGTATTCCTGAAAGCTATGCGCTGGGGATACAGATCTAAGAATAAAGCCATCAAACAAACAGATAATGGCCTGGAAAACCATAATTCCTTCCGGAAGCATTGATAATACTTTATTTTCTTGAAGTTATTTTCTTGAACTTCATTCATGAATTTTTGTTCTACTTCTTTAATTGAGAATAACATCTAGGTTTCCCTAGAGTTTTTGTGAAGGGTATGAACAAGATTAAACTGCTCTCAAATTCTGAGGTTAAATAGGAGCAAGTTAAAAACTGGTTTAAAAACTTGTTGGTTGAATTCTATCTTCAGGTTCTGAGCAAGACTCTTGGGACCCTCTGTGAGCGGTACAAATGTGGCTGTGTTCAGAAACGGTTTTATGGGTTTTTCTATTCATGTTCTGTGAGCATCTGCCCGACTTCACAGGCTTCACAGTGAATTACAAGATAACATTTAGTTCGGGGCTAATATCAGAGTAGCTTAGTTGTTTTAATGCTCATCCTGATAATATAGTTTACTACATTTGCTATGAATGACATTTTGGGCATATATAAGCAGTGGAACAGTACAGGCCCAAGGGAATACCATATTTCCCATCATCATGTATGGCTTGCACTTAGGCTGAACTCTGTATTTTAATAGTTGCAAACTCCTAGGAAAATAGAGATGCAAATTTTAAGATGTTTTTCTTGTATTTTATGTCAACTGTAAACTCTGGGTGTGCATACCTGTTAGGAGACAGGAATTTGTGTCTCTTGGGACTTTTGATTGTTATTTTTGGCAGTCTCCCTTGGCTTGTTTTCCTGCTGTTTCTGAGTCAATAGGGATTTGGACCTGCTATTGAAAGAGCATATTTATATCTTTCGGTCTTAGCTGACTACAGACACAGTGACACCTTTGTCAGCTACCTAATGGAGCAACCTTCTTTGCTGTTTGTATTCAGTTCAGGCTGCAGAGAGGTTCTGTTTGATGTCTCCACTCAAATGCTCTGGGTGCTTTTGAACAGTCATGCATTGCAGGACAAATGTGCTGAGAACACAATGAGCACTGTGGGAGGGGAAAGTGACTTTGTTTGTATTCTCTTTTTGCTATCATTCATTCTTTTGTGGCTGTAATGTCAGACCAGTGGCAGGTAGGCTATTTGTAAACCTTGTTTCTCCCAGGGTTAATCAGGATTTCCAATGTCTGCACAGAAAGTTAACAATGAACCCAAGTAATGCCTTAATCTTCCCGTAAACCACTGATCAGAGGCTCTTCCAAAAGACTGTAACATGCTGGAGAGGCCATGTCTTGAGCAACATGACATAGTTCCTGACTGTGGAAGCAATGGTATCTTAATTGCTAATCTGTCTCCTTTACATTCATTCCTCAAACGAGCTGTTCCTCCTTAAAAGCCTTTGTTGACACCCAAGTTTGCTCTGCTTGTTGTCCTCTGGACTATTTTTACCTGAAGGTTCACTGAAGCCAAGAGGCCCAGCAGGAACAGGATGTACTGGAAAGCTGTTGAGCCTGAGGTACCTGCCTTGCAGATCCAATGGAGGATTCACTTTCCACTTGGCTGCTTCCACCATCCCTCTTTTTTGTGCTACAACTGTTGCTGTTGTGCCTTATATTTAATGAGGTGCATTCTTACAAGAGCAAGTACATCTGACATTTTGGAACAATGTAAAAAAATTAAGAAATTATATTTGCACATCGCACTATTTGCTGTATTTGAAAGAGTAAACTTTTTATTTAGCCTATCTTTCTGCAATATACTGTAATTCTCGATCCTGCTTTCAAGAAAAATTCAGAGAGAGCTCTTGAAACAAATTCAAGAGAAACGTCACTAGGATGCTTTTCATGTCTCTGCTTTGTAGTTCCTGGATGTTTGTCTGGCTTTTAAATTTCCCATAGAAAAAATAATCCATCTCTTCTATAACCAACATTTTGCTATTAAACACTCATTGGAATCCAGGGATGTTCACTCAGAATTTTAAATGGGATGTCTAGTCAGAGTTATAAAATCTTATAGCTGAGGGATGTAAAGCAAGCATACAATGAGAGTGGAAGATCAGAATGGCATGATTTATTCTGACAATTTTCCTTTTTTCTGTTAAAACCTGTTAGCCTGCCATACAGGTTTACTCTATATATATATAAAATACTTACATATGTGGTCAGCTGTCAAAAAATGCTAAAAACTAATGAGATGAATGGTTGTTGTGATGATCTTTATGCTGTTAACTTTGAAAATCGCAACCCACAGCTGCTTTCTGTTTTGTGTGTAGTTTTATATTGCTAAGATTATGAACTTTGGTATTTTGTAATATATGAGTCTTGAAAATACTGGTTTATTCTTTAAGAACATGCTGCACCTCAAGCCTGAGAAGGTGTGTAAATTACCATATTTAGAAGCTTTTTCATCAGAGGGCAGAAGTTTTACATTTCCAAAGTAATGCCAGCCCTTTCTCCTCAGAAAGCTTTCACCTTTTTCAGAAATAGCATTGCCATAGTGTAGTCATATAAGGCATGAGTAAAACAGAGCTCTGTGGAGAGACAGTATCCTGTGTTAGATACAGTTGGAAAAAGAAAAAAAAAAGACAAGATTTTTTTGGCACGATAAGTACCAAAAACCTCAGTGAAATGTCTTCTATGTGATAAACAACCTGTTTCTGAAGTTCATAAATTGTCACGTGTTTGGCTCTTTCATGATGTAAATTTTCTTCAGCACGTAACCCAATTAAAAATTTTCTCCAGACAATTTTGAATATTAATTATATATTTGGGGAAGGAGTTCCAAGAACATAATTTTTAATTCTAAGCAAGCTGTAGATTGGTTGGTGGCACATGAGGTCAAAATCAAGCACTCAGGAGCTGGGGGATGGCAGGAAAGGTCCATGTCTGTAGCACGGACCAGATGGATGGTACCAGGTGGGCAACATGAACGGGGTGAGCAGGTGGTCAAGAAAGCAGGAAAGACACATCTGGCAATCAAGAGACTTCCAGGGCAGCTGCCACAGAAGTTTGATGGGACATTTTATTGTCCTGCAGTCATGCTCAAGACTCAGCACGCAGGATGGGGCCAAGGCTTCCAATTTGAACAGAGGTGCAGACAGTAAAAGTAATAATGAAGACAGAGTCTTTGTGGTGCTGAGTT
Source organism: Ifrita kowaldi (assembly GCA_013398055.1). Lineage (NCBI taxonomy): Eukaryota > Metazoa > Chordata > Aves > Passeriformes > Cinclosomatidae > Ifrita > Ifrita kowaldi. The sequence continues at coordinate 506,220 of VZRS01008536.1, forward strand.
AGTGACAGTTCATACATTCCTCATCAAGCTTTACCCTTTCCTGCTGCAGCATCTCAGAGCAGTATTCTCTGTCGTTATGAAGTTGAGGTCTCTGCTCTATTTTAAATTTCTCACTGTAAACTATTACTAAAGGCAGAAGAGATGCCTTGGAAAAGGACCTTCTCCTACTTTCTTGATACTTTTAGAAGCCTGCACGTGAGAGCATCCCCCAACCAGTTCATTCAGGTGTTATCTCCCTATTGCTTTGCTTTAATCCCTGCCAGCACTTTGGCTGTCAGTGAATCACCAGTGGCCACTGTGTTTGCCAGGTGTCTAAATGAGTGCTTCTTCTGACTGCCCCAGAGAGTGGACCCACAGCTGTACTCTGAAAGCACTTCCTCTTCTGTGCCAAATAAATGCAATAGGCTTTGATAAAACACGTAGGCGCCTCCCTCCCATCCTCACACACTGGAGGAAGCTTTACCAAGCATCATGCACAAGAAGCAAGCTGGAGAAATGGGTTTCTAACTAAAGAGCCCTGCATAAGGTGCTAATCTTGGTTGTGAAATAGCTTTGGGAAGAAGTAGAAATAATGGTTTCTTGGGTTTGTTTCGAGAAATGCAAAGATTTTGTTCACAAAATTGTGGTTTTCTAGTCCACTGGTTTTAAAATTATTCAAAGGTCTTCAGTATATAGAAATCAATGAATTTAATAGTGCCTTTATCCTGGTATTTTATTAGTTTATCTGAAAATGGGCAGCAAAATGACTTACCTAATTACAGTTAAGACTATTGTAATAAAAAGAAATGGGACTTTTTAGACAGTTGGAAATGTACTTAAGTTTTTCTTTTTTTCACCAAGACAATCAGAGATACATTCAAATAATCCAGGTTTCTTCTTATCAAAGTTTATCAGCCTTCATTTTCCTGTGCAAAACTCATTTTTTATTGTGATTAAATGACTTCTAGTTTTATACTTGGTATGCCAGAACAGAGGAGCATCAATGACCAGTATCAAGAGCTGTTTATCTCTCAGCTGATGATGACCCCTGATTTCCTGCAGTTGGGAGGGATTTGCTCGTGTGACAAATGCTGCAGTTCTCAATAGGTTTTGTTGGGTGTACATTTCAAAGACAATTTTTGGGGTGAATCATGCATAGATTGTGCACCATTTATCCTTCACTAACTCATCTGGAATACCACAGGGAGTAATTGGGATTTTAAGTGGTTTATGATATTGAAACTCAGTGCAATGTGAAAAAGCTTAATTGTTTTTAATTGAGCAGTAGTATAATAACCATTTTCTTTCAATTAAAAATCCTTTTGGGCCAAAGGCAATCACAAATCCAAAATGCTGTTTTATGGTTCATTTTCCTCACTTTATTTTGGTTTTGACAGTTGGAGCCTTTCTCTGATGATAGGCTCCAAAACAAAGAGTTTTGTTGTTCTCCCGTGAATTATATTTCTGAGCTCAAAGAGGGCATATGGTTCTGTCCTGATATCTACGGAACTAAATAACTGAGGTAATACTTTCTAATATCTCATTTCAAGTGTGTGTTTTAAAGCTTTACTTTGCACAGTCAAATGAGCTAGCAGAAAAATCAATACAAACAGCGGAAAACCTATTTTGCCTGCATTATGCTGTTGGATAACAGGTAAACAGCTTATAGCTCTTGTAGGAGCACCAGCACAAAATCCTGAGGAGCAGAAAATCAGTTTTATTTCTAGCAAGGTAGCCTGTGCTTCAAAGACAAGCATATATAAATACTGAAGCTTCTGTAAACCACAGATGTGTGCAAGAAAACAAAGTGAAAAGATCTTGCTAAAGGTGGGAGAGAACATCAGCCTTCAAAACAAAATAGTTTGCAGGTTACCCATCCAAGAACAGGATGCTGCTATTTCACATATAAGAAATGTACTCCTGTCTAAAGGGACACTTTTCAAAATGTATGTTTTCTGTCTTGATTTCTCTGCCTTCCGTTTCTTCTTCTATCAACCTTTGACAGAGCTTCCCCTTTATAAGTGAGAATTATCAACTGCTCTTTACGCATTGCTCTAAGAAACTGAGTTTCTCTTCAGAGAAGTGCAATTGCTACCTGATTTCAATCTAGCCATTGAGAGGGAAAAATGTACTACTAAATTGTAGTGAAAGCTGTTTGAAGAAGGAACACTGACTGAGTCACCATTTGAACATGACATTCACGAGAACTTCTCATTCCTTCAATCGTGTCTGACAGTTGATGTTATTTTAATACAATTACTCCTCTTTAAAGTTTGCTCAGATAATGAGGACTGCTTCCAATTTTATTGGGATGTGAATATTTCAGCACTCGTACTTGGGCTTTTGAAGTCAGGTCTGTTTTGATGACTGCTTTTTTACGCTATTCAAGAGATGCGCAAATCTGAACAATAATTCATTTTATACTTCAACACATGACAGTCATTTAAGTTAAGCCTTTTTCCGTGAGCAAGGAAGGTTTTTTTGTATTTTAAACTCATTTTTTTAGAAAATGTTAATGGGTCTGACAGCAGTGAAAAATATAAAGTGCAACCAAACTAAATTTGTTTTACACTGAAGGGGAAGATGGAAGTTGTTACCACAGACAGAGGTGGAGCACATGAGACAAGGTGGTTGTGTGCAAAAATACCTGCAAAATATTCAACTCTGTTCTTGGGGCTTAGCATCAGGATGTCAAGGACCTGAAGTAGGAGAAAAACACACAGAAGCCGAACAAGTGCCAGAGAGGCATGAGGCTGTGGACGTGAATTGATCCAGCTTTGAGGCTGATGGGTGAAGAAGCCGATCTCCCCTTGGCACCTGGTTGCTGGAGATACAGGTACTCATGGCAGCATGCTCTCCAGTAATCCATTTTAAACAAAACTGTGGGTCTAATTCAAGTAGGCTGATTAAATTGTTTATATTGTTATACTAATTTATACTATTACACTAATTGCTGCTGGCTGCTTTGCCTGACAGGCGCCGGGAGAGAGCACACAGCTGCTCATCTGGGGCAGGCTGGTGACCTCTTACTGGAGCAGCACAGAACCATTGCAGGCAGAAATGTCTCATCCTGTGCCAGCACACAGCTTTAGACAACAGGAAAAAAATTAATCACTAATTAATATAAAATTATTAATCACTATTTGTATTGTTGTAGTATCCAAAGGTCTATCAGAAAGAGCTCCCTGCTCCGCTGGCCACTGAGCCAAACAGAGAAGAAGCCAATTGCTCCTGTAACCTGGAAGCCTCAGAGGGAGCAAGAGTGGAGGCATGGGCACACACAGGTACAATTAACTGCAAATAAGATATTTATCTCTGATCCTTTTTCAGAGAAGTGTAGGTGTCTCCGGAGATCAATCTGTGTAATACACTTGCATGAGTGAGATAATGGGCTGGTCTATTTTTAAAGGATAGTTTTCTTTATGTTGGTTATTGAATGTACCTCTATTTTAGAACTTTGACTTTACAGCAGGTATAAAAGATTTTATTTTTTAAAAAAAGTTACTGGTTAGGATCAGATAAAAGGCTTTTGACTCCAGAAAACTTCCTCAACATAAGCATTTTGTTCCAGGATTTCCAACCTATCCATACAACGCAAAACATCCACATATGGACCAAACGAGTAGAAGGATGTACTGGCACGGACAGCTCAATGGTAGTTCTCAGTTTGGAGGCAAGACACAAAAATATTGCAGCCATTGCTTGCATTACAGTATAAATCCAATTTGCCATGTTTGAAAAACAGGAAGGTTAGGTATTATTTTGGATGATGGATATATAATTTGACAATGAAATGAATTGATACTAGGGGAGCAGAGAAGTGATAAAGGATACTATGTATGTGAACTCGTCATAGACAATGGTAATTAGCCATCTCCCTGGGCAAGAGAGGATGATGGGGCATCAGGTGTTTCAGAGCACTTTGGCAGCTGGGATCTTCTTTCGTGGTTACGTGCAGCTTTGGGTTCCTTCAGTTTCTCAACCTAAGAAGGATAGTGGGATGTGAGGTTTCAGCTATGGCTTTGTCAGACTTTTTCATAGCTTTGAGAGACTCTGTCAGTCCTCTATCTTTCAGACATTTTCATCATGTGCTGTTGTAGTTGCCCTGGTGAAGTTGCTTCTGTTGTCAGTTCTGCTGGGCCAGACAAAATGCCTTAAATTTATTTTTCTCTTTTTCAAACAACCAAGTAAGCAAACTGCAACTGATGAGTTAATTGCTGTGTCTGAATGCTAAATGGGATGGTGACTTCGGAAAATGCTGTTTATGGAGTATATTGACAGAGATTTAAGAGGCAGAATATCTGGGTTTGTTGCTTCCCAAACCTTGCAAGTGCAAGTTCCTACGATACCAGTGTTAAGAAGGCTGCAGCCCTAGGCTTTTGTGGGTTTCTGTGCAAAGAAATATGAGGAACATGGAATAAATCCATCTAATATGATCAGATGTAAAGACAAATTCTGCATGACAGTCTCAACCCCCCAAGCAGCTCTGATGGGCACAAACCTGGGGAGAACGCTAGGGTTTTCAGGTGAGAAAGTCATGCCACAGTGTCTCATAAAACCCTTGCTGCTGCAGAGCCCCCCCTGCACTGAAGGGAACCTGCCAACCCTTTGTCTGCCTGCACAGGACACAGAAAACAGAGCAGTGTTTCCTTCCCCAGCTGTTTTGTTCATATTCTGTTTATTGTGACGACCATGTCACAATATTTGTCAAGACAGAGTTGCTGTGCAAGCCAAGTGCCAATCCATGTTTCCAGCTTTCTCTAAAGACCAACAACAGGATGCTGTCAGGAGGCCACAGTAGGGGCTGGGGGTGGCACAGGGCAATTTCATTTCATACTGCTTGTTTCTCTGGAAACCATATTTCAGCTAGAAAATGGATATGATATTTGATGCTCTGAGAATCATCAGGAAGGGTTTGGAAAGAAGAAAACAGGTTTTTTTTTTTTGTAATAAAATGAGCAAAAACTATTCTGAGGCCCATTTTTTATGTCCAGAAGTTGATTTAATATCTAATATCACCAACAACAGTGCTGTACATGCTCACGAACTGCTAGTGATCAGTACTAAGCAATTAGAAATAAAATTTGGCAGGGAAAGGAAGCACAAGGAAAATAACTTCTACTTTAACTACATAAAATCAGTTTGAAAATTATATCTATTTTGTGGGAAAAACTAAATTATTTCTACACCACATAGTGGATTTCTTTCTTCCAAGAACTGAGGGAATAAAGCTTTTATTTTTTCTTGAAAAAATTAGCTTACCCAAGTTTCTGCATATTTTGTTCAACTGCCTTATCTGTATTTTATCCACAGGAAAGGACTAGAGCAGGATCTCAGGTAATTTCCTCAATGATTTGGTTAAAAGACACTTCAAAGCCATAATAAGTATAAGCAGGACAGAAATCTCAGAAGGCTGGCACAATCTTACACTAGCTAGGATGCAAGGTTTTTCAAAAGTCAGAGGCCTTATTTATTCTTCATTAATTATTCCTTCTGCTGGTAGAACCCAGATAACTGTAGTGGGTTCTGTGCGCTGCTGCATAAAAACTCCACAAATGCAAATGTGTGGATGAGTAGTGAGGGGAGGCCCGTGTGGGTTGATACCTGTACTGAAACACAGTACAGAAGGCACTGCCTGGGCCACATCATATGCTTTCATAGAGATATCCATGGAAGAAAGTAAGTACTTAGGGAAAAAAAAAAAGTCCTAAAAAATTCATTTTCCTTTTTTTTTCTGTCTCACTTGAGGAAAAGAGGTTATAGGGCCTCAGAGAAGTTTTGGTCCAGTTTTTCTCTACCCAGAGGTCTCTAGGGTTTCCAGAAACAGTCGGAGTTACTCACTTCTGTCACTTTTCCCCTAGAAGGTCCCATGTTCACTACAACAGGATTCATATAATGTCAGCATGTCCATGAGTCTCCCTTTTCTCATATAGAGGGGAAAGAATATGGATTATGAGGCCCATGTAAGTTTATTACACTATTAGTGTGATAAGCCCAAGTTCTCCAAAGTCAGGCCATCTGCATGAAACTGAGCTGTTGCTCCTTTGTGTATAATGTATTACATTATTCATTATTATAATCAAGCACAAGAGTACTATGCTTTATAGATCTCCTGCTTCATTAAGTCAGAAAATCAACAAAGCTGTTAGTACTTTATCTCTTCATTTTTCACTTTGTGGCCCATTTACTAGTGATGATTCCAACCATAGTGTGAAGAAAAATTGCTACTAATTAATGGTCTTTCTTTGGTTCTGCTCCTGGTCCTGGATACAGATTCCTTTTTGGAATGCTGGGTAAAGATTATATGATCTTTTACAAATAACAGAAACAATACAAAGAGTGAGTAAAGGAAATGTGTGCTTCCATGGTCATCATCTAACTGAGATTTACAGGGCCTTGCACTTACTTAGGCTTTCAAACGTATGAGCTGCAGGGTACAGTGATACCAGTCAGACAAGGATATTCAGACTTAGACAACCCAAAAAACAAGATAAAACCTCCCTGTTTCAAATCAGACTTTCTGTGCCATAATGAGAAACAGTTAGGGACTAATTGGGAAAAGAAAGTGGTTTCAGTGACTTACCAGGTAGAATTGACCTTGTTATGGGATATGGCAACAGCAAGGCTTCCCGGTAAGGAGGGCCCAGGGTTTTATCCACAGCGGTGAACAATAAAAACAAGACGTATAAAAGGCTCAGGGGAGCAGAGAAGAAGCTGAGATTTGTGATCCTAAGGAAGCTCTGAACCACTTCCAGATATTAATTTTGTAAGCAAGAATGAATTAGTGGATCTTGTTGTCACAGAGTGTTAGAGGAACAACTCAGAGCATGGGTAAACACTCCGGAGATGGGCCTGGGGGCAGTAGTTCCCTGGAAGGAACATAAGGCAGGCTGGAAAAAGAACACCCAGTTAAGAACTGTGGTGCACATAACCAACAGTTTACCCTTGTATTTAAAAGGAGTCTGTTTAAAAACTGTCTTATCCTTCTAGATTTTCTCATGATATCAGGTTTGCTGGACTAAACAAGAACTCCTTTTGCCTTTCTTTGTCACACATGACTTGATGTGACTGAAGTGCTGTAGTGTTGCATGCAGCATCCTAACAGACTATACTGACTTGCAAAAAAAAGGGATATACTATTTTTATCCTTAAGGAATTAAATTAATTAAATCTACACTCTTCAAATTTTTCTACTGAGTGTATTATTTTACTTTCAAATACTGAGGGCGAAACAGGAATGAAGGTCTTGGAAGTTTTTCAGGATGTGGCTAGAATTTCAGGCAGTTTGTCAGAGGGATTGAAGGCAACAGCTCAGTGTTTACTACTGCGAACACAATATTAATCCTTTGCCTTTTTGTGACTATCTCTGAACCCAGTGTGTTTGAACTGTAACTGCTCAGCACTGTAATTCATGCCACTGAACAAAAAAATATGAAGTAGTTCTTTTTTGAAAAAGAACAGTTGTCCCATCACTGGTTTTCTAGTGATGGAGTGTCTCTATTCTTTATTCTCCTTTATGTGAACTCAGCTAGAAGGTAACAGTTTTATGACTCCAGATTTATTTTCCCTTTATTTTTAGTAGCGAGGCAAGAGAAGTGACCATCTGAAGTCATAACATACAAAAAGGAAATGTAAGGGGAATTTAAAAATCCAAGACTCTTCTGTGCTGTGAATTTAATGATTAAAGTATGAAAAACAAATTGCAGCTTTTTATCAAAAAGAAATGATACTTTCCTTATGATTGTCCTTCCTACTCACCCACATTTTCTGTTCAAGTATAGACATTCTTAATTAAGTATGGATTATTGTATTCACATGTTAAATTCATTGTATTACTTAAGGCTGTAGTGTTTTGCCATTAAACCGAACATGAAATGATAAATGGACAAGCAATTCCATTAAATTTCTCCAATGGAGATGTTATATTATGAAATGGAAATGTTTTCTTCAGTTGATGACATTAAGTATGATGGTACAGACAAACACAATAGACATTTCTTCATTTTCCAAATATATCCAAAATTAAATATAAAAAAATAGAGTAATCATATCCATGAGGAAAAACAGAACGTATACAGCATAAGGCAGCAGCAAGAAGCTAGGGAGCTGAGAAGGTACGCCTGAAAAAGATGAGAAGGTAGCAATATGTGCAGGACTTGCATTTCTTCTATACAACAGTACAGAACAGCCTCTGCCAGGCAGTACTTTTCCAGATGGGGCTGAGCCTGTCTTCTGCTGCAGCGAAAACATAACTTCAGCAGCAGTTGAGGCCAGCCTCCTGCAATTCCCAGCTGCACCAACACCCCGCTTTCTTCCCTCTGCTGGTGGGTCTGGCCCCCAGAGATGGAGCCTCTCCTGGATGCACAGCAGTATAAAACCTCTGTGTGGCTCCTTTTTCAGGGTAAATAATCCTAAACTGATGTGGAGACAGTTACCAGCAGCCTTGGCTTAGCCTGCTCTTTGATACATGTATTTTGTATTGATGTGCTGCCATACATTGGAATAACTAACTCCCTTCAGAAAACTAAATTTTAACAAAGATTTTTAAAGTTCAGTTCTTGTTTCCTGATCTTTGAAGGCACAAATATTAGTAAAGCTATTACCTAGTTGCTTGGCACCATCTTCCCTGATGATTAATGCATGCAACATTTCTGCCACAGGCACGGCACAGCTTTCCAAGTAGCAGCAGGGGGTTGAAGCACGATGCTAAAGAACATTTGTGCATGCAGCATTTAGTGGCTATTTAGAAAAAATCCTTTTTTTTTTTTTTTTTATATTGCAGAAAGTCCACTAGGAGGAAGCCAGGAAATAAATGAAAGCAAGGATCGATCAATCTTTGATTGAGCTGCACGACAATTATTCATTTCTCTGACAGGATCTCTCCTGTGCATTTACAGGGTTGTGTTTTAGGATGGTAGGCATGCATTAAACGTGAAAAAAAATTGCCTAATTCTTTCTATAAAGCATTCAGTTCAGGAAAGTGTAAACTGCAATAGTTATTTTTTTTTTAACAAAAGAGGCTGCACGGTGAGCATGAGAGGGCGTGAGAGGGTTGGGAAGCAAGATGTTGCCTATAGCTGGTGTAGGCAAAAGAGAAGGTCAAGGCAGCAGCTTGGGAAGAGGTAGAAAAACCCTGCTACAGCCTCAGGACAGGAGCTGGGGACCGGTCTAATCTTCTCCTTATCTCCACTGGACTTTCCAGGTTAGCATTCCTCGTGCTGAGCAAGCAGTGAAGAGTAAATAAGGAAGGACTGCAGGCATTTGTTTGTGGCAAATCCTCATTGATACTGGCATTCAGGGAGTACATGTGAATTTAGAACAATGCACTGAAAATACTAATACTGCATAAAAAGTAATTATTTCTGTTTCTAGACACACTACTGAAGAAATATGTGCACTCTAAACCATGGTAACAAAACCAGCTTTCAAGCACGAGTGCACACGCTCCAAAACAGCAAGGTAGGTGCCTGGCTAGGTAATATAAAGGCACTCAAAGATATATTTTACTCAAGCCTTAAATGTGACATTTCAAAGAAGTGAGAGTTTCATGGTGCACACAGGCCTGAGGAATTCAGTGCTAGAGAACACTGACCCATAGCATCACCATTTTATTACCTCCTCTCAGCCTGAAAATGCAGATCAAAAAAACCTGCCAACAGTTTGGTGGTCACACAAAAAAAATCCAGAAAGATACATCTTCAACCACATCAGGCATAGGAAGCCTGCCAGTCTGTAAGGCCAACAGATGATCATGGCAGAAAGGCAGTATTCAGAGGAGGTAAAGCCCCTGCAGAGAGCCTAAATGAATCCTCTATTTTGTTATGTAGCACCCAGCCTCAGAACACCTGGAAAGGGCTGAATCTCCATGAGCTCCTCCCCTCAAAATGTAACCACTGAGGGTTGCTTGATAAGAAAAGGACTGCAGCGAGTTAAAAGCATCCCTCAGGCAAAACACATGAAGCTGGGAAGAGTATTATAACAAATGTGATTCACCTGCAGTTCCTGTACTTTGGGTTAGGCACCTGTTCATAGCTACGGCCACACCAAAAAATTGCCATGGACAGGACCATACCCTGGCCCAGTTTAACTGATCATAAAAGCTATGTTAAAACAAACAGGCTAGGAATTTACGTATCTTTTTCCCTGTATGTGCACGACTTACCAATGTTATCAAATGTTACTCAGCAGCTACCTGGACTAACTTGGTGTCATGGTTTAAGTGTCAGATACGCAAGATTTGTTGTTTGTGTTACTTTTCACCTGTGATCCCTCTTCTTTCAATGCACCATGTTTCCAGCCTGACCTGGGATAGAAGCTACCTGCAAGGTGCATCCCTTGCACACAGCTGAAGCACATGAGGGGTTTCAGACAGGACTGGAGACCTCTGTTAACACTTCATGCTTGGAGGCTTCCCTGTGCAGGTTTCTTACTTCCCTTCTAAAGCAGGAGTTACATTCGGGGTCAGATAATGCAAAATGGGTGGGTAGTATTTGAGTTGAGTCAGGTCCTCGTTGGCATGTTTGGATAGCTGTGTCTCCTGCTGGAAGTAGTTTCAGCGAAGCTTGAACTAGGAAAAAAGCTTCAACCACAAGGAAAACTATTTATCAGTAATTCTTTGATATTTTCTCCCCAGACGGCTTCTGCTTCAGGTCAAACAGACACAAGAGTTGAGCTACAGTTCTGTCCTCGAGGAAGGGAGGGTGGCTGGGGGAGCTGTGTTTACATGCAGGCCAGAAGCTGATGAGTGACCATGGCTTCTGTCCAGCTCTGTAGGAACATGCCTTTGTTGAGTGGACAGCTGCAAGCTCCAAGCTTCCAGCACACGTATGATACAAACAAGGGGTTTTAACTTCCCTGATAGGGAGCTGTGAGGATGTTCCACGCCAGCAACGCCCTTGGTTTTATTTCTGCTTGTTCACAAGCCTCTTAAAAGTGCCTGTGCCGCCGAACCTTTGGCAGCAGGGCCTAAGGGAGCTGTGAGGCATGGCAGCAGTGCCAGCACAGCAGCTCTGCCCTTCCCATCCCAGCACAATGTGCTCTGCAGCTGCCAAGGCACCTGTAAAGCCCAAGGCACCTGTGTCCAGAGGAGCAGCTGGTGGTGCTGAAGGCTTTTGGCTCCTCTGAGTGGCACATAATAAGGAATGACAGCAATCTCATATGTGCTGGATAGGAGTCGGCAGAGGTTGTTTATGTCTTCACAAGGAAAAGTAAACAATGTGTCTGAAATTCAGTGCAACTAATGCACATTTGTGGGAGAATTTTTAGAGTAATGATTTTGAACAGCATAAAATTAAATGCATTACAATGAAATTACATATTTTACTCTTCAAATTATAGTGCTTGACCTTAATAAGCATTTCATAAAAAGCATGTTTAAAATGAGTATTTTCATGTAAATTGCTCTGCTCCTTCAGAATTAGTCAATTGAAAAAATGAGTTAATAGCAGATTTTTAGTCATAAAAGATTCAGGTTTGTAAAAAGACTTGATGAGTAGCAAATCTGAGGATCCCTTTTCTGTTACTCAGTACTGTTTGGGAGCATTGAGTTGAAGTTAAGAAATCCATTTCAAGTTGGAGAAAAGCCTTGCCATAGCCTTTCATTCCTCCTTAATGATTAAGCTTTTGCATTATTATCAAAGGATTTCTCACTGATATGAACATTTCTTGTGTGTTAAGTTGGTGAACTGCTATGTTACCTTCGATACTCATTTACTCTTCTTTAGCTCATTCTTATCCATATCATGGTTACTTTAGTGGCAAAAGATCATTCATCGATGGGTAGATGTGAATAGCAAGATAAAAAATCCTATAAATTCTATGGCATTCAATATCCTTTTGTGGGTCCTTGTATGACCATCATCCTTGGCAAATATCTCATATTAGAAATTTTTGTCTCAGAGATACTTGAGGTTCCTTTGATGGAGAAGGTTTCCATTAATATTTAAAAATCTGATGCTAGAGACAGACTGTTTTGCAGAACAAATATAAACTTCTGTATAAACTTTTTATGGCATCATCTTCAATATAAAATAGTAAATATCAGCTATGAAGGAGCTTCTTTGCTTTACCAGTCAGACTGTTTCAAAAAGTTGACAGAGGAACCGAACATCAATTCTAAATGTATTCATATGAAGGAGGATCCAGTTTGCTTTCTTGTCTGGAGATATTGTGACTCTGATTCAGGTCTTGCCTTCAGTGTTTCTCATTTTAAAAAATGAAAATGGCAGTATTTTCAACCTGGCTCAAAATGTAGCTCTTTCCAAAAAATCTGCTTCAAAGGTAAATGCTGAGACTTTCTGACTTTTCACAGTAGAGACAACTGTAACGTTTCAGGGGAGTATAATGGATCATGAAGGTACTGCACAGATGGAAACCACTGTTATAGGGCCTCTAGGACAAACATCTTGGCTTTGTTCTTACACACGTAGATAAGTTCAACATTTGGCTTTACTCAGACTCTTAAAATGAACTGAGCAGCTAAATTTGATTGCGTTTTGTTTTCAGCCTAAATTGTGCAATGCCATTAGAAAAGGGATTTCTACTTATGTAAAAAAAAAAACAATAAAGCCAAACCTAAAATAAATTACTTGAAGTGAGACCAGAAAATGGATATATTTAAGAACTTTACAAAATGAGTCAGGGATGAATCAGCCACAATTCACTGATGTAGTTGTAAGAATGATCTGCTGTTCCAGCTATGACACAGAAAGACAGAAGTTCCACATTAAAACTAAGCTATTAAAAGTGAAAATAATACAGATTTAAAAAGCGCAATGAAAAGTGCTTTCCATAGAAAAATATACTGAAATTTATTTCCAGAAGCAGTTTCCAAATACCGCTACTGAATTCTTGAGACAATTTTGTATCCTAAAAAAAAGTTTAAATTCATACAGTTTCTGATGGCCACAGAAAAGCTGAAGACATAGGACAAACCTATTCTTTGCATAGTCTGGGGTGCTGGGATGGCAGCACCACTTTCTGTATCCATGCCATTTCAGCTGTGCAAGTTCAAGGCCTGAATGCTTCACATCCAAAGAAAAGTGTGGAAATAACTCTTATCATTGGCACACTTTTACTTGCTAGAGCACAGCTGTCATGTATGGAAACTTATTATTGCTCAAGGTTGTTTATTATTTCTTAATAAAATTGAAATGCCAGTACATTCCAGAGGTTTCCTTGCAGAATCATCCTGATTTATCATCAATCTTTTCAAATTTTTTTGTCTGTGGTTGAAAATAATCTAAGCCTGGTCATTGATTCTCTTTCTATGATGTTGGTTGACATCAGCAGTTGGGCAGTCAAAACAATGCCATAAATAAACTTGAATTATTTTTAGATATGAAAATAACAGTAGTTAGAGATCAGAGCCAATGCTGCAAATGAACTTGAGTTATTTTAATGCAGACTGGAAATAGATACAGAAAATGGAAACAGAGCTAGGGAGGATGCTGTGACAAGAGCCTTGCTCAGCAGCAGCTCTGGTTTATATCTCAACTGTAAAGTACAGAGGAAAGATAAAAGCAGCTTATATATATATAATAACCGAGCCATTTGGTGTGACCCTGCCTCTCTCCTTAACTTATTTCTGTTTCTGGATTTGGGGGTTCCCATGTGTCTGATGCTCACTAAGAAGAATACAACACAACTAATAGGTTTGGTCCAGGGGGCTGTGAGCTTTTTACAGACAGGGAGCTCCCACACAGGTATGTGATGGCAACCCACTGTTCCAACTTGTCTGCTCCTCTTCTGTTAAAATAAAATACTTCTGTCTCCCATTTTTCTAAGATTTTTTTTTTTTTTTAGAAGTCTCCAGTGCATCTCGTTTAACAGTTTCTACTGGATTTTAAGCTGCTGGAGCAGGATGTTCAGCAATCACTTGTAGCTCTGGAACAGAAGGCTTTTTCACTCAATCCAGCCAACTGCTCAGCTCTTCACCATGTCAGTACAGGTCTGCATGGCCTATCTCATTTATTTCAATACCTGTGGAAGTCAATGACCTTTAATGTCGCAGTTCCTATTTCACCGCTGGCTATATTTTAGATTACACCTTTAGCTAGGTCGTTCCACACGCTCTGGAACTGAGGAGGTGGGTAAGTGGGGACATCAGGGACATCAATGGCAATAGGACACGAGCTCTAAGGCTGCCTGACAGCCAACCCTGACAGCTCTGCAGCTGCACAACCTTGCACCAGGGCTGGACCTGCTGGCTGCAGAGCTGGGAGCAGCCCTGAGCCCAGTGCAGCCCTGGGAAGAGCCCCCGACAGAAGCTGAGTCCTGGGTTATGAGTAGCTCTCGTACAGACACTTCTCTAACTCTGCTGGAAAAGTCTAGATTTTCCAATAATGTTAGTGCCTTTGGCATTATCTTCTGATTCATTTCATTAAGCACAGGCTGTGTATTAGACTCTCTAAAATGTAACAAAGCTGTTTATTTAGGATATGCTGATAAATAGCTCCAATTATCCCGATGTAACTTGTGACAACACTTCCGGGAATGAAATGTACATAAACACATGCAGCAGTGTATGGCTCTTGTCTCAGTGATGGTTTCAAGAGGCTTTAAAAAAGCTAGATATTGAAGATCATGTCCTCATAGGAAAAGTTTGGTATACTTTACTTGGTACTTTGAAAAGACAGATAATATAAGGGAACAAAAAGAAGGTTTATTTTGGTGATATCTAAAGGAAGAATGTTTGTACAAAATACTTTTTACAGAGCACTGTGTATTTTTACCATAATTATGTGAACTGCTAAAATTAAATCTCTGCTTTGAGTGTTTTCTGTTCTAAATGGTTTGAAACCTTTTCTGTTTCTATAGAAAATAGCAGTCTTTTCTACTTACTTTAATTTTCAAGCCATAAAGAAAGTTACTAAAATGCCTTTTGATCTGTAAAATTTTTAATGGCTCACACTGACATTTTACAGCAAAATGTCAAGAGAGTATTCAGCCATTAGGATTTTTGCCTTTGTTTTGGATTTTATTTTGGGTTTGGTTTTTTTTATATTAGGTGAACAGAAATAGGTAAGTGAAAGGGAGAAGTAAGAATTAAGGTCTTACCTACTGAGAAGCAAGGTTGCAATATTAACTACTTCAGATGCTAATTTCAAAATACTGTCATTCCTCACAGTAGTTGTGGCAAATTGCACATTTAATGATTTCAGTCTAATCATGCTTACCGAGGCAATGGAACTTCAGAACTCGGAATTTTTTCTTGTGTTTGAATATCAGATCAGTTTATTTCTTTTTTACATGTAGTTTTTGAAGGAAAAGCTTAAAATAAATCAGCAATAAAACATAACAAGTTTCAGAAGCTGACCACCCTCATCCTCTTAGTTCTGCATTTTTCATATTTAGTTACAGTTTCTGTTGGGTGTTTTTCTTTCCCATTTCATCTTAAATGAATGGCTTAAAAGTCTAACAATTTATTCAGTTATGTTGGCCATTATTTGCAATGACAACAAAAGAATACTATAAAAAGTATGAAATAACAAAGAAATGTAAATTTACATCAGTGACTGGACAAATGTATTGAACTATCACATTCCGTATTCTAGAGACTTTTATGTCAGCTTTCTCTGCAGTAAAATGGTGTAAAGTTAAAAGAGCTGTAACCTCCAGTAATAAGGAAAA
Source organism: Ifrita kowaldi (assembly GCA_013398055.1). Lineage (NCBI taxonomy): Eukaryota > Metazoa > Chordata > Aves > Passeriformes > Cinclosomatidae > Ifrita > Ifrita kowaldi. The sequence goes on from VZRS01008536.1 coordinate 521,829, forward strand.
AAATCTTCAGAGCTTGTGTCACTGCTGCTTTTCATATAAGGACTTTTCTTACAATTAAATTACAATTTTAAACATTTTTAGTACGTCTATAGCTATCTGTCTACTTATCTCATAACTGTAAATTGTAGAAAAATTCTGAAAAGGTTGGACCAAAACATAGTTCCAATCTTATTTTCAGTGAGTGGAGAACATTTTCTTTGTATTGGCAGATGATTGAGTTGATAGGAGATGTCTGGAATATAATCTGTGTTCTCTGAAGGTGTATGTTCCAGTACTGTCTCACTCAAGTTCCTCATGTCACCAATTTTTCCTGTATAAAAATAGTTGCATTTAAAAAAAAATAGAATGGAGAGATCACAGGGTGGTTTTGGGTGGGATGGATGTGTGTTTGAACTGGAACTTTTGAGGGGTTTTTGTAAGACCCCCTCAGCATATAACAACAGGTTCCAGTAGAGAATGCTGCTCGTGGAAGTGAACTGCTGTGGATGTAGCTGTTTCATAGCAAGAGAGATTTAGCTGATGGCATTTTTAAAATGCCTGTGTATGTTGTGGACTGGAGGAAAGGTGACAGGCATGTCATATAAGTCTTTGAATTTCACAATGAAGAAAGAAATATAAGTTATTGTATTTGAACTGAATCCCACCTGCCTGAGAGCTGAAATAAATGGAGAGTCCTTTTTTTTGGTTTGATATATGTTTTCCATGGTAATGCTAAGGATGGGGATAAAGTGAAAATCATGAATTGTCACATAAAAGCTGATTGTGTGGTAACTCTGGCACAACTAAAAGAAAAGCTAGAGGATGAGGATTTAAAAGGTTTTTTCGTGTCCTTTCAGAACATAGGTTGTCGCTTATTCCCACTCTGGTTTAACCCCAGAGTTCAGCCCCTCATGCCATGTTCCCAAGCAGCAGGTCAGAGTGAGGGTGCTGAGAGGCTGTGTCAGAAGGGTTAAAATAAAAGGTCTACTTAAAGAAAGAAAAAAAGAAAAGAAATCTCTATAATTTCTCTAAGTTTCTGTATGATAGCAGTAAGACAGATTGTTTAACTGAGATGTCCTAGATATTTTTCTCCTCAAAGGGCTTTTGAAACAGAGCTTCTGAGTGAGAAACTGAATAAATAAATGGCTGGGAATTTTATCCATCAGTCTCTCTGGAAGTTTTAATGTGTAATAGTCACTGGTGTAGTATTTGCTGAATCCCACTAACTGTAAAATCTATAGTTTTATAACTGGACCTGGAAGTTAATTTTATTTTATGATTTTATTTTTGATTAGAGTTTCAGTCACCCAGAATCTGATCTGTTCAGGTTATCTGTTGAGTAGCAAGTCGAGGAAAAGAATGGTTCCCTATGAGCTCATTGCCTGAAACTTGTTCAAATAAATTGCTTGGTGATTATTTATGAGTTACTTATTCATTTCCAAGAAGGGTCAAAATCCTTAACACTTTATTTGAGAGTCTAAAATGAACAAGGACCATATTTAAGAATCTAAAGAAGAAATAAAGTATGTGCAGTTACAGGGAATGGTTATTTAATTTCAGTCTTGTTTTTTGACAAGCATGGGCCTTCAGTTCTTCACTCCTGTGAACATTAAAGATAAGATCTTCTTCTAAGGGCTTAAAGTGAATGTCTGTAAAGTTCAAGAATGTATCATGATCTCCAAAGCATTTAAATTCATTATTAGCAAAGTGCTTCATGCCTTTGTGATTGCAGTAGGGATTTGAATATAATTTTTTTCTGAGTTTCCAGGCTTGTTTTATACCGTAATATGTTTAATAATTTTGGCTAATTCTTTAATTTCCTTGAAATTAGCTTCTGAAATGAGGATATTTTCCAGATCCTTAACTTCTAGTTTACTGTAATAAAAGACAATGGAAAATTTGACTTTTATCATTTTGACACACCAAAAACTCCATTGACAGAGTGTTTTAGACCGTTAAGAAACGTATTAAGGAGATTAAATTATTGCCTCCAGTAACTGCTGAGGATAACAATACTCTTTTGACCCAGCAGTTCCAAAAGCACATACTTGAGTCTCCTTGGGCACTGTGAAAGTGCTCAGTGCTGTCTTTTAATTGTATTTTTGGAATAATCGCACTACAGGGTGATCATTCTGTGCAATTTTACTTGTCTACTAAGAATTTTTTATTCTTCCAAAGCTCTCATTTCACTTCAATAAACATTTCTCATTATATTATTACAGAAAAAAAAAGGGATAATATAGAAAATTTAGCAAACCAGCATTTTTACTTTTTAGCATTGGAATCATTCCTTTTTAGTTATTGAAATACTATCTGCGTTATTGATGCTTCAGGCAAAACATGTAACAGCTGTGCTATAAACAAAAAAGGAGTATTAAATTTGTAATAGACTTCAATTACACTGACCCTATTGGTAATCCCAGTGGATTTTAGTGGGATCAGACAGAGTCTGGGTATTTGATGAGTAAAAGCTGGGCAGAAGGCTCACTGAATGTGCTCTCCTAGTCATTCTTCATAAATTAATGTCTAATGCTTCTTCTCTGGCAGCACTCACTTGCGGAGTGGAACAGGAGAAGATGGGAGACAACTCTGTGAAAAATGTTTCTGACCTGATCAAAAACATGGGCTAATCATTTTTATTTCCCAAAAGATATATTATTAATTTAAAACTAAAGTTAGGTTTTGGTGGGGTTTTTTTGTATCAAGTATGAAAGAACCGGATTTGATGAAAGCCAAGTAGGAGAAGAAGTTTTGAGGCCTGCATTTTGACTCACATAAACATGACAATATTAATGCCAGTGCAAACCTCTGCAGTTTACAGGTGAGTCACTCAAATTAATGCTAAGGCTGTGACTGATTGCAGAACATTACAGGTCTTACCAGCAATCACTGGGTAGAAGGTAATATTTACACCTAACTAAATGCTCTGCTTCCATTTCCCTATCTGTAATGTGAATCTTCCTATGATTTTTTTTTAAACTTATGAAATTGGCATTATCTTTTGTTTGCTTTTCTTTGCCTGCTTTTCTGTTCTGTCTTCTCTGTCTTTGTCTCTCATAAATTTTTGCCATTGGCCAACTGATAAGGAATATCATAGGAACACATGGCTATAGCTGATAAAAGCAGAGATCCCAGAATCACAAAATCAAAGACTGGCTCCAGAGTCTGTGGACCTCTGGAGCTCCTCTAGTCCAGCCCCTTGCTAAACCAAGTTCACCTAGGGCAGTTTACACAGGATCACATGAGGCAGGTTCTGAGCATCTCCAGAGAAGGAGACTCCACAGTCTCTCTGGGCAGCCTGTTCTACTGCTCTGTCACCCTCAAAGTAAAGAGGTTTTTCTCATATTCAGGTGGAACCTCCTGTGTTCAGTTTGTCCTTGTTCTCTTGCTGGGATGCTTTAGTCCTGCTTGGTCACTCCCAGAAAAAAGAAATTCATAGTCACCATCAGAAAAGACTTTTTTTTCTGCAGAAAATCATTTAAAAAAATTTCATTTTCCCCCATTATGTCATTTGTCTGTAATCATTAGAGATTGGCTTATGGATGAAGAATATAACTTAATATCCCTATCAAAGTTGCTATTACTCATCACATTTTTTTCTATGACATCCAGACTGAGAGGCAAGAAAGGCACAGCACGGAAAGAGATCTTACACTGAAAGCAGAAATCTAAAGGCAGCAGAAGAATGATATTGCCGTATATATATACACTCAGGCTGGAAAAAAAGGTGAGCTAGAAGAGTTTAAATTTTCCTTGCCTTTCTGCATCAAGATTAGTATTTCTTATAACCAATCTTTCTTTAATTCACAGCTGTACTCTGCAGAAAATGAGATGTGGATTTATTTCTACATATTGATCCTGTTTAGTTTACTAAGGTAAATAAGAAAAAAGCATATGATGAATTCTGATAATAATAGATGTTTAGATTAAAAAAATTACTTACAGTAACGCTACCACAATATACCAGTAGAGTATAACATTCTATTTTTCCATTAAAAAGGGACACTTTCTTCATATCGAGACATTTACAGCATGCTTTGTCATTTCCAAATGCTACTGTGTGTAGCTGAACTCTTCGGTGTCCCATTACTGCATGCATGCTATATTTTCCAACCGTAGCCTCCTGTGACAGATTTTCAAAGACATTTCATCTGTGCCTCCCTCAACAGACATAAATATTTACCTTTAATGTCAAGTCTGAATTGAGGACACATTTCTGCTCTCATTCTGAATTCAGCAGGGTAAAAATGACAGGCTAGTATTCCACCTAGAATTTGTTTGTAAAGGCAACACCTTTCCTCAGGGGTCTGGTGTCCCTTCTCTATACAGCTCTGCCTACCTCTGTGCCAGGCTCCTGTTGTGATAAGCACCTTGCAGATTGTGCAGTAAAGCAGCCACCATGCCCCAAAATGCTTGATGAGCTAATTGCAGTGCTGAGAGAGACCAGCTGAATCCCCCAAAATGCCAAACAAATGAGTGAAGAGTAACCTGGCTGCTTTGTAAAAGGGGCTGGGGGCTTTCAGTGCGCTTCTGCCTCATGGGCATGACAATTAAGAGCATGCAAGGTGGAGCCTGGGGAAGTCTTCCAGTGGTGTCATCAGGATCTGATGGGGCTGTGATGAGACTCTCAAGCACTTAGACCTCTGTGTTTGATGGTTTCTGTCTATGGAACAGTGAGAAATGGCTCAAAATCTTTAAAGAATATATTTGAAGATAAGTAGCAGCAAGTGGCATGTGAGGGTCCCTGCTGTTGGGGATGAAGCAAGGAGGGAAGGGTCCCTGTTACACTCCTTGCCAGCTCCTGTCATTTCTGTGCAAGTTTCTTTTATAGAGAGAGGGTGCTGGGACATTGCAAACAGCAAATTTTGCAGGGCTTTTGGAAACATCAATCCACTAAGTTCTTCTGCTTGTCAATGGGAAAAGTAAATTAGAAGAAAAGTTCTTTCTCTTAAGAAAACTTTCATAAAAGCTGGGGCAATGATCAAATACTTCCAACCCAGTCAAACATTTCTTGTAAGTGCTACTCATTCAAAAATCTTTAAGGGAGGAAGAATGTCTCTGGTCTCTTATCTGAAATATTTCTCAAAGTCTTGCATGTCTCAAAGAAAACTTTTGCCTTGCTCTTTCACTGGTTGTTATTAATAACAAAATTTCCTTTGACTTCATTGGTGTAAAATTAGTCTTTAAAATTTCCTTCATCAAAACTTTCCAGATTTATATACTACAAGTTGCTGATTCATCAACAGATTGATACCAACAAAAATTTCACAGCACTGGGGATGAGAGAGAAAAATAGATAACAAATAAGGCTAAATCATACAGTCTTTAATACACAGCATTCTCATTGAGATAAACACAGATTCTTAATTCAAAACAGCAGAATTTGGCCTAGTGACACAAAGTGCTTTCTGATTCTGCTAAGGGAGAAGTGAAATGAAAAATCCAGTTTATATCTGCTATCTGCCTTTTTCACCAATCTTGGGAGCACAAACCATTTTTTAAAGTGGACTGCAATTGCCCTTGGCTATACAGATTAGTGCTCAAAAAGGAAAAAAGGTCTGTGTCCCACTTTCAAATTGTTGACATCTTGTGCTGGCAAAGAAAAAACGTCTGAAAGGAGGCCCAAAATAAAGTAGAGGCTGGGAGAAAGAGGCAAGGCTGGAAAATACGTAGCAGATGGAAGGGATGGCAGGCTGAAAGTTTGTGTGAGGCTAGAAAGAGTAGAGACAAAAGGGTTTGGTAGACCCAAAGGTCATTGGAGTCCTAGAATAAAATTGAGGCTGAACAGAGGTGGTGGACAATAGTGGGTCAGAGATAGGGAAAAAGTAGAGGCCAAAAGTAGCCTTAAAAGGCCAGGATGCTGGAAATAAACCAGTAATCCAAGGGGGCTGGAGGCTGTAAGTAGAGGCTAAAGGGGATAGAAGGACAAAAACAGGTGGGGGCCCCTGTGATAGCACAAATCTATGCAAAAACTTCCCCCTGCAAGTCCCCAGGTGTGGGATGGCAGCTTGTCTTCCTTAATTCATTTTTTTCTGAAAAATGCAGGAAACTTATCTACATTAATTCATCCAACTGCAGCTATTGCTCACTTTATCCTTCATATTCCTTATTTGGAAGATGTTCTGGGGAAGTCTCTGCTTATAAACTACTAGTGTTTTTATGTCCCTAGAGCAAATTAACTCCACTTACTCTTTAGCTTTGAAATTGAGCCATAGCAGTGGTTTGGATTTATTGAAAAGGATTTCTATATATATACATTGCTATAGCAGAAGTCGTCATTCTGGCCTTCCTCTAGAGAAAAATATGGTGTATCTGAGCAGCCAGTATAGAAGCCCCATAGTTTGAGTGTACTGGGAGTGGCTGGGATCGAGTTAACTTTTTCTATCGTGTCTTGTGATTGTTCTGGATTTATCATGAGAAGTGTTGACAGAAGCCCAGTGTTTTGTGTAGAACAGGGCTAGCACACTGTCAAGGCCTTTTCTGCACCACCTGGGGTATCACTGTAGAGGCTTGCATGCAGTGCCTCAGAGCAAGAGGATTCTAGATAGAGCATTTGACAACTTTGACACCTAGCACACATTGATGGAGGCAATGCCTTGGATGGAGGCTGCAGCAGCACTAACCACCACTCAGTGCAGTACTTCTGAGTTATTTCATATCCAGGTTTTAGATTTTAGTGGATAATCACTCTTCTGCACAGCAGGAGGGGAAGGGATGAGAATGAAGATGACTGAAGGCGCTGTGCCTTGCAGCAGATGTACAGAAATGGATGTTGCCCCTGACATGCCCAGCATTTAGTAGTGAAGGGCTTCTACTAAATCACACTGTTGATTCCACCCAAAGAATGAATATTTTTACTAATCCACTGTTGCTTCCATTTCATACAAAGCCCACTGATCCCTGTCTATTAAATGAGTAATAGGCTCTTGAGAGTCCGGAGGAGACGGAAAGAAAGACAAACAAGAGGGTATCTCAGGTAAGCAGGGGATTAGAATGTCCCGTGTGTGTGCAAAGAGGATGAGAGAACAGGTTCTTTCAGGAGAGCATGTAGAGTTGTCATGATACCTTCCTGTCGAAATTAAGACTCCGAGCCCTGTGCTGAAGGAAGGACGCAGATTTTCCAAATTTAGAAGTCCATATAGAGCACATTTTCTTCTCGATGCTTTCCTGTGACAGTCAATTCCAGCTGACAGCAGGAAAAAAAGATAAGTGCTGAATAAACCTTATTATATTAAAAGTTTTCTCTTTTAATGTGCAATATCTGCATTTCTGGGAAAAAAACCCAAACAACAAAGACCCAAAAAAACAAATCAACCAAGCTTAAAATAGACTGTAAAATTGTAATGTTTTGCAAGAAATAATGTCATACAAAGACATTCAGAACCTTTTGTGTTATAAAGAAAGGTGTAGAAATTGATTTTATTTTAGAGAATTAAAGATGGACTAATCAGCTTCTGGTTATATTATGCTGCTTTTGTTTTTAAACTCTTATTTTCCACTATAGATAGGATACACACAAAATGTTTTGTTTGACAGTTTTAAGGGATGCGTACCGAGCCTCTCAGCTTGACCAGAACTGCCACTTCTATTCAAACAAAATACAGCTGTAAAAAAGAAATAGAGAATAACAGTGACAATTTTAACTCATTTCCAAGCCATCTTGTGTGTCAAATCAAAAGTGGTGTCTTCGTGTTTAAAATGTGTTAATAATATGGCAGGTTGCAATTAAAAATAGTCCTTATCCTACGCCCAGTGCGTATGTGTATCCTATTAACCTATTTCCTCAGGCTCGGGAAACCAAGGGATAGAAATGTAGCTCATTGTCTGCTTTAAACACATAAGCTGTCCACTCAGCATCCTCAGGCAAAAATAGCTGCACATCCACCTAAATCCATTAAAGTAACAGGCCAATGAGCCAACCATCTGAAGAGTGGCTGGATAAACGCTTAAGAACTGAAAACTTCTTAAAAGATTTTTCTGGGGCAATTGTGGACAACAAGTGCCTTTATGGAGACTTTTAAGCAATTTGTAAAGAGAGGAAAGGGTGAAGTTTTCAACACAGGTCAGTGCTAAGCTATTTTGACTGGTCCAGTCCTTGAAGTAATAGCCAGAGTCAGGCAGAGAGAGCTGCTGTGAAGTATGCAGAGCAACCTTGAAATGCAGGAGTGAGTAGAGGGTTGAGGCATATTCCTTAACATCCTGGTAGCACATATTTCATGTTTCTGATGTCAAAGGGTTTCTTTCCACAACAGCTATTTCATGTGACTAGTCAAGAGGCTTGAGTACTGAGAGGCACAGGGGCACCTTGAAAACTGGCTGTGTTTTAGATACAAACTTGAGGAATATAAACAACTTTTCAAATAGTGTCGTTGTTATTGAACTCACAGCCAGAGGGCTGTGCTGATTATTGTCCTAATAAATCTCAGCTGTGCAGAGCTCAGACCAAGGTTGAGTACCATGTTGCCATGTATTTTAACTGGAATAGGAGAGCAGTGAAAGGAACAAAAGACTCTTTGGAACCATCAGATTTCTCTTTAATATATATTGTCTTGGCACTCTTCTATAAAAACCTCACACAGAGCTGACTGGCTCTCAACCACCTTGTATTAGCAATACATCTTTACAAGCTTCTCTAGTCTTCAAACTTAGAGGTTCTCCTCTTCTCCAGAAGCTGTTACAGCTCCAGTCAAATCTTATTGCAGCTAAAGAAAAGATTGTAGTGCTTTTTTTTTATTGCAGAAGTATTTTGCATTGCACACATGACTGCCAAACTGCTACTGGAAATTATTGCCCCAATGGTAAATATTTAACTCCATTTTATCTCACTTAGATTTTACTCATTAGAATTCCACACTGATGTCAGCAAAAGTCAACAACTGCTTATGTTTGGTAGTTTACAGAATTGTAGGGAAAAGAGATACATGGAGCTTATTTTTGTTAGTTTGTTCTTTTCCACTATTTTAGAGATTGAGATTCAATGTGCAGCTGTAGGTCCATTGTTCCTGGGTTGTGATAGAATACAACTGCCTCAAAAGGAACATTTTCATGAGAAATCGATAAAAATCATGCAGCAGATGTACCAATAAAAAAACTGAATTAATAGAGTACTGCAAATATTGGAGGCACCTTTGGAGATACAAAATTATAGTAGTTTGGTAGCGTGAATTTCTCTTTACCAACAGGTTACCTTGAGTGATGTTTCAGAGCCTCCTAACTGAGGCCTTTCTGTGCTCAAAAGCCATTAATGTGAGTGCTGCGGTGACATTTCCCAAGTGAAGTGGCTGCTATGGGGAACGCTGGATCCTGAATCAGCACCATCAGCTGTTCCCATGACTAGCCAAAGACAGACACTAATTTAATGTCTTTAACCCTCCCCTGTCTCCTACAGCTCCTCTTCTATCATTTCCATAAAGCACTGGCCATTCCTTTAACAATTACAGAGCATATAATAGCAATTTTACTAGAGTAAAAGAGAGATGTAGCACTGGAATTGTCACAAGAGGCATAAATAATTACCATAGTACCACCTTTGTGTTACTTTACTGTATGGCCTTTTACTGAAGTTAACCTTACTGAAGAGAAATGACTCAATTATCTGGCTTCAGTTAATTGTCTAGTGAAAAGAAATGCTAATAAATTGCCCCATTCCAAGGCCAGGCACTGCAAGAAAATCTACCTGGTACATATTTTGAAATGTTCAGTTAGCAGAAGTGGTATTCTTGACCTTCAACAGATATCCAGCCTTTGAAAATTGTGTTTAAAAAACATATGTAATGGCAGAGCTTGCAAACAAGAAAAGATGGGTTAGATTCGACCTTTGGTGATACAATACCTTATTTTGGTAGCTGGGTTGCCCTTGAATTCAGTCAAAAGATGTTGATCATGTTAAATAGCTATGATTACATCCTTGATGCTCTATTCCACTCTATGCCATGTGTATATTTCTATGCAGCTCAAAGTTCTGAAATAGTTTTCAAGCCTGACTGTAGTTCTGTAGTTCATTTCTTTATGAGTTTTCTTCTTTTGGAAAAATGAAACCCAGTAGAAGACAGCATACCAAAAAAAATGAGCTTTTCCCATTTTGGTCTTAATATGTGGATTTTATTTCATAGCAATTTTTAAACACTACAGTTTAAACTATTTGTTTGTTTTTCCTATTGTTCTGATTCTCTCTCAAAACAAGGGGAATAGAAATGGGCCTAAACCCCAATCACACAATATATTAAAACCAAGACTAATGGAAACTGAAGCACATTTCTAGCTATCATTCCTCATGGGTTTACAGCTCCTCACCCAGCTCTGTTGCAGAGTTGAACATTAATATGGCAATCCATAATTTGATGGTGCAGGTCTTTATGGGTTTTTTTTAAGTCACTGCTCTTCTTATGAATTAATTCATTCAAAAGCAAGCATTAATATTCCACCTGCAGAGATACTATTAAGCCATACAGCTTCAAGAAAATATGAAGAATTTGGCTATTGGTTTCTAAGTACTGATTTCTGCATTCTTTCCTATATATTGAACACATTCTCTACTGAAAAATAATGCTGGGAAAATATAGAGCAAGAAGCACATGGAGCTATATATAGAGGGAATATATAATGTTGGTGTAATCTTCACAGAGTTACTATAGATAATTTCTTTTGAAGATGTGTATATGTCTCTCTATTATCTAGACTTTGTTATTTTTAAATGCAATTCAATGAAAATCAGATGAGGAGGAGGAATTTCCAACAAGAAAAGGGCAGGAGCTCTCTTACTTGAATGAAGTATCATTGCTGCTATTGGTTTGTTGGTTTGGGGTTTTTTTAGCAGGTAATGCTGTTAGAACTCTGCATTGGAGGCAGTGGGCTAAATCTGGATCTTTGTGAAACATCATGGTGAATTCACCTTGTTTTAATTCCTGCAGCGGCAAATAGTCCTGGTGTTGATGCTGTTTTCTCTGTGTCTGCCCCTGAGCCTTATTGTCCAAGTCACTTCCTGAGCAAAGCCAGGTTAATTTGGGGTGAACAGTTTCCATTGCAGGGGCTGATAGAACCAGCAGCTGGGAGCTCGTGCTCTTATCCAAACACAGGCTGTGTTCAGGGCCTGGACTGGGGCAATACATTTGTGCTCTTCTGCACACAGGGTAAATACATCGTTTAGTGAGCATCTAGACACTGTGATAAGGACATGATACCAAAACCAAGGAAAACCTAATCAGATGTAAACACCGTTTCCTTACCCCTTACTCTTCTAAGAAAGAAAAAATACAATAAAGTAAGAATAATAAATTAATCCAGTTCCAAAACTCAGTGATGATAAGACTGTGATATTTTCAAACAGGACTTCAGTGAACCTGTATTATTCATGGAGTTTTGACAAGCCCAAGAGTAAAATCCTTTGATTTAGAATGGCTTTTTTTTCAGTTTTTCAGTAGTACAGGAAATTGAGTGTCTTCAATTATAATATGTGTAACAATTTTCACTCAGTTTCTTGTCAAGGGACTGAAATAAGTGTGACTATGTAAAGCTGAGCAAAAACATGGCTTATGTTCTCATGCTTTCTTGGGCCAGGGCTCCTTTAAAATGGAACAATTTTTCTAAAACTAAGCTGTCCTCACTGAGATCAGATAAAAATTATTTTATGGCTTTCATGAATAGCTTTTCGCCCCATACCACACACAGATTAAATGGATGGCTTCCAGATAAACAGTGTAGCCAAACCCTACAGTTCATGGCAGGGTACAGACAACTCATGATATCTAAAAAAAAAAAAAATTAAAAAAAAAAATGCCGAAAGTCTGCATAAAATTTCTGCTTGCATACTGCCAAAGGCCTTTTGAAAACAGTGTCAGTTCATCAAAACTAATTTAGTCTGGTGACATAAAATACTACAAAATTATTAATGAAGATATCAGTTCCAAATTAACAGTAAAATCAAAGATGCCTAAGATTTATATTGATAAATAATCTTTTGGAACTCTTATTCCAGGTTATTATCACATTTGCAGTTTAAATTAACTTCGGTTTCTCGGTAAAGCTTTGCGTCTTTCACAGGTTTTAAGCTGTTGGTCTTATTGACATTGAGTTAACTCAAATATTTCCACAAGAGATAACAGTACAAGTCCTGAAAATTTCCTTATACATAATGCAATTTGTTTAATATGGCCAGATTAAGGGGCTTATTCATCCAGGTATTTAAACACAGGAGTAGGCTCATTTGAAGCCAGCAGGACTATCTAAATTGAGAAAACGAAGCAAAGTACTTAATATCTGGCATTGAGACCTAAAATAGGAATCCAGAAATAGATTTGTAACTGCAGTTCTCTAAAACTGTCTGCTAGATCATCAAAATTTGTCTTAATTAGAAATTAACATTGTTATTTGAAGCTGAGAATTTCTAGTTGCCTTTTTTTTTTTTTCTTTTTTGTAGTTTGTACAGGTTTTGGTATGCATATTTTAAAAAGCAAATCAAAATCAAGTTTTAGGTGGAGGAAATGCCAGCTCAGCATCTGTCTCCCTGTGCCAACTGCCCAGAGCCCAGGGTAAGGGCAAAGTGAAGACCATGGAGAAGAATTTGAGCAGCAGAACATACAGTCTCTATTCTCTTTTTCTATGAAATTGCAGATTACATTCAGGAGGTAAACTATCCAAATATTATTCATTCTTTTCCCTCAGATTCCCTAGAATTGACAAGTTATCAAACAAAAAGGATTACTCTTGCTAAAAAATTGTATGTTTGTAAAAAGTGATACCATAATACTAGAATAGATTTAGAAAATTTAATTTATTGGTTTTAATCTGATAAAAATTTAAAAAAACCCCAACAACATTTTCCCCACCCCATAAAATCTACCTGAAACACTACTAGAAGTCAGACTTACTTTTAAGCTTTCCTTTTTTCATAGCCTCACTTGGAGTGTGTCTGCTCTGGGGAATCAGAGGAGAACCACAGCATGAACCTTCAGTGTTTGCACAACGTGGTTCGAGCTCTTGTGGACGTGGATGAACCCACTTGGACACCAGGGGCCCTTCATGAAAGACAAAGGAAGCTGCTCATGAGATCCATGCAGAATAGCTGATGTATGCTTTTTATTCAATTCACAGTTTGTTTATATTTATTATCCTTTATGCCAAAACTTGTCTGTGTGCATCAACAGTTCCCATGATGGTACAGTGGGAGGCATAATTCCCACTTGTTTGAGTTGTGGATTTCTTTTGAAAAAACCACAAACACAGAACAATGAAAAAGGACCACTCCTTCCAGCACATCATGAGGGAATACAGCAGAATCTAACGGAATATTCAACACAACAGTATGAATGCACAGTGAATGTATGCAGCTCTCAAAATCCATGGAAAACAGGTAAGCACAGTTCCATTCTGTGAATATTTTTTGTGACTGGGGAGTCTCAGCATGAGGTAAGTCCCTCAAGCCTGGCTTTCCTTGGTCAAGTTCCCATGTTGTGACCTTTTTTCCCTTTCCCAGACTGATTGTCTCACGTAATGACCAGATTTTAGTGGGTAAGTCAATGTTTTGTTAATTACAGTCACTCTAAGGGTTCAGCTGTCAGGATACATTAATACTCATTTTCTAGGGATTTAAAACATTATTCTCATTGATACAGCACCAAAGCAACCTGCAAATTCACTAAGTTACAGAGTTCTTTAGGAGTAAAGCTAAGTAAAGGCTTTCAACATCTCTTCTACATCCTCACTATTGCTTCTAGGGCTCTCTATTAATTTCGGTACTTGCTGTGGCTTCCTCAGCATTGAGGAACCAGTTCTGGAATTGTCGTTTACTTCATAGAGAAATTTGGTTGTTTCCAAGACACAAAATCCTATTTAAAAGCTATGAACCACCCTCTGATACAATGTATATTAATAAAATTTTGTAGATTTCATAGAATTTTTACTGTATTAAATGTTAAGCAACTAAACAGATTGTTCAAAATCAAATAAAGAGATCACAGAGGAACTGAACAAACATTAGAAGTCTCTCAGGTATTCAGGAACCGCCAAGTGAATATTCCACTTCTGTAATACCTGTGAATTCCTTTTAGGTGTATTTGAGTATTGTAAGTACACTGAAATTCAGTGATCTCAGATTTATATGGTTGTATAAATACTGCTATTTTATTCTTTAGAATTACTGGTAGTTTTGGAAGAAAATTATCCAGGAACTGAAAATAGCAGTGAGGCAAATCAGCCAATCCACTGATCAAACCTGTGTTTAGATACAGCAAGGTATCCCTTTAATTTTTCATTAATTAATTAAGGGAATTTATGAGCAGTATTAAAGCATAGGTAGAACAAATGGCCAACAGGCTCCACCATATGGCTGAGCCATGACTTTGCCCTAGTAGCCATCTATCCAGAGGCTAAGTCAGGGCTGGAGTAACTCGCCATGCTCCGTGTTGGAGGGTTTACAATGCAGACCAGAGCTCTGCTGAAGTTTCTCTCCTGCCCCAGTTGTGCTGCAGTTAACAGCTGTTCCAGGAGGGAACAATACTGGTTAGGGGAGAAGCAGAACTCTGCCTATCCTCATGTGTAGAGGTTGCCAGGAAACAGAATTTCTTCCGAAATCTCTGAAAGAAACATAGTTTTGGTTTCTAGAGATTACTTAGGGAAGATATTTGAACTTTTCTGAACGGAAGAAATGCGAATGAGAGGGTTGGATCAGCTCAGGTTTAAAAAAAATTGAAACTCATGAAAGTGTAAACAAAGGTGATGGTTCTGGTTGATTTGTGCAACTGTTCTTGCAAAAGTTAAATGTGCACAGACTTCTCTTCCCCAAAACCAAATAGGCTGGAGCTGAGACTTTTAAAGAACCCCATTTAACTTCAACCTAGCTGTTCTATCTCATCTATGTGTAAATGAGAAATAGTTGTTGGGGTATCTTTAAAAAGCAGTATATTAACTTATCTCAAACTCATCAGGTGGGCCCTAGACATTGAAGGCATTTGCAAGGGAGAATAACTGCTCACAGCTGAGGTATATAGACTTTTTTTTGCAGTCATAATGTTGCATAATATGTGTGCTCATGGTACTGATTGATCCTGGTTAAAGCACAAAATGAGCCCATTCAAACATTAGTACTACTGTAAAAAGAAACACAGAATGGCCACCATTCCCATCTCAAGTGTTAAGTCCTCACTCTGGATTTCCTAAATGCATTTCCTGTTCAAATACAGAAAGAAACAAGATAGACTATTAAGTGGAAACATTTGTTTTGTGAATAGATAACAAAACTAAAATAGGAGGCATAAAGGAAGAAAAGAAAGCATTCCTCGAGTTAAGGCTGTCAAAGCACCTTTTGTTGGTTTTTAAATCAAAGCTTATTCAGCTATTTTTTTCTCCAATTAAATATATGAGGTCTCCATAGCAACAGCCATTTTGCAGGATGCATATATTTCATGGTGTTCTGGATATTGAGCAGCTGAGTAAACTGGAATGCGAAATGCTATAACCATAACAAGGGACTTTTTTTAGAGTACTTTCTAGGGAAAGAAGCAGTACTTACTGCCACAGAGCAGCAATTTTCTTGACAGTAATGCTAATTCTAAAAGTTTGGTTTATTTCTAAAGAAATTATGCATTTCCTTTTCTGTTCTTGTTGTCTTTTGTTATGTGATATGTGAATTTTAAAAGATAATTTTACATAGAAATTGAAATAAAGCTTAATTTTAGTTTTTTTTTCAAGTCATCATGTAACAAATCTAGCTTTGCAGCAGGTCAAAGTGCTTTTCAAATCACTGAAGTCACAGCAGAGATATTAGTTATAGGGGCTGAGGCTCTGCAGTCAATCTGTTAGACACACAGGTAAAAGAAATTTTAAAATATTGTTTCTCTAGCATGGCTGTTGGTCACAGCTCAGTAGGTGATGTGCAAGGGAGAGAATGCAAGAGCTACCTAGAAAATATTTTAAAACTTGTTTTGATATTTATGTTTGTTGTCAATTATATGAGGACTGAGTACTACACCTTCCTGCACAGAACCCGTACCTGTCTGGCAGAGCAGGGAGCAGCAGAAGTTAAGGGTTAATCCAAGCCCTTCAGTTATGGGGAAGAGAGCTTTGACATAAACTTCGGTTCTACATCTGTATTTATAATTTAAACCCCACCCAATATTGTATCATAGAATCACAGAATGGTTTGGGTTGGAAGGAACCCACAACAATCATCTAGTTCTGTGCAAGAGCCTGGCCCTGTAAATCCAGTGGCAATATAAAACCTGGCATAAATCTGCAGTGTAGAGAGGGAACAGTAGACAAGGATTTTGGTCAGCATCTCTAAGGCAATTTTCTCTCACAGCCTTTCTTCCAGATGCTCTTTAGCATCAGGTTGATATATCCTGAGATAGTGAGTATATCTTTCAGATTCCTCCAAACGTCTGTATTTACCTCTCAGCATTTCTGAACATGATGTGGGGAAGGACACCAGAGATAGGAAACTATTTGTGTGCACCATATTCCAGTATTTAAAAAGTGACTACAAAGCTGGACACGTAAGGAAAATTTTTCACAGTGAGAATGATTAACTCTTGGAATAATCTCCCCAGGGAAATGACCGATTCCCCTACACTGGACACTTTTAAGATTCGTCTTGGCTGGCTGCTGGACCATCTTGTCTAGACAGTGCTTCTCCCAAGAAAGGTTGAACCAGACAATCCTTGAGGTCCCTTCCAAGCTGTTGTTCTGTGATTCAAAGCCCTTCAGATATACTGGTGTTCATCATGCATTCCTGACAATTCGTGTTCGAGAACAAATTCAATGGGTATAAACTGAAACAGGTGAAGAACAGTGTTTGTGAGATCACCTGGATATGGCACACAGCTTGTGATAAGCATAGCTTGTGTAGTCTGCTACAAGAAAGACTAAGAGAGAACATTCTTGCTTGCTCTGAACATTAGAGACGCATGGGAGGTGGGGAATGGCTGCTTAGGCAGGAGGGCAGTGCTGAACACAGAAGAGCATTTTAAAATGCTGAATCTAAAAGCAATTAGAATGAAAACTGGAATTAGAATTCAGTTCACTGTAAGAAAGTGAAAAAAGAAAAAAAGAGCACAAGATAAAAGAGCAAAACAATTTTGTTGATAGATAATGCAAGCCCTGTGCTGTGTTATCTTTTAGTGTCTATGAAAGCAGCCCCGTCTCCTTGCTCCTGTTGCTGGGTGATTGGGGTGGTGCCTGTGGAAGGTCACCCTTGCAGCCAGGGTGAAGGCAGTGTTAAGGTGCTGTTAGCAGCAGGTTTCTGTGTGTGTGTGAAATTGCCTTGCGAGTGGACGGGATCAATGTCCTCACCCTTGGGATAGGGAGCAGTGCTCAGCCACTGTCGGATGTGCCCCCTAACAGGTCTGCAAACAAGGGCTTTACTCTGAGCTGAATTCCTCCTCCTCTTTTTCGTTCTTACAAAACAAACCATGAGGTCCTGCATACTCTTTTTTCCCCCTCACAATATTAAATTTTCTCAGAGACCTCTCAGGTAGCAGCCTTGACTGCTCAGCTGGAATAGCTGATAGCTCAGAAAATTTGTGAGCTAAATGCTACATATTTGTACCATATCTGTGGTACATTGTGTTCTCCATAACAAAATTAACTCCTTTCCCTTCTCCTGTATGAACAGGTCATCTACTGCCCTGTTTTGGCTACAATGTCAACAACAGATTTGAGCCAGGGACAGAGCTGTTAAACCCAGATAAGATAACTGAAGCATGACTTTCTTAGATATGAAGCAAATGTATCTACCCCAGAGAAGATCTGTTATTTTATTTTTCCTTAAGCTAATTGGAGGTTTGTTTTGCAATGTCTCAGCATGGCAGTTTAGGCACTAATCCTGTCACACAGGTCCCATAGACTCTAACAAGAATACAACACACCTGAAAATACTGAGTGCTGTGAGTGATATTTCTGTTGGAATTCATGCTCAGCACAACTAACTAGCTAAATACAGGGGATTCAAAGAGAGGATTAAAATGTCCTGTCTGACAGGAATCGCTACAGGCACTTGTATTAACTGGATTATTAATATCCATAAAGTACTTAATAGCTAAATAGAGTTTTCTATATTTTCAGAGATAGTATTCTTAAAGATGCCTGATTTTCCAAAGGGAACATAAAATGTCACTGAAGCCTTTCCATTAAGGAGAAGACAGGAACCCCCCAGGGTGTTAAACCAGATTTTTGAGAGGCTGAAAATCTCAGGAGGCAAGCATGGCACAAGCCACTGTCAAAGTTCTAGAAATTAATTTTCTTTTCTCTCCCTCACTGCATTTTACTAACTTGGCTATTGATGACATACATGTTATTTTAATGGTCATGTCCAACACAAAAAAACATCCATGAACTGTATTTGAATTAGTCTTTACTGTATATGAATAAGTTCTACAAGTCTAACCTTTAAAAAATATAAGATCTTTAGGCTACCCTTAGATATTAGACAGCTATATCTGTAGCTATAATTAAAAAAAAAAAAAGCGTGGCTCTAGCTGATAAACTGACATCTAGACAACTATAGCTTTTTGAGAGGGTTGCTGCAATGTTCCTCATCATGAAGTACCCTTCAGAGTGGAGCTGCTTGACCTACCTTTGCAATGCTTCCTCAGGCAGGTTTTCTTATGGAATATGTTTACTCAGTGGTTGTAAAGATTTGGCTGAATAAGGATTGTATAATCTGGGTACTTAATCATGGAAGCTGCCTTATTTACAACATTGTTACTTACCTAGATTGTCAGAAGAGTCAGTAACATGACAAATATTCCCACTCTGTAAATATTAACAGTTAGGTTAGAGAAAGCAGTCTGCAAAATCACCTGTACAGGAGCTGTTAAAGCTCAGATCAGCAGGATGTTTCTACAGGTAGTGTTAAGGTTAACGTGAATGTGATTTAGAAAGATTTGCAGGGTGGCCAGCATTTGACAGACTTTCCAGTTATCCAGCAGCATCTACCTGATAATCTCAGTGTCTCACAGCACACAGTCAGTTTGCTGCTACTGAAAGTCACAACAGTAGGGTGACTGGTGTGGGACATCGAAGCTCCTGAAGTCAGGACAACAGAACCTCCACTTATAAATGAAGGGCAATAAATTTTCCTTAACTTTACTTTATCAGGAATTATTTTTGAGCAAATACATGATCCTCTATCCCTGTGCTTTATTTCCGCTCAGACACTATGAAAAAGAGCAAGGAAACATTATCAAGCTTTACTTCTGCAGGTCTCACATGTCTGGAGAGGAGCAGCCTGTCACCAAATCCATTAAGGTTTGCTCAGGTGAAGAACTGATACTTTAAGCAGAAAGCAAACTATGGCAGTGACAGGCAAAGAAAGTGCAGCAGTGGAGGTGTAGTAGGCAAAGATGCTTTGCTACCAAGGGCAGGTCATGCAAGGTAATTGAGGGTATGAATGGACACAGAACAGCTTAGTTGAATTAGATTAGAGCAAAGCCTGTCAATAAACAAGAGTTGAGGACAGGAAAACTAGGAGAATTAACAAGAGGAAAAAAAAATTATTTGAAAAAACCAAAAGGTATGATATTGTGAGCAAAATGAAACAATAATCAAATCAATGCTTTTAGAAAAAATTCTGGTGCTTTTTTAGCTGTGCAGCACAGACCCTGTATGAGAGCAGTACCTCTGGACCTACAACCTCTGCTATAATTTCTCATTAGTATCATCTTAGAGTCTTTACTTCTCCGGTAATATTATTAGAAATAACAATAAAAGCAATACCATGTGTCCTCAGGGTTGGTGCAGGCTTCAGACTTTCAACAATATATTTTTTGGGAGCATTTTTAATTCCTATCCTAGTATTCACAATCCTTTTAGATAACCACAGCTATGAGAATATTGCTTTTTCTTTTCTAGCTATGGTTTGGTCATCTCCTGACAGATTCAGCATCTAGTAGACAATGTAAAGAAGGTTTGATCACTCCATCTCCTACTCCACCACTCCACCTCTCTGGGCTAAAACTCCAAACACTGCATGCATTATAAAAGAGATATGCCGCTGCTTACATGTTGCCTCCCTACTACCATTTTTTTTTAAACTTCCCAGATTCCAAGTTTTCCATTACAACTCCAATTTGTCAGTGCAAATGCACTCAGGAAGCTGCATCAATGTGGAGTCAGTAAGATACTATAATTAAGGATATATCTAGGCAAATCCTATAGCAGGATTTTAATGCAGCATCTTGAGATTTTGAACCTCCAGGACTCTGACTTAATTAAAGAAAATAAAATAAAAGGTTATCTATTGTTTCAGTATCTTGAATCTTTGCAGACCCCTACAGAGCTACTGGTGACTTGCTCTGGGTCAGCTCTCAGTTCCAGCCAAGCAATCTCCCAGAGATCAGTGCAGTCAGGACCATCAAAGCCAGGAAGTCAGAAGGAAACAGTTCAGACTGTTGTATTTGTCCTTAACATTTTGTAACCGCACTCCTATGTTTTATCACTACATTTTATTTTTGCATAAACATTCCCTTTGAGCACCTGGACTTCACAGCAATGGGATCTTTTCAAAGTACATAATCCAAAGATGTCATGCTTGCTTCAAACTGCTTGTAGATGAAACAACAGCTGGATGAGAAGTTTGATGAACAGGTAAACAGAGTAATGGGTGGATTATCCTTCATGTAGTGAGCAGCAGCTGCAGCAAAGCGAGTGCTTTGTTAAAGGAAGGGTAGCAGTTCTTTACAACAAATGATTCTTTATTTTACCAACTCCAGCCACTCCTCTGTGTCAACAAACCCTATTCCCCCTTGTCAAGGTGCCTGTGGACAGAAGCTGAATGACGTTTGATCTAGAAGATACGGGGGGTAAGCCATGGTTCTCTTTTTTTTATTTTGATCTGACTTCGATTTTCACCAATTTCTTGCCTGGGTCAGTATATATCCTCAAATTTATTGTTGAACCTTGATGCTATCTCTTCTGCAGTAAGGTGCAGTTTGACCTGTTAGCTTCTCCTTTCAATAGATGTTTATGTGAAAACCTCAAAACATCAGCTGCACAGCACTCCGAGATAAAATATCCCTTGATGAGAGAGACATGTAGTAATTATGCCTCATAAAGGATAATAAGTTTCAATCCCTGCAACAATCAGCATGGGTACACATTCTGTTCTCTATGAGGCCATCTCCTCATCTAGGTTTTGTTATCTACTGGCAGAGTGATCTCATTTTATTTTTAAAGTGTAAAGAAGGAAATGGGAGTAAAGTAATTGTGACAGTGATAATTTGCAACCCATGCCAGATAAGCCAGTCCTTTGGAGTTGTTGCTTTTGTAGTGGGTGAGGGAGAAGGTTGTAGGTGATGAAGCAGGTTTTCTGCTCCTGTAGTTGTCTTGTTCATTTGGTGCCAGCTGAATGTTGGTCCCTTCACGCCATCAGTATCTCTACAGCCTGTCTGTCCCAGTGGGGAGCAGTGACAGTGCAAAAATCTGAGTTTATGTTTCTCTTTTTTTCTAATTCATTAAAGGTGAAAAATGAGGCCTCTGTGCATTGAATTACTCTGGCACAGAATGCTTTCCAGCAGTTTATAAACCTGTCCTCTGGGGTTTCAGTGTTAGCCAAAAGCAAGCATGCTTTTTTTTTAATCTTTATTTTCTAGATTCCCAGAAAAAAAAAAATAACACAACAAATATATTCTTTCTTTCTGCATCATGGCATTTCAACAAAATATCCATGTCATTTGTATCAACATATAGAAAATTATCTGCTTGAGGTAGGATGGTATTTAGTAATAGCCCTTGTCTCTAGGCTGCTGAGTAATTTAAATCATCTTTCTTAATTGACAGATCACGTCAAGGCCTAAGAAAAATATCATTGTGCTGCACCTGAACGTTTTATAAATAAATAACAGAAGGTGGGCTAATGATATTGTTTCTTACAGTAATTGCATCAATTAAAATAATGAAACACTGTGGGAGCTTCATGTCTAAAGTTCTTATTTAAAACCTGAAGAAATCCACTGTGAGCCTAGGGCTCTCTCCCAGGTGGTTTACATAAATTTGAAACATGGGAGTGTTTCAAAGCACTTATGCAACAACAATTAGGTATTTAATTACTCCCTTCTATTAGATCCTGTTGTTAAATCTAGTTCATAACCCATGAACATTCTGGGCTACTGAGGCAGGAGCCTCAAACCAAGCCAGAGCAAACAATGTGCTTAGGCAGAGGTCATTAACTGCAGTAGTAACCCTTGTGGTATTGACATATGTGTAATACATAAGCTATAGTATTGGTGTGCTGATGAAAGGTGGAGGTGTTGGTTGCTCTGCAGCCCTAGGAGCGAGTCCAGCTCCACCAGGCACTGCATCTTATCAGTTCTTACGTGCACTGCGTTCTGAGTCCATGAGAGTCAGGCAAGTGGCACTACCAAGCTCACAGAAAGGGCTGTGCAACTTCTCATAAATGGACATAAATGGACTGTGCAACTTCTCATAAAAATAACCTCTGACTTTGAAGAGCCCAGCCCAAACATATCGCCTTTCCTTCTACGAGATAAAATACTCGTCTTTAGCAAGCTCTAAAATAGTTTTCCACCTGAGGCCACTAACAACATAGGGCTCAGAAGTTAATATATTGACCTGTACCATAAACTAGATTTTTAACTGAGTATTAACTGGAACTTGGTAAGATCTCTGCAGTAAATGGGGTTTGTATTAAATAAAATGGCTGACATGGAAGTAGCATGAATTTCTTAGTGAGTTTGCTTTAAATGTGCCTTAGGAGCTCAGTAACATAAATCACAGGACTTCCATTATTTAATTTTTAACCTCAGCTTTTAATAGCTTCCTAATTCACTGTTGTTTTTAATTACCATTCATATCTACAACAACAACAAAAAACAGGCTCAAAGAAAAAGAAATCAAACATCAGAACCTGGTTTTGATTTAGAAACATTCATAGTATTAAAATAGAATTGTTGCTCCTGGCTAAACTGTTTGAATTATACATGAATTCATTTCCTCTGGTTTCCGTGGTGCTATTTTGGAATATTTTTTTCAACCATTGATTTACATTTTATGTTCAAGCTGAAATTCCACTTTTAATATTCAAAGATATTAGGTCAGCTATATAATTTATAAATTCATCAAAGTAAATGCCGTATTCTACCACAAGTGTCTCTTTGTGGCTGCTCACTGACCAGGAAGTGCCACAGGGACAGTGAATCAGAACATTTTTGGGGTGTCTGCAGAAATCTAAGATTCAGAAAAGCAGATGTAAACCCCAGTGTGCTGTGGCTGACAGCCAGCCAGGAGGCATGTCACAGTCCAAATGGCATCCCGAGGCAAACATGCATGTGTTAACTATGCTGCTTTGGTTTATGGGAAGAAGTAAACTCGTAATAATAATAATGCTTTGTCAGTCATTCATTTTTCCAAATCTAAACTGCAGCTGATGTATCTTACAGTGCTATAGAAGCTAGAATGCATTGGAAAAAAATTCCTGATCCACCTCAATGTGAGTACAGCCAAGAAAAACTGTTCACTGCAAAGGAACAACTCAATTTAAATTTTGCATTTCCTTGAGTCCAGTAGTGCTACACCTGCTTTCAGCTCACACTTTTATATTTTACAAGTATCAAGAGGCAAAGAAAAGCCTCCTTTTAATTTTTTGTCCCAGTCTGATTTCCCTTTAGCCTTTCTCCCTGCTTTCCTGCTCTGGAGCTGGGCAGAATCCAGCATGGAGAATGGTGAGGTCACCCTCTGCACCCACAGCAGTCCCCACTGCCAAAACAGTGGGGCACCATCTCCACTGGAACACCCAGTCTGGATCACTCTCCCTTGCAACACTGACTGCAGCTGTCTTTGGATCTGACACTCAGCAGAGACTAAATGCAACTGCTTCAACGTCAGGAGTTAATCATGATGGATTAATTAATTAGAAATTAAACTGCTGTCATCCCTCTTCATTCCTTCTCATCAGGACATCTTCCTCCTTCATCTGCAGCAGAGTTCAGCTGAGGCAGAGCAGAATGCAGACATGTAGCTTGCACAGCTACAGTGGGAAGTAGATGTGGGTACATCTATGTATATACACAGAGACATATGTTTTAAATAGATGTATATACATGGATATATATACACACAGACTGAATAGTTGTCACTATAAATAAATAGTGTAAAGAAATGCAATATTTACAGATAAATTTAAATCATAAGCTCTTGCTGTCTAGAATCTAAGCAGCTTTTCTATATAATTCAGAGGAAAAAAAAAAAAAGAAAAAGAAAAAAGGAAAATACGGCTGTATCGCCACCTGGAGGATCCGTGTGTCCTTATCCGTGCCTCGCGACCGGCTGCGCAGGATGTGTGTGGTAATTAAACAAGGGTTTAATTGTAGAGGAATGAAGTTCCTGGCATTGAAGTTATCATTAGGGGTAAATTGAATCAGCTAATTGTTTAGTTACACCTTTTATCAGTCTTCATACCAGAATAAATAGCTCCAAAGCCTAGACACGTTGTTTATTACCGTGCTCTACAGATAATGCGTCTGTGCCTTCAGAGTAAATCCTGTGTGTCTCCTCTTGCTTAAAGGAAGAAGCAGGAGGGATGATGTTGGCAATGGAAGGGTCAGAATTCAATGCTTCTTTTCAGGTTTTATTCCCTTTGAATTTGACTTGCAGTTTTAGGACCCTTCTAAATTTTAGAGTTAGGAAAATGGGAAGAAAGCTCTATTTCAAAACCAAAAATTAATTCTAAAACTGAACCTGTTTCATTCACCCTGAGGAGATCTAAAAGCCTGAAATAAAATCCAGCCAAAGCCATTAAGTATTCTCATGCAGACTCTTCCCCCTCCTCCCTGCTGCCAGGGAACACCAAAGGGAAGAAATGGTTCCTTTAGTAAAAATGATGGAAGTATGAGGAGTAATATCCCTTGGACTACAGAAAGCATGATCATCCCAGCATGGGCCGCACAAAATGGACCCATCTTCCACTTATATATTTACAGGGACCTCAGCAGTGCTGTCCTGAGTGCATAGTATTGCTGCAGAATGTCAGGAAGGGACACAGCCCTCATCACACTGCCCTCCTCACCTGAACGTAACAGCTTTTCCATTTCTCTGACAGCTGATGAAGATCTGCCCTGAGGATGGTTTCACTGTGTACCGAGGATGAACAGTGGGGACCTGTGGATATCTTCTCCTTACCAGGTGTGAAATGGGCGTTCTGGGTCCCAGGAGCCCGGTCAATAGAGAGAGGCAATACCCACAAAACTGGTAAATGCAGTACACGGGGCACCCTGAGCCTTGTCCAGGCAAGGAAATAAGTGACTGCCATTTCCCAGAGCAGGCACTGGGCTTTGCAGGCCTGCCAGAGCTGCAGCAGAGTGCCACCAACCCAGCAGAAGCATTCAGCCGGGCAGACGCGCCCGTGAGGGCTCCTGCCCTGCCGGGGCTCAGCACCCGGGGCTCAGCACTCGGGGCTCAGCAGCCGAGGGCCGGTAACTCGTACAGGAGCTGGAGCAGAGTGTGCCCCAAATCGTGCTGCCTTTCCAGCTCTGCGCAGAGGGAGAGAAACAAGGAGAGGAAGGGCAGCGTTTTGCCCCCTCTGTCCCTGTCCCTGCCCCGGGGGGACGCACGGGCGGTGCCCGCTCCATCAGCGAGCCCCGGCTCCATCGGGGCGGGCACCCCCGGCTCTTGTGGCATCAGCCCGAGCTTTGAGAAGGTACGGGGGCATTCCTCTGTCGGGATCCCACCCCGCACACCTGAGCAGTTCCCGCCTCAGAATCACCAAATTCTACAGATTCCTGGTCTCCTGTGCCCCTGCATGGCCACACGCAGAAATGCAGGTCTGGGGAGGAGCTTTTGTGCTCTTTCCCTGCGATAACAACGAGGAGAAAAATAAATAAAATTAAAGAGGCTGTAACAGTGACAGCAAAATGATGAGCGGGCACCACTTGAAATTATAAAAATTCCTAAACACACACATAGACACGTGCTCATGTGTAGGTTTTCCCATTATAGTTTTTGTTGCATTATATGTCCTTTTTTAGGGAAATCAGCCTTTTAATAACGTCTCTTTCACAAGAAGAAGTAACTTTAGTTCCTGATCATCAGTGAAACATTTATTTTCTGCATTGTTATGTCTGGAGAGAAGGCAGCCATTCCTAAATATGTCTTTATAGGACTAGAATTAATATTTTTAAAATAATGTTAGCTGAAAATAATGCTAGGTAAAGCAATATCACATGCTGTTATATTCTAATTCCCTAGAAAACAGATGCCAGCAGCTGCAGCACAGTAGCTGAAGCATAGCACTTCTCCTTGTGTTAACCTAGACATTGCAAGGGGGCAGCCAGCTACAAAAGATCCTTCCCTCCAATTATTGTACTTATCTAGGAAATAATCTGAAAAGAGCCATCTGACAGGCAGGATGCCGTCTTTCTATTGCTAAGCAACCCCTGATACCTCTTTTCAGGAGGAGTGATCATCTTCCTGAAGAGCAGACAGCTGAATTTAAAGAAAGCTTCTTTTCTTCTATATTTCTTTTATTCTTTCTCTCTCGTTTTTCTTTTTCATTTTTTTTTAACTACACAAAACAACTACTGATGGTCCTATAATGACAAAAATTAGGACTGGGAAGAGCTTACTAGGCAAAAGACAAGCAAAATCTGAGCTGCAGACTACAGTCAATAAGACAATGTTTTAATGATGGCACAAATGACCTTCCACTATAGCTGACAATGATGGTAAAGAAAATGAAATACACCACTCTAAGCAGAAAAGGTAGATTGGAGAGAAAAAGTGAGAGAAAAGTGGGAGGTAGACTATATCTTCTTTACATTATGCCTTTCCATTCCTTTTCTTCCATGTGGTTTTACTTTCCCTTTTCTAGCTCTTATCTGGCAACAATTCAGCAGCATATGTGTTGTGACTCAACATGTACTTTACCTACTTTTGTTGCTTTCTAAGATAAGGCCCTTAGTGCTACCTTCTTGCTGGTTCCCTGTTTTCCTTTCTCCTTGTCTCTGGGGTCACAGGTGCTCTTCCAAAAGCTCTCACTTAACTAAGCAGGTATATTTTAAATTGACAGTGTATCTATAATGGTGTCTTGAAACCAATTGTTTACACAGTGGTACTTGTCAGCGTGACAAACGTACCTACAGTGCTCTGTCTCATGTTGGCTGTTTTCTCCTTGAACCTTTGTGTTGCAGCATGCAGAAAGTGGTTTCTTGTGGACGCAGGGGTTGCTGTATTCTTATTTTTCCTGACCAGAGAAGACCTATGAGTGCCCACACTGATTTTCAGTCAATGCAGATAGCAAAGGACTTGGTCAAAATTTTCTCCAAACAGGTCCACGTCTTATATCAGGTTCTCCCACCAGTGAATAGAGGGCAGAGCACAAGATCTTCCTTTTCCTGCTTGTCCTCTGCCTTCTCTGTCTGGATACTGCAAGGTCAATCCAAAATCAAGAAGCTCAGTTTAACCTCTTGAACTCAGTGACCACTCAGCAGACATCATGCTATAAATAAGGATATTCTTTCCCAGTGTCCCAGCCTCAAGCACATACTGAAGATACAACCTAGTTCAAACATACTAGTGCTCAGTTTAATCCCTTGTCTCACATTTATCAGCAGCAATACAGAAAGTTTCAGATGCCCATACAGATGTTGAGCAGAAACGATTTCGCTGAACAAGGTCAGAGCTGGAATGAAAAAATGCCCACACAGGAGGTATTTGCAGTTATCTTTCCAGTTGCAATGAGTACCTGCAGTGAGTATGGCTTGAGTTTTACTGCTCTTTCTCTTCTTTGTGAATGATGGTAGCAAAAGCACCAGTCAGTATAAGGGTGAACACCAGCATGGTGGGCAAAGCAACTGCTGGAATTATGGTCAGTTTAAGGACAGTTTGAAAGTATATAACTGAGGTCAATTAGGCAAAGAAATAATTAACACATCAGAGAATGGTGCAAGGGAAAATTCCTGGCAGGGAGGAATCTCTAAGAAACCAGAGGGTTTTGTGGTGCAGGGTTGTCCCCTGTAGTGAATTGCCTTTATGGAACCACAATTTTCTCAACAAGGATCTCCCACGGGGGAGAAAGAAATCTTCCTTTTTTAAAAGACCTCAAAATAATTCAAGCTGTCTGCCAGTAATTAAATCCATTACACTAGCAACAGGTGGTAAAGCTGTAGTTTTTTCACATCTGTTATCATTTTCATGAGTCAGTATGTATTCATTGCAAGAGCTGTGTAAACCACAGAGCAGAGAGGGCTGGGTTGATGGCTGTCATCCAGGCAGCCGCCGTGCTCACTCCTATAGTTATCTCGAGAGCAGAGCTGAGGGGATGTGAGAATATGTGGTAGGCAGGAAGGGGTTTGGGCAGGATTCCAAAGGGTAGGAAGGCAGGGATTTAAAAGGGAGTGAAAAGATTTCATAGGTTCTTTCTAGAGAAGAGTAAGAAAGAAAAAGTGAGCCTTGGTTGTGTTCAGAGCATTAGCTTGATATACCTTCCCTAACACAGACTTTCTGCGTGGCCCGGAATATATTCCCTGGTTGTTCTGGCTTAGTTAATTTAAAAACTAAAATCCCTGGGAACTTCCATAGTTGCTGAGGACAACAGACATAGGACAGCTCATATGCATGTATGTGAATTTATCACAGTCTCCAAACCACAATGCATTTGTGCAAACTGGCTGCTGGGAATAGTGTGCCATGGTGAAGAGGTCTGAGTATGTTGCAAGAAGAGTTCTGTTGAAAACTTACTAAGACCAAAAACTGCATTTAATGCAAAGAACACATGGAATGGCCACAGCTCTGGGTTGCTCTGTAATGCAGCAGGTTATACATATCACTAGGAAAGAATCCTGCTCCTGGGATGTGCAGTGTCCTCACTGCTCTGGAGAGCAGCTGCAGCTTTTTGCTGTACTTCAGGATGCTTGATTTCCCAAGAATATTTTCCATACCTTTTCCACCTTCCTCCAAACACCACTCCTTCTTTAACTCAGAGGGCAAGGGCTCTGTAATTTCAACTGTCTTTTCCTTTTCTGAATACTGGGAATAAGTATGTATGGAGAGGTGAGAGAAGTTCACAATCAATTTATATCCAACAGTAGTGACACAAGGTTTCAGGTTTTGTTTTGGGCATGCTGCCTTTATACCTCTCGACAAAGACTGGTTTCTTCTCCAGTAGCTCCTTTCGTGGCAATATTAAGGATACTTATTATTGCATTGAGTTACAGTTTTGTAGTGAGCAAATTATTGTTCACTTAAAGAAACTTTAAAAAGCCAGTTTAGAACAAAAATATACGTAATTGAGTTATTGCTGGAGGAATTTCTTTAATTATATCTTGTTCCATGGCAATGAATAGATTACTGCAATTCTTTTAAAAGAATCATCATTTAACTCTACCAGAATTTGAACTAACAAAATTTTGCAGGTTGTTTAATGTTAATGACTGGCATTAAGCTGAGGCTACTTGGCTGAGATCTACAGCAAGGGGCTGGGTTTATCCAGCAGATCTTGGTTTTTCTGGAAGCTCTCCCATGGGCAGAGCCACAGATCACTCAACTCCTAACCACATCCTCATGGAATTGTGTTACTGTAAACTTCCATGTGGCCAAAAGACTGTCAGGGACCACACCTTTTCTTAATTAATAAAATTAAACAGACACGAGAAATTAATAACCCTTAAACTGTCCAAACCTCAAAACAATTATTGTGGAGTTCTGGATGGAGATAGAAATGGGTGCAGACCAATTCAGTCCAGGCATCCTTCCCACCCTCTTCTTGCTCCCTTTCATATCCTTGACTTTGGAACTGGCTGCCATCAGTGCAGGCAGTCCCCCAACTCAGCCATTCTTGCCCAAAGGCATCCCAGAAGTGTCCAAAGTCCCCAGACACCAGAGGATCACCCCGGATCCTGGTGTGAATGCCCTTTCCAGCTGCGGATCACTCTGACCCCTCTGCCAGGGCAGCAGCAGGGCATCCAAGCAGCCTCATCTCATTATTCCAAGGAGAAAACAAGCAGGAGAAAGGAGGGACTCTATGATATCCAGTTCCCTCATTCTCAAAAACTGGATAACTAGTCCTTATTTTGTGGAAGAGTGTCTGCCCACAGAAGGTCAAAGTCATGATTCAAGTGTGAAATAATTAACTTCGGAGTCTTGTGTGATGGCATTGACTGATACAGTGATTTTCAGGTTTGTAAAGGAATGAACCAAAACAGACCTAATGGGTTTTGGGGAAGGGTAGTTTATTTGTGAGGTTTAGCATTTTTATTTATTTGTCTAAAAGGCTCATATGATGGAGTTAGTCTTCCTGAGAAATCATTTAATGTTGCTCAGTGATTCACAGGCTGCTGGCCAGCGCACTCTTTGTAACTGATTTATCTGAATCCTTTTCAAATCCTTCCCTTTATTAACATTTCAGCAGTTCCTTTCCTCTGTGAATTCGTGGTAGTTATGTGTTTCTCGGGAAGATTGTAGGAAAATGAGTTCAAACACGATGATTACATATTGAGCAGATGAGCTGTCTGGGTTTTATGTCACAGCCCATCTGCCTGTTTGAAACAGGCTTCCTGCACTGTGCCATTTCCTCTCCGTCAGGCAGGCTGGGAAGAAGACTGCTCATGCTGCATCTTCATTCTGTTTGACCTTTCTAGAGTGTTATTTCACATGCACGCTTTAAAGTTTGTATTTCCTTCTGCAAATGTAATTTTAATCTCATTCTCTTTTGGCAGCAGGTACTGTTGCAATAAAAGCTGTTCATTCTTTATCCCACTATCTTCAGTGTAGAAGCTGAAGTACAACATGTCAGCTGGAGAAGGGCAGTCTGAGGTAAGCTTGGGGTACACACTTCAAGGCTGGATCCCACAGATCTGAATTGTAGTGAAAATGGTAAATGTATAGGTCTTGGTCCTGTGTTCAGCACTGAAGAACTTATATACTTGAATCTGGGCTGGGATCAGGCTGAGATTTAAAGTGGAGCTTGATCAACCCCCTTCATCAGGCTCCCATTCACTGTGAGTATTTAAAATGAAAATATTTTCCCCACAGGTTTTACATTTTACTCATTCTTATTGCTACTAGTCTGGGTGAATACTTTGCATTATGACGAACCAGCCACAAGGTGTCAATGTAGTGTAGCAGATTCTCAGTAAGGGTTTGTTACTACAGCATCCTTTGACTTTCAATGTAATTAAAATCTGCCTTCTGATAGGATATTTGTATGACTAATTGCAAAAATTCAGGTCAGATCACATTTTCTGTACCTGATTCATTTAATCAGTGAAGACTTCTCATGCTATGATTGCAGGGGTATGAGGAGAAAAATCAGTATAAATGACTGAAGTAAATAATGTGACAAACCACAACTGCTGTAGCACTGTGTTTTCGAAGAAAAGGCTGACAAAAGTGGGATGTAGATTGGTGGAGATTAATTAATTCTTGTCAAAATGTAAGAAGCAACAATAAGCAAAAAAACCACAGTATTTGAATTCACTTTTCACAGTAAGGAGTCAAAATATGTGGATGAACTGGTGCATGTTTATAAAGCTCCGGTTACACCCATTTGTAAGAGGTGTAATGACAGATGAGACAAGATAAAGATGGAAAAGCAATATTGCAGAATTCCACTTTGTGTCTTCTAGACACAAATCATTGTGTGTCATTAAATATAAAAACAAATGCCTCAAAAGAACCGCAGCTAAAGCTGAGGTCTGAATTCCAAGGGACATGGAAGCAATTTGGTTTTGTACCTCTACAGGGGGCTTGGATCTAGGGAGGAAGGGCCTGTCAGAAATGAGAATAAAAGGCTGTTAGGAAAATTACTCCTGGAATTGTGAATATTATCTCTTTGAAGTATGCTTTAATGGATTTGGGCTAAGAATTTTCAAAGAGGTTAAGGACTTAGCTCCCATTGAATGTCAGTGGCTTTTGGACACTTCACTGCCATAGTCTGCTTTGAAAATCCCACCTTAGATTATTAATTTTAATGTACCCTTTTCACTGCAGTAGGAGGGAGCAGATCCATGACAGAGAAAAGAACAGAGAAACTACAAAAGAAAATAAGTGTCTTTGTATGAAATTCTTTTTTTATAAATTATTGTACTTAACCTAATCTACTCAGTCAAGTACAAAAGTACATAAAATAGGTGGCTGAGCAGAGGATATTACTTTACGTGACGTCCTTCACTTGTGTTAATGACCCTCTGTATTGTGCCTTGCACAAAGTGGAGGGCACTGGTTAGCAGATAATACCACGAAAATATATCCTTGGGTACATTTCTTAAAAGGACAAAGGGAAGATGGAGTCTGTTTATGCAAAGAGCTGGTTTTCTCAGGTTCTAAACCAGCTGTGACACCATGCCGTCCTTTGAGAGATATTTTATTGGGCAACAGATCAGTGAAGGAGGTCAAAAGAGCAACAGCAATAGATGCATCATATTCCCTGGAGCTCCCTGGGGGCAGGTTGGGACAATAGTTAGAAAAACTGCAAAGTCTGTGGGAATAGAACTCTTGCTGTTCTTGTGCTTTTCTCTTTTGCATTTTCTTTTCATATCATATATCTTAATGAGAGGAAAGACCCACACACAATACTGGTGTGATGGTAAATAAAATGCTACAGGAAAGCTTTAAGGTCTTCAGAATGAAAGGATGTTGAAAAGATGGGTTTGCATCGCAATGGTGGCAACTAAACATGATGGAAAAGTCAGCAGAGAAATCACTGCTAGTCCCATGTCAGACTTTACTGTCAGAGATTCGATCTTCAAGTGGAGATGAGAGAATATCCTGGCTCCTCTTTTTAATGCTCTTTTTATTTTATCTCTCCTGAAAGGAAAACAAATCTGAGAAATCTTTTTTCTTGGAATAAACTGGGCAAAAACTAGAACAAATTGCCCATGATGCAGGTGTGTTAGGTTTATAATACAGTGTTTGGGTGTTGGGGTTTTTAAATTGCTTTTATGCTGAAGAAAAGCATTAGTTTAGGCACGTGCTGTTGGAAGAGTGTAAGCAATAAAGTGAGGTTGACTGGCAGCTCATTTTAGGAATGGGAGAATGAATGTTGAAAGACAAAACATGTGCCAGAGCTGGGATGTAAGATAATCCCAGTGAAGACATGATTTCCAACAAAAGCTTGTCACTTCCAGATTTTCACTATTACTACTGGTGTAAATAGCAAAAGGGTTTCTTTTAATAAAAAAATCTCAGGCCCACAATAACCATAGTAATTGATTACTATGACTGAAGTGCTTGTTCCTAAACAAGAGCATAAACTGAATGTTTAGATCTGTGTAAATGCAAAATGATTGTCTGTACAAAACCAACAAATTCCTCTCCAGATAAATGCACAGGTTTCAAAGTGTGTATCCGAGTCAAGCTGTCACCAAGCCCATCTGTTCTATCTGCTTCTGAAAAATGAACACTGCTTCGCAGCAGAGAAAGCACTGAACATGTGGCACCTCTTGTTTGTGTTTTGACTCGTTTTATCCAGCCTGGACAAAGTTAACCATTTTGTTAGATGATGATGCTGAACATCTTTCTTTCACCATAAGACTGTAATATGCCCAAGACACAGAAACTAAATATTACCTGAGCATCAGTAAAGGGGTTGCAATATAACAGAAAGAAATGAGAACAATTCCTGATATAAAAACTAAGTAATGCATCTTAATTACCTGTTGTATCCAGCATGGTCTCCCTCCTGCTAACTTGAGGCAGAGATACAATTTGGTCATGTTTGTCTACAAAAAAAGGATTTATTCTTCAGGATGTTGATCAGCCTCTTCCCAATCTTTCACAGCTGCTCAGGGTGTTCTTTATGTTGCTATATGAGCACTGGTAGTTCTGTTACTACTATGCTTAGGAGCCATTTCCTGGACAACGATTTTAGGTTTTGGCTGTGAACAGAAATTGAGAGTTCCTGCCATGTTGCGTTTGCAATCGCAGAGATAACACGTAGGTTCATGAAGTTGGAGCATCACATGGAAACCATGAGCCAATATTTGATCAGTGTGGATAGCAACAACCCTCATGCATTGGGAAATTAACTGCCACCAAGGAGAGCAGAGCTTTAGTGAAGGAGTAAAAGGAAGATGTTATTGTGGCTTCATTGAGTCTCACTGGCCACTTCGAAAGAAAGCACAAGAATACTTGTGAGAAAACCTGGTAGCTGAAAGAATCAGAAAGCACACTAGATCTACCATCCATGAGGGGTGCTTGTGCTTTGCTGGCTCAGGACCCAGGTCTGAGCATCTTGAAAGAACAGACTTTATATTGAAATGGCATGAGGTGGAGAATTTCCCAACTTGCATGTCCTCTGCTAGCACACACGCTGGCTTTGTGCCCTTTGGTATTTAACAGGAGTCAGCAATGAGGAAATTATTTAACTTCCACCATAACTAGCCACTCCATACTTGGACTCCTAGGCTTCCCCCAGCTTGGAATGGTCAGCCTAAGAACTGCTCTCTCAAAGCAGGACAGCCACTTTAAATTCAGTAGGATGCTTTCTTCAAAGATTTTAATGTTGTGGCAGATCAGCCAAACACAGATCAGATGTGGGTGGCATTGAATCATGGAAGGAGGTCTAGAAGCACATTGTCTTCTGCTGAGTTATGTTAACCAAACTGTGACCTTAAGATCTCAGAGCCCTTCTTGAAGCAAAGCCACTTGAATGACTTTGTGCCTGCCAGCATCTGTAGACAAAGTTCACAAGAAAGGGGCCCTTTACGTTTTTTTTCTGTTCCTATTCTTTCACAGACATTTTCTGCAATACCTGACTTACAGCATTGTTTATGGTTTTAATGTGGAGTAGTACTTAGAGAGACCAGGGAATCATTCCTGTGGTTATGTTGTAAAGATAACTAAATATGCAACGAGAACTAGGAAGTGAGTATTTGCTGTTGGTTGGATCTCAGCACAGCCTTTGATACCACTGGGTATAGCATAATTCCTCTCAAATTGGCAAAAGGACTGTGAAGGTAACTCGAAGATTTCTTTAATTTGGCTATATTATGAATAGTTGGTCCACTTTCTTCCTCTTAGCCTGAGTTTCCTCCAAGGTGTATTCTGAGTACCCACACTTGCAGCTGATTATTCCTCTATCTTCTTGCTTAAAAATGCCATTTTTCTTGATTTTCATTTCTTCTTCCTATTAGAAAAATCTGCTTCAAGAAGCTTGGATCCCCAGTGCCTCCTGCTAGTGCAGTCATTGCTAGCTGTGCAGCACACATCTGAGACATTGTTATTTGGCCTGTCTTGCACTTCCTGCCAGTCACACAAACCTGGAGCACACAGGGTTATAGGTCAGCCTAGCAAGGAACGGTACCTATACCAAGATACTGGTGCAAAGATTAGGGGAGTCTAAGTGTTGCCTCTCTGCTGATATGTACCCTGAGAAGTAGGGGAGACAGAGGGATAAAAAGCATTTTTACTGTTATCTGCAACAATATATACAGAGTACAGCACACGTGCCGTATTTTGAGGGTACCTCATTTTGAAACTTTTGCTATAGTGTGGAACAGCTAGTGAAAGTCAGGGGTAACAGCTCTTTGCAAGCACTTTTGAAACACAGCCCTTCCTTGGCAACACCCTGGCTGTGCTGCAATAACACAGTGCTGTGACCCCAGTGCACACCACCTTCACCTCCTGACCAAGAGAAAAATGATCAAAAGTTGTTGTTCCTGAAGGCATCCTTCAGAGCCCTTCCAGACTTGGTGTCATTAACCATGAGTCACAAATCTGATAACGCAATTTAAGATATTGAATCATATCCTCAACTTGTGATTCATTATGGGATTTAAATGCCAGAAGTGGCGTCTTGGACTCTATTCCAATATATATGAGCTCAGATACCCTTCCAAAATAAGCAAGTGACTATGAACCATAAATTCATTTCACCTCAACCACTAATAGTGCCCAGAAAGATTATCCTGTAGCTTTTCTGGCAAGGACAAGGTAATAAACATTCCCCTTCCTCCCCCCCTTCCTCCCTTGCCCCATTTCAGTCCCTATTTCACTTCAAGGATGCCAAAATTAAATTTTCAGCATCTCCAGGAGTATTATTTCTTCTTCAGACAAAGAGAGGTAAAGTGGCCTTACAGCTTTCATTACCCACTGTTGTAAGACCCCATCTCTTGAGGCACAACCTGTGGGAAACAACGGCAAAGCACACGGGAGAATGGAAGTGATCTGCCCCTCATCTGCTCTGAAGGGAACATGAGCACCTGAAGAAAGGATTTCTGCAGAGCAGATGTGACAGAGCACGGTGTAGGTACATGGTCAAAGTACTTCCTTCATCTCTTAGGGGTAAAATACTATTTTCTGGAAAGCAACCATTGCCCACTGGATGCAATGTCTCCTTCAGAGCAATACTCCTGAGTTTTCTTTATTGGTACACACCAACACACTCTTGTCTCCCAGCAGGAAAAGTCATCCATCCTTTGGAGTTGGTAGAACTGTTGTTTTGAAAGTGTGGTCTCTTACTACAGCAGCTTTTGGGCCTGTGTTCAACAACAGGTAAGCTAAAAATCATGCTCCTTGTGCCTGCCACTGCCACTTTTCACCTGCTGGATAACCTGTATTTGTATCTGCTCTGTGCAGTTCCTGTGAGTTGTATTGTTTTTATTTAAACTTCTTCTATTTTTGATTGGCACTCAGGGTACTGTATGCCCTCAGGGCATAAATTCCCACATTAATGTTTCCTCTTTCAACAGCTCCAGTAATGACCCCCAATTACTCAACCTTGTATGCAGGCACAGAGTACAGGAGTTCCACTAATTTCACCAAGTCATGTTGACAGAGACCCATTTATCAAACAGCAAACAAGCAGCAAGTCCAAATGCTAAAGGTGGGCAGTCACATCAGAAATGAGGTCATCTGTACATACCCATAAGTCACAAAGAAAGCCATAGAGATGCTACTTGAGATCAGAAACTCACACTTCCTAACACGTAATACTCCAAATATGATCATTGTAGAGTTGTTTTAAGCACACTCAGTAACTGTTGCTTTATAGAAATGTGAGTGGGTTTAGAATTGTAAATTGATCTTGAACACATTCTAATGCTGATACAAATACAGAGTTTTGTTTGCAGAAATCTGAGCAAAATTGTGTGGGAGCTTAATTGTGAAGTAGATAAATATTCTTGCTAAAAGAAGATTTATTTTTTTATTCTCTGATTACTATTTTTAATCTGTTGTGGCATCTACTTACATCATTCAGTTGTATTAACTGTTATTAATACTCGTTAAAGAAATATAGGAGTTGATATAAAGAACCAAATCCACTGGACGCCAATGTGATTAAAGACTCAACCTGGAAGCTGCAGTTACTCTTTCTCTTACAACTCTATCTAAGTATAATCCCATTGGCTTTACAACAGTTAGTCTGAGTTTACACACGTGGATGTGAATGGACAGTCAGGCAGAGCAAGTGTTAAGCACAACTTAAACAAATAAAACTAAATAAACCTAACAGACGTTTCCAAAACATCGTATGACAATTAACAGGGACAACTGTTTGAATCAATTTCATTTCTGCCCAACTGGCACATTTCATGTTATCAAACTGCAAGCAGCTTCAGATCATTATAATACAAGAAGTAAAGATAAAATGAGAGTTTATAGCATGCATTAACAAGGAGAAAACAAATTCATAGGTGTCAGCATCAAAGCACCTTACAAAGACAAACTTGAATACCTCAGCTTTTGCACTACTTCTGACAGAACAGTCTGACAGTCCCTGACTGAAATGCCCTGGTTTGGTGTACACCAGTGCAGCTGGTGTTGGGCTCAGATCCAATATGGTATTTTGTGAAACACTGCAGAGGGAATGGAAGTGCCAGAAGATCTGCGTAACAAGAGGTTTCAGCACAAAGGGGGAGGATTAATTGCCCTGTCATATGAAGGACCTTGATGGAAGGATCACAGTCCACTCTCAAGAAGTTAGCGTGAGTAGCAAGGGGAATTTGGGGAATAGAGAAGGTATTGCTGATGAGCTCACATTAACTGAGCTTAGCTGCAGAAAGCACACCAATGTCCGGGGAAAACGCCATTCAGGCATCAGAGTCTGACTGGTGCAAAATAGGTGAGCCTGTGTGAGGTATCAATGCTCATAGCAAAACTCCCTTAAAATGATGGGAGATTAAGGCAGTTCTCTTTCTGAATAAAATTTTGAAAACATAAAGGAGGATAGTAGTATCACCCCCAATTTAATGAGAGATGGAGACATTCACCAAGAGTTCTGACAGAGCAGCCCTTCCCGCAAGCCAAATGCAGCACAGCTGGTTCAAAATCTCCAAGAGTAGCACATTAATGAGATTTGGTAATTCTCATAATCATTTCTCCTCACAGCACGAGCAATAACTGTTTAGTTACCTTTCCAGGGGTCCTGCCTGCAATTAGCTCACCCAAATGTTGACCTATAAATAACTGCCAGAAGGAGCTTTTGACAAAGGATCTCAAAGCACTGGGCAGCAGGTGAGTGGAGCCTGGTTTAGACTGTCCTTAGGCACTGCTGACAGGTGACATACTGCAGAAGGAAAAAGATTATGCACTGAGATATGGAGGCTCCTCAGGGCTTGAGCTACAGTTACACCCATTAATCAGGTTAGTTATACAATGTTATCAGCTCTTAAAACACAGAGCTCCGACTCAAGATAAAACCTGTAAAATTAAACAAGTGAGTGACCTGGAAGTGCAGTGACTTGTCTTCCACTGCTCTCCCCTTCTTCCATGAAGTACATGGTCCAGGCATAATGCTATGCTGCTTATGGCTTTCCACTAATGGCAGCTGGCACCCAGTAATGCCCTGCACACTGTGGGGTTCCTTTCCCATTCTTCTTAATTAATTTCCTTTTCTACCTAATTAACATCTTTATATCTATATAGGAAAGTCTAGGGAAAATACCTTGTGCTAAATTGCATGTTTTCTTAGATTTCAGTTAATATCAGCATACCAAGGGTAGTTCTTTTTCCTTGCAGCTCTCAGTGAGAATTCCCTATTTTCAGTGAGTGCAACAGGATTTCAGTCTGTTTGCATTCAATCCAGGCATTTTTCCATGCTTTCCCAAAAGTATTAGGAATAGAGCAGAAAACCCCAAATCTCTATTTTCAATATTTACAAGGCATTCTGGTATGAAGAATGTATGTGAAACCCCACTAAGTTTTGCCCTCTGGTGCATGCCCAGTTTAAGCAGAGAATTCAGCTCAGGCTGTTGAGATGGAGTCAAGCAGATGCCAACCTTCGGCTGAGGTGAATTGGAGCAATACCAGTGGGCAAAAGGGAAAAGTGAACTGTAGAATCCCATGCACAAGTCTGAGCCACACTGTCATGGCTTTAGAAGTTAGGAGCTAGGCAGGGTATCACTTGTCTCTTGTACTTTTAAACATTTCACTTTACTTACCTTTAGATCAGCTATTTCATTTTCAAAGGATACATGGATTCAATTACAAATTAAATTTTCCTGCACCTCTAACTTGACAGAGAAACTCTTAGTTTGAGCATTGACAAGCTTCTCTGCCTAACAAAATAAGTCATTGCAAATGGTTTAATATGACCTGAGGAGAGTTGTAAGACAGTAAAAATACTGCCTTAAAAATACAGTGTAGCATTCTCTCTCCCAAAAGATTACAACAGGATGTGTTTGACAGCCTTGGTTTATAAAATCATTCTGGTAACACTTATATGTACAAGAATTGTCAAACTTGGTGTTACTAGAGGTCAATTGTCATGTTTTCACTTAATACAAGTGTAAGATAGAGGTGACAAATTTCATTGTAGCCTGACAGTTTTAGATGTGCAGTAGATATAATATCAAAAGTAGGTCTTACATCAGAAGTAGCATTTTTAACATTTCTCAGCTGAATACACATCCTTCACAATGTTTTGATCTTCTTGTAGCAGGACATGAAAAATGCACATGAGAAATCTGCCTCCTGTTCTAGCAAGCTATTTCCTATGAGCCAAATATTTTAAGGGCTGCTTTCTTTGTTAT
Organism: Ifrita kowaldi; assembly: GCA_013398055.1. NCBI lineage: Eukaryota > Metazoa > Chordata > Aves > Passeriformes > Cinclosomatidae > Ifrita > Ifrita kowaldi. The sequence continues at coordinate 561,719 of VZRS01008536.1, forward strand.
TTTGGATCAGTGCAGTGATAGTAACAAGCCTCAGGAGAGTTCTGGCAGATTCTAGGACAAAGAAATTTTAAAGAAACCATCAAAATACATGGTTTTCTATGTTAGTATCACTCTCTATTTTTTCCTTCTATTTTTTCCCTCTTGCATTATGCTGTACTCTATTAAATGGTCACATGGTTCAAATTTCTTATTCTCATCCCAGCCGCTGGCAAGAATGAGCTCAGCTCTACCTGTATTCATTTTTATGATGGTGCTCTAGTTACCTAAAGAATCATGAAATCCACTAAATTCTCAGACAGGAGCGATCTGAATAGTTGGCCTAGTGGAGCCCTTGAATGCCATATCTGCATAAGCTCCCCAAGAACTGTGAAAATACCAATGATAAATAGATATTTTGTCTTTGTGGCATTTTCAAGGCGACACCATTCTGTGAGTCTAAGGGAAACTGCAGAGGTGGTAGCAGTGACTTACAGGTAAGATTCTGTAACTTAATCTCTACTATATATTAGATAAGATGCACATGTGTATATATATATATATATATATATATGTTAAAGATTCCAGAATTATTGACACAATGAATTACTTGCCATATTCTGAGTGATTATGGCTTGGACAATAATATCATTTCTCAGAAACTTAATATAGGAGTGAACAATATATTTCCAGGAATAGTTAAAAGGTTTGGTGTTTTACCTCATGGATAGATGGAAATCATGCTGGTACCCAAATCCCAAAATCTTTTAAAAGGACAAAAATGTAAAATCAGTTGTACAGCAGCATCTGTTTTATCTTACTTATTATATTATTACTAGCAAACTGTGAAGAATCTTTTTGGGGTTTTTTTGGAGTGTTTTTTGGTTTGGGGGAGTTTTGTGGTGTTTTTGCATCTTTCCCCACTTCTAGTGAATATATTCCAAAAATACAGGGGAAAGTTTTGATTCTAACAAAACAAAATTAAATACCTGATTTTTTACTGAGGGGACATTACATCAGAATATGTTGCAGTTGAACCAGATGATCATTGTAGGTCCCTCCCAACTGAAATCACTTATCCTAAAAAATTATTTTATTGGCTAGTCCGTAAAACCCTTAGAGTCCATAAACATTTCTGATGGCTCTTGGCAAACATGAGAAAGAAGATCTCTTTGTATCAGGGAGGCTGAAGACAGCATCAGCAGGGCATCTTTCTTAGCTGCCCTGCCTGTGTGGATATAGTACTTGGGTCAATTAAAATCCAGTTGCTTTGGAGACAGAGAACTGAAATGTTTTCTGCACAGGGACACAGAAAAGACCAAGGAGCTGTATTTCACATTCCCTGGACAGTCAAAGACACTCCACATCTGGCTAAGGCAGATTAGACAGGAAAGGACAAGAGAGAGGGTCTCTGTCCTGAAAGAAAATGTGAACACTGTGAGTATCTTTCAAAGGGATGACACAGCAAAGATTGTCAGAGGATTACTGCAGTCTAAACGGAGACAAATCAGGAGTTTGGAACTATGAGCCTCAAAGGAAGACCTGGAGGCAGGCACACCTGAGTCTTCAAGCTGTGAGGCACCACTTATAAATGAAACAACTCCCTTGTCTAGATTATTGCTGGATATCAGGAAAACATCACTCAGAATGAATTATTTCAGTCTAGAATCCTGGAAGGATTATTTTTTAAACCACAGGTTTTTTTAGCTAGAGTCTAAAGTTGCCCATTAAAAATTTCTAGCTTTGCTATTAATTACAGTATGTCTTTGCGGTTAATTACAGCACATGGCAGCAACATACACTGTGATACATATATTTTTCAGAGAGGAAAAGAAGCCAGATGATCCAGCAGAGCAGTGCAGTCACGTCCCCAGCAAGCACCACTGCCTCAAGACCGTCTGCCTTGGCAGAGTATTAGGGACCATCATTCAAGACTGAGACAGTGGCTAAGCAAAATCTTTTGGTTATGAATCCTGCAAGAGCAAAGCAAACTTTTCAAGCTAATATTTGAAATGACTTTACAGATAAAGAAGAAGAGGCAACAAGAACATACTAGCATTTCTTTGATATATATTTGCCAAATGAATAATTTTTCTTCATGCTTCTTTAAAAAGAACTGTGATTACCACATCCCACTTTCATATTCAAAAAAAGTGAAGCACGGAAACTTTCCTTTGGAGCACTGAAATGAGGCATTAATACTTACAAGACTGTTTACCTAATTTTCTGGAAAACTATTTATAATAAGTAGCAGTTTTTCTCAAAAGAAAAGAAGTTCCTTGGCCATTCACTGAGAAATTATCACACCAAGGAGAGTCTTTTTGCAAGCAAACCTCCCACATCAGCCTCTGAAGCAGCTAAAACCTGCACTCCTTTTCAGCAGCCCAGCTCACTCGTTCCTCCCAGCTGAGGAAAGCTGTGTTCACTGGACTAGGGAGTTCAGTGTATTTTTCAGTGTGAGCATTTATTTTCTGTGCAGTTCTAACCTGTCTGCTCTCACGAACATTATGGGACTCTGACAATTTCTAATGATGACAAAGTAATTCAGCACTGTCTGTGTTTATTCCTCCAGGAATACGCTGCTTTAGCAGAAGCACATTTGCAATGTGCACGACCCCTGCTCTCCCTCATAAATCTTTCTGACAAAACAAAGAGCCAGGGTAGCATTTGGAATGGGAGCAGTATCAACTGCTGCATCTTCCTGCTTTAGGAACTGGTAAAAAATTCTCAGATGTATTTAATCCAGTATAAAAGACATTATTTCCATTTTTAAAAAATCTCAGATTATTTAATGCAGTCTAAAAGGCATTATTTCATAAAGCTACCAAGAGCCAGTTCATTGAGGAGGTGAAAGCTAAAGGCAGAGCTGATTTCAGATGGAATTGTGGGTCTGAGGTGGTCTCAAAAGAACCACAATCACTGATAGTTCCAGAAACAAAACTGATTGTTCCAGAAACATTGGCTGAAGTCCATGGGGTCACTGTGCCAGCAACAGGAGGGGAACAAAAGCTTCCTTAACATTATATCTGTCTTTCAGAACTTCTGGGGTGGGGCATTTCGTTACTGGTGCAATGTAGAGTAACCACAGGACAGTCCTGCCTCTCCATGGTCCTTTCAGACATTATGAGCAGCCAAGAATAACTGAAGGACTGAGTAACAACCAGCAGTAACAGCAAAATAAAGTTGGATAATGTAGGTAAAAAACTTATACTAATGAGCAGAACATGCTAGGAAATAATGATTTTTAATAATGGCCACCTGCCATGAAGATCCAGTCTGGGTCACCTTTTACAACCCATCTCTGCCACAGTAGGACAGAGATACAGCTGCTGCCCAGAATGTTGAAGGCAGCTTCTCTGATCTTCTGTGTGGAACTTCAGCCCCATACCCAGAAAGTTTCTGACATCATTCTAAAAAATTTTCTTTGTATCTTCCTATTGAAAAACTGAAGGGCTGAATAGAAAATGTAATTTTTTTCCTTATTTCTGCATTTTTGAATTTTGTGAGCATCTCCTTCCACAGTTCCTGATGGACCATGGGCTGGAAAGCCTTCTCATTTGTTTATTCATCCAAGCAGGAGCAGCATTCATTCTTTGAGCATGAATCCAGGCTTCTGCTCCAAAGCAATACAATTGCTTTTCTCTGCATCACAGAGAGATTAATATTTATTCAAATCCATACTTATTTATTTATTTGGCTGGTAGAATTAAACTGAGAGAATCAAATAGAAATACAAATCTTGAGCCTGCAAAGCACTCCTTAATTGAGGAGAGCCTCCATTTGTGTTTACACAGCATGTTTTAAATTATTTGTTATTGGTTTTAAACAGCACTATTGATAAAAATTGCAAACTGAAAAATTAGACCTGAGCACATTTCTGACTTTTAGGGAAGCTTTGACTGACAATGCAGGATGTTGTAGCCTGTCAGACCCTGTTTCCTTAAAACATTCTTAGAAGACTTATCTATAAAAGCCCTTTCAAGTTTGGAGTCTTACATATTGAGTTCTGAGCTGAACTTTCTCGTGTGGATTTATCACTAATTACCATCCTGGTGGGAGGTTTTGGGGGGAAAAAGGCAGGAAAAAATCCCCATACATATTCTGAGAAACCAAATGCTTTTGTGTACAAAAGGAACTGCATTTTTTAGCTACTACTGCTCTTACAGAAGTATGGGCTAATAGTGGAAATAATGTCTCCACTCTGGTTACACAAGCAAGCTATTTTAATTGTTGCTATTGGAAGAAAAGTATCAGCATACTACATCTGAAATCATCTGGAAAAATGTATTCTTTGGCTTTTTTTCCATTGAATGAAATGTTGTTTAAAACAGAGAAAACAGTTCTACTTCCTGATATGTTTTTAGTGTGTCTTCAGGGCATTGCTATTTATTTTGCAAGGTCAGAGTAACTGTATGCTATTCATTTCTCTGAATTTTTGAAATAGGGCCTAGCATCTGTCAATTAAAGTGACAGATGGACTTTTGTCTATTGTAAGCTACAATCACTGATATTTCAGAATTATTTGCTTTTACATCAGTTCTCTACTTGGCTATTTTTCTTAATTATGGCTTTAGAGACAGTTTAACAAATTCTAAAATGCAAAAAGCAAGAAAAGGTCCAGATTAAAAAGTAATAGTTGAGTAAGAATAATTATAAAAATAAATAATGAAAACAACTTAAAGCTAAAATGCAACATTCTAGTTTTCCCTAATGGCAAAATAGCACTAAAAAAGTGGATTTCTCAGTTAAAACATCTCCAGGCTTTTGATACCCAAGCAAAGTCTTGATAGCTGCACATTGAGAAATGGATTTAGTTAGTTTTTGGGCCAGGTTGTGTGCATGCTGGGGAACTACTGAGAAAATGTTTAATGGATGAAGACTGGGAAGGTCATGAAATCTTCATTGCATATTTTTTTAAACCTTTGCTCTTGCTGTGATTGCCATCACAGATATATTCAAATTGCCATCCTGATGTTTTTGTTCATCCAAACCTGCATCCCTATTACTATTACATCCCTATTACTAAATAGCTACTATTTTCAGATTTACTATCTGAGAGTTTTGACTAACAGAGGACAAGGAGCCAGTCAGAAGACAGTGACTTGCTGGGGCGTTTCTGGGAAAGCAGTCTCAGCATAATTTTATTGTGCACATTTGGAGGATGTGGTCACTGCCTACCCTGTGGCAAGTTCCCCTTTCACATCCTCTGATGTGGATAGTTTGAACCATTTTTTTAAGACCTATTTCAGTGTCTCTTCCCCATCCCCAGTGCCAAGAGCGTGCCCAGTCTTTATAGTGTCTGACAAGTCCATAAAATTAAGTGGGCTCTGTGTGTGGCTGTAAATATACACAGGTAGAGAGGTGTGTGGGGAAGTCTCCCGGTCCTGTGTCAGCAATGCCACGCTGTGTATTTTCTGGAGTAACAGCAGCCCCACCTCTGCCCTAGAGCCAACAGCAGGGATGTTACAGTGGCTCTGGGCTCCTCTAAGGGTCACAGTCCCTGTCACCACCCCAAGAGAGTGTAGAGCTGTAGACTGCCGAGCCTTAGAGGCCGTGTGTCCTGCTCATACCTATAAAACTGGATTATGTGTGACACCCACACTGCTGCTTGAGCTAGCACTGCCCTGATCAACAGATGCAGCAGCCCAGTTCTGCAGTTCCAGCTCCTCCTCCTCCTCCTCTGTACAGACACTGTATTTTGAAGTTTAACTTTGGGAAAAGATGAAACAGAGCACATTTGAAATAACACTTTTATCGTAAAATGAGATTTCTTTACTAGCACAACAGACTCTATCCAATATTGGGTAACTCCCCTTCCTCCAGCGTGGTGTAGGACAGCAAGGGAGAATGAACTGGATGAAGTGGGAAGCTGTGCTCATGTAGTTCAAAAAGCCTCTCGAATAACAGCCTTGCATAAGTCCTGTCTTCTCCTGAGAACTTCAGCCCAGTTAGGATGTTTGGAAGTTATATCTAGTGTAAAGATAATTTTAGAATGGTTTAACCACCTGTGGTTTAAGTTCTATTAGCCAGTCTAATAACTAGCAGTGCTATCATTGGTGCTGAACATTTAATTAAGAGCAATTTCTGATTACTTACTGCAGTGCTTGGGACCATGAAGGAGGTGATGTTCCAGCATTCCAACTTGATACTTTAGGCTGTTTGGACACTGTGGGACCCATTCTCCAGTTCCACAAAGCAGGCTGAGCAGCAGGGTGTGAGAGCAAAATCCCCAAACTTAGCATACATAGATCATGGATAAAAGATTGCAAAACATCTACAACAGGTAAAGAGACAGAAGAGATGGCAAGAAAGCAGGAAACATCCTGGAACAGACAGGTGCTGCAAAATCCATATTTTAGTGTGAATAATATAATAAATAGAAAAACGGGCAGACTGATAGGAATAGAGCAATGTAAAGGAGTCAGTACAAAGTAAATAAGGCAATAAAAATCCATACCAAAACCAAACTAAGTCCTTCTAAAAGATGCTCTGTATCTGACAGCTCCTCAAATGGCATAAGGTATGGGAAGCATCTACATGTAGCTGTTGGGATTAATCCCTGTATCTAATGTCAAAAAAGATTATTCAAGTGTGCTTTGCTTTTGTACCAAGGCTGCCAGTGCATGACTAACTAAGTATTCACATGGTATTTAAAAATAATTTTTCTCTCTTGGGTAGTTCTATCCTGTATTACCATATGAAAGTAAACCAGCTGACATTGTGATGAATTGGAAGAGGTTTCTTAGACATTTATTAGGTATGTAGTTATATTTACTATTTGAAAATATTTTCAGTGTTGTGCTGGATTTCTGGATAGCCAAATAAATAGGTAGCAAACTAAGACTGAAAAAAACCAGTCCACGATAAACTGCAGATTCTAAAGTATTGCAACTTATCAAAAAAAACCTAGAGAATTCAGATGCAAAAGAAAGGAATTTTTTTGATACTCAGGATCTCACAAAACCAGCCACTTTAAGCCTGGGGAGGAAATGATGGAGTACCTCAATGACCTTAACATTTCATAAATTGTATCAGTGGACCCTGCAAGGGAGTCACTACATTTGTAACACTTTTCCTCAGTGCAATATTGAAATTGAGAGTTACTGCAAAAAAACACTGCTGGCCTGGCGATTGTGCGGTATTTTGATGGATTTAGATGAGATTTGGATTTAGAGAGAGCAAACTGGGAAAAGATGCCTGTGTAATTTAAACTGTGATTGCTGAGCAGAACAACATCCCAGCTATAAAGCTGTAAAAGGAAAAACAAAGGTTCTGATTTTTCCCTCACTGGAAACATGAGTAGCGTGGGACTGAGGCAAGGAAAGAAACTAAACAATCAATTCAATATTCACACAAAAACCAAGCAAATAAAAAAATACTCTTTTCATGACACAGAGCAAAATTTCATGACAAACATTATTGTATCATCTTGAAGTGATTTGAAGTCACAAGATTCATGCTATGAAGATGAAAGCAATAAAAGCAGTTATCACTAGGACTCTCTGACCAGAGCAGGGGATGACTTGTGCTGTTCTCCCTCCCAGCTCCTTGTAGCTTTTAATCAAGCATGGCCAGCCTGGCCAGACTACCTGTGTGAAAAAGTGGGAAGGACAAAAGCCAGCTCAGACTGAGGAATTTTGCAAGTTACAGGGTAGTGTCAGCAGCCTAAGCACATACCAACTGTTGTTGTTTGCTGGCCTGGGAACAATAAATCACTGTCTAGCTCCACACTTCTTCCTCAACACTATACAAGGCCATTGCTAGCCTGGATTAACAGATCCATCAGCAGTTTCCACGAGGCACATCCTCTGTTCCAGCAGAGGTGAACACAAATGCCTAAGCTGGAATTCTAGCAACAGTGGAGGAGATGGCACAGCAATACAGAGGAGGCTGTAGAACAATAAAATGCTCTTTATTTCACCCCCATGCAGTGCCCCAGGCTCTGACCCACAGCAGTCACCCTTTGCAGCACAGCTCACAAAAGAGCACACATTTTGGCCTGTATACTGTATACTTGCAGTCCCAATTAGTTTTTTTTTCTCTGATTGCACTCAGATAAAACATCCAACATGCAAATCACCACCACAGCAGTGGAACCTCCCAAACTCAGCAAATGGTATCATAACAGCGGACAGAAAAACAAATAAATAATGTGTATTACTGCACAGCTCCCTTGCACAAAGACTGGGGTAAAAGTGCAGCTTACCAATCTGCCATGAATCCTGGGTTTTCTCTTGGCTAATTGCTGGTACATATGCCATGCCATGGGCTGTCTATACAAAGGCACCCAAGCTATTAAAGGAAATTCTCATACACAGAAATCAACAGCTTCAAGCTGTTGGGACGAGTCACACTTTGAGTACATGCTGCTTGACAATGGGAACTATGCAACAGCAATTTATAGTCATGGGAAATTCTGCCTCCGTGTCTCTTTCATTAAATAACTTATTTTTTCATTATTTCTAGCAACCAAAATAAGGTAGGACCAAGTTAAATGACTTCTGAGGCAAAATTTGCACTAAATTATATATATTTTTGAAAAGTGTGGAAACGTCCACTGAAAAACAACTGTTTGTCTGTCCAGCACCTTCTGAAGAAGACCCACTTTCCTGCACATGCCAAACCAGCTAACACAGTGAGGATCTGATGAACCGTAAAAGAACAGAATGTCTTGTTCATTTACATACAGTAAACACATGTTTCATCCAAACACAATTGTGAAATAGTTTTGAAATCCTTCTTTCATTGCAGTTTGGAGACTTGGCTAACAAGACTCCCAGAAGGTTTTATTGTCTCTTGTTTACATGGGAGGATCAAATTACAAAAAAAATGTTTTGGAAATATAATTTGTGTTTTGTTTCCTGAGCATTTTATTTCCGTTGAACTAGTATTTCTAAGATTAAGCATCAGGCACCTCCAGGATCCTTCCAGCATAAACTTATGCTTTAAAGAAAGACATGCATAAAATCTGGCACACATAATGATAGTCTGTCTTTATCACCAGTCGAGATAAAATTTAGAAGCTGAAAACACGGCTGTCTAGCAGTCATAATTCTGTCTGCATTTATCTGGCACCAGCTTTCCTTACTCTTTATTTTGATTCATTCTGTATTTTATTCTCCAAATATTTTCTTAGATTGAGTACCTGTCGTACTAATGCCTGACATGCTGAGTAATTCTAATTCTGGCCACTTATGGGAGTAGGTGTGGAGGCTGTGCAAGACTTCACAGAATGAAATCCAAAAGACAAAACTGGCACAAACTGTAAAGTCATCACGGTAACAGCAAAATGAGTTTCCATGAAAAGATGTCTTGGAGGAAAGTCTGTGTATGTCAGGGAGCAAGGCTCAAAATTCTCCAGCAATGGATGCTGCAGAGCATTTCAGGAATCAAGGCATGCCCAAAGGAAAACCAAAAGAAACCAAAACAAATCAGCCTAGATAGTAAGCTTTTACTTAAAAAAAAGGAGTTTGATTTTGAAATAGACAGAAGTGTAACAAGATTGGTGTTCTCTCCTGGATGCCTGGCAGTCGGGGAAACCCACACCACCAGGGCCTGGTCTGACAGAGGCCAAACCTTGTGTACTCTTGCAAGTATATTACAGCACAAAGAGAGTAAAACTGGGAAGGAGGAAGAAAAGGACAACAAACAGCAGGGAATGCAGCGAGGCACAACATTTTTCATCTTCAGAAGTAATGCTTTGTAATTTCTGTAATGAGTTTCACTGATGAGCTTGAAGAGATCTGTTAATGGATTTCTTAACTCACATAATGTCCTTCTGTCATAGCAGTATTAAATTGATACACAAACAAGTAAACTGAGAAGCTGGGAAAGCCCATTCCTGGCCAAACGTGAGCAGCCCAGCTGGGAATGGGGGGAACCTGCAGATGCAGCAGCACCTCCCATCCCATAGCACTACCTCAGGAATGTGCACACCAGTGCCACCAGGAGAAAGACAACTGGGCCAATGCTCCTTTCTCCCCTTCCATACCTCTGCTGCTCATCTGTCCCCTTCAGGTCCTGCAAAGTTCCGGCTTTTGCTTTTGGTAAGTTGTAAACCAGAGTAGATCAGAGCACCCACAATATGGTTTAGTGAAAATGGCACCAAACATTTGAGCATCAATGATCCCTGAAGTATGTGCATGATTAGGAGAAAATCTACCCCAGTCTAGCTCATGGCCACACCAGCCAATTATCATAATCAGCAATCATCCAAAAATCCAAGACTAAAACAATGTCAACGTGGAAAAAGAAATAATTTTATGGTTTGCCTTTACCCAGAGAATATGACATAAAACAGGCACCAAAATTCATTTGCTTCTACAAAAATTGTACTCCCATGCTTCCTTTTTTTGTGAATAAAACATCCATTAAGCATTTGGGAACATCATGAGTCAGAGGAAGCTTGCATGGGACCCTCAGTGTGAAGGAGAGTACTATTGTTTTAAAGTCATTAGCTTGGGAAGGATATCACCACATTAAGAATTACTTCCAAAGCCACAAGTAGAATTTAGCCATGACTATCCCTCTCTATCTACTAAAAATAATTGCAAGAGTGGAATTTTTTGTTCTAATAGTAATCAGGAACCAAAGAAATGATGGAAGCAATGGCACAGTTACGGTGTATGCACAGTCATTGCGGGATCAGGTCTGAAAATTATTCTGATCATTAAAGGCAAGTGGAAGACAAGCAAATCAAAAAGAAATAGGAATTTTCAACACTTAGTCTGGATGTGCAGGTCATCAGAGAAGAATAGCAATTTAAACACCTGTTATTGTCTGCTGCAATTTCAATCTTGAGAAATCAGTGTCATGATTTTTTTGGGAAGGGCCTTGTGTTGTGACTCAGTATTTGCTTCAAACTGTACTCAATTAGAGTAAATCATTGCTACAAATGTCACTGAGCTGTAATTCTGGTAGAAATAATGAAACTCAAAAGTAATTTGATTTACAGCTGATGATCACCTTGGGAGGTTCTTTCTAGAAGAGGTCATTTCAGAAAGTCTTTAAGGGAGTACTGGGGTTAAAGATAGTCTGAGAAAATCTAAAGGGGTTTTTATTGGCAAGAGGTAGAAAGGTCAAATCAAAGAGGCTCTTTTTGTCATAGCAAGAGTCTCAGTACAAAAGCTTTACTCAGAGGAAACAGTGTAACCATGTACTCGTTCCCTAGCAGATCAGATGTATGGAACTGGCCCTATTGTTAATAAAACTCCACTTTCATGACAATGGCTGCAATTTTCTTCTCATAGCCAAGAAGCCATGTGGCCAGAGGGATCACTATGGACAGATGGAGCTGCTGTCTACATACTTTCAAATTATTATTTTACTGCACCTATGTTAAACAACCCCAGAATTCCAACTCTGGTTGTAGTCATATTTAACAGATAAAGTTTAGGCCTTAAATTTAAAAAGATTTTCAAAGAAAATAAAAGCTGGGAGGGCTTTTTTATACCTCTCTTGCTTTACTTTTCAGACGGTGTTAACACTGTACAGCCACTTCACTAAACCTTGGACTCATCTGCTATGCAGCAGCTCAGCAGCAATTCATTTCTGCTTTACTTAAAGCTGAACTTCTTTTCTTTTTTTTTCCCCCCCCCAGCCTAGAAGAACAGCAATAGGGACTCATTCTGGTTTAGAGACATAACAGAAAAGGCCACTCATTGCACATGCTTCAGACACTGGCTGGTTTTGACTGGCACTACCAATATTGTGGAGATCTAGGCATTTTACCTCCCCTATTGGAATCATTTCAGATTTACCTTTAACTGATCTACCACTCTTGTAGCTTAGCTGTGCAGATAATTGTAGCATGTGAGCAAAAATATAAAACAAGGTAAAACTACATAGAAAGCACACCTTCAACTTAACTTACCATCTGTGTGGCACAATACCTTATCCCTGAAGGGAATGTGACACACACCAGGTGTCAGGTCACCCAGTAGGTTCCGAAATGAAAGAGGCACCATATCACTGCTCACGGTCATTCCACAAAAATCTCTGCTCAGTATTATCAGTTTTATTTTTTTTAATTGTAAGAAAAAGAGAGCACTGAAGAGGGAGCACTTGCAATATCCCATCTGGCAAGCAGCAGTCCTGTGGGTGCTGGGTGCTCATGCTCACCCATGTCTGAGCCTTTCCAAGTAACCCCTGCCACAAGCTTTCTCAATCCTGTTTTATATAGAAATGTTCAGTTCCTTCCCTTCTTTTTAAACTTCTGTTTTGTTTGGTTTAACAGCTGAGCACCCTAACCTAACTCAGGGACAGCTGCATTACACACCACTGAGAGGGGCACAGAACAGTTGGGTGACAGGACCTGGGAGAGACCGGCCAGAGCAGACGTGCAGGATTGCTCCGTGCCTGTGCCCTGTGGGAGGCAGGGAGGGCACAGGGGCAGCGAGGCAGGCTCTGGTCTAGCCTAGCAGCTGGCCCATGTTTAAGAGTGGACCAAAGCTCTCACACAAAGGAACTCATCCCAAGGAGCATGGGCAATTGTTTTTCTTGGTACGTGGTGTTGCTTCTTGTGTTTTTTGGGTTCAATACTTACTAATAATCTCTTCAGTAATTTGTTAGAGTAGCCTCTGAAGTCTCTAGTTTTTTTATGGTTTTACTTGTTTTTCCCTCTTACTCACATTGCCTTTTCTCTTTGATGTTCTGTTTTTCAGTGTTTGTTATGGCATCGCAGGCGTCGCCCAGAAATCAGTGTCTCACTCGGGCGTTACATAACAGTTACACCAGATATTGCTGATGTTTCCCACTGTTTACAAAGCAAACTCGGTTTGCTCTTCATGTTTTCCAGTACACAATTGTCAGTTTACAAATGAGCAGTGACTGAGTCATTTTTGCCGAGCCATCGTCTTTCCACCCGCTGTATCCTAGTCCCAAGTGACAGGGAGCACACGGCAGGAACAGCCGCACCAGAAAGGGCAGAGAACCTGCTGCTGTACAAGAGGGAAGTTGTTTCAACTTGATGTAAGCGGTTATGAGGTTATTTCAATGCTACTTATAAGTCTTTTAATTTGGCAGTGTTGATGCAGGGTTATTTTTTTTAACTGGTTGTTTTCCTTTCAATTTCCAACATTCATTACTAAGACCTAAATCTTTGGCCACAGTAAACTCTCTCCTCTCTGACTTTCCTAAAATTACACTGAATTACATGTGCTGTGGCCTCCACCCCAAATCTACAGCCATGTATTTAAAGGGTGCTTGCAATTAAATTTTAAAAGTGGAAGGAGTTGATTTGGTTTTGGTTTTGCCTCCTGTGGCCTAACCTGAAGGTGTCACAGAGCAGTTGAGTAGTGATCCTGAGCAAGGCAGAGCTACCTTCTGGGCCAAATCCTGTCCCTTCCCTGAAGATTTACCTCTCTTAGTCTGTCTCTGCCAGCCCTGGCATGGTCCTTCTATATGCATGTGCTTTGGAAAAGGGGCCAGGTGACATACAGGGGAAGAAATGTGGGCTATGCAGAGCATTATTCTCTTGATGTCAGTATTTCCCAGTGTATGCTGTAGAGCCAAGTGGACCTGTTTCTCACATATCACAGCTCTCCCTCTAAAAGTTTAAAGCATGAGCAGCAGTTTTCTTATGCAGTGCTTTTCCAGGCCATGGGAGAAGAGTCAGTCCAAAGAGCCAGTGTGTGAATCTGCTCTCAGACAGCTCTTCACTGCACTCCTGCGTGTTTCCAACAGGCACAGCAGTGATGCAGCACCAGCACCACTACCCTGCCGTTTGGGTGATGGATGTTAGCAGTCATAAATAATCACTGAATCCATGAGAACTAAGAGGAGCTCATTCCTTTGCAGTCCCAATAGTGTGCCACACCGTGATCCATCGCTGTGTCTCATAGAAATGAATTGGCCTTTTCTCTTTTTGTTCCTCCACATTGCCATTAGCATTTCCCTGCAGTGAATTTTATAACCAGGTTAGGTGACTATTCTTCACACAACTGGTTTCAGACTTTCCTAGGCACAGTGGAGGAGCAAGGTTGTCACACAGAGAGCTTCACTATTGCTGTGATGCCTTCTGGGCTGCAGTGAACTGAAACGTTTTCATTTTAAAGGCTTGGCTTTGAAAGAGTGATTTTACCTTCTGAGTTGCTAGTGAAATAACTACACTCATGCCAAATTGAGACTGGTACTGCACACTAAAAACAGACAAGGAACAGCTGTGTTTGCCATTATGGCTTCCACTTACGAAAGGGTTTCCTTCTCAGCTCCCAGATCTTTGCACAAATAAGCAAAGCTGCAATTGCACAGCTTTGAGAGCCCCAGCATCCTTGTGTGTTATGCATTTTTCTCAGGGTTTTCCCTGAGGCTGCATGGAGGGAAAGTAAAGAACTGACAGATAGAAATAGATGTCTTAATTGATACTGTTCTCCAAACTGATGAACAGATGCTTGAAGTTAAATGTGACTGGTCCAGGCACACTGAACATTCACTCCACCTGAGTGCTTTGTTTGCTTAAGGGTTTGGTTTGTTTTCTTTACTTTCCAAGAACCCTTGGATGACTTCATAGGATCCTACAAAAAAAGATAATCACAAGTAATAAAGAGCTCCAGTTTACACCCACACAATGATAACTGTATTAATGAAATTGCTCCTTTTTCTACTGTGGTAAAAGACCATTCAGCATCATCCTTACCAATTTCCATGTTGTACAAAACTACTATAAAGAGGAAAAATTAATTTATCCAAGTATTTTGTCATTAAAAGGAACCAAATGAGGCTTTAGGTCATAGCAGCGTTTTATCCGGATGACTCACTTCAATCTTCCTGACACACACTTCCCTCTCTTCTCTATTGTGCCTGAGCAGAACTGTTAATGGGCCTTTGCAAAAGGCCTTTAACATTTCTTAACATAGTTTCCCTGCTCCTCACCTCATTAATGTCCATTTTAAGCAATTTCAAATTATTTCTTCCCATACATACTCAGAACATCCTGCGAACTTTTGGTTTCTGGGTTCATCAGTGACACACATGGCTGAAATGCACCCATTTGACACCCTGCCCTGAGCACTGACATCCAATAGTCAGCCATACCCTGCTGCATGCAGCTGTTGGAACATGATTAAATTGCATTGCCTAATCTTTTCTCCATGTTGCAATTTTCTTTGTGGCATAGCCTCCCCTTCAGCAGCACCACCTCTGTAGCAACCCATTTTGCATTGTTCCCAAACTGCAACCATAGCGAAGTTTGATTGTCACCTAAGGTAATACATTGGGCAATGAAAATTGTGCCTCAGTGTCAGCAGTGTGTCAAAAATATTCATCTTTATGGCTTCATCTAATGCCAGATGGCTTGTACTGAGGTATGGTCAGAGTGTTGGTACATGGTCCACAGGATTTCAGTTGACAGGATGCCAACCCTTCCCTGCTCTCACGTAGTGTCACCCCACATCTGCAGAAGGAAGAAAATAGGCCCAGCCCTGGTACCCAGCTTGTCACAAACAGCTGCTATACAGGGCTGGAGGAGGCAGCAGGAATTGTTTTCATCTTTCGTGAACCGTGTTCAAGCTGTTTGCTGGATGGAAATGGTGAGCCAGCACTGGGAAATCTTTCTGGGAATATTCAGGAACTTAAACACACTTGGATTAGAGAGTGGCTTGGGTTATGTGCCAGTCATGTGGGCACTTGCTGCAGTTTCTCATCCATAACTGAATCTGTGTTCTCATAGCAAATTACTTTTAACTTAGTCTTCTCCTTAACACTTTGGAAATCATCCACTGATTGTTACCAGTGTTTCCTGAAGACGAAGTAGTTCAGTCTAACAGAGAGACACTTTAGGCAAGGAAAAATATACTACTCTTTTTGCAACGGGTTATTAATCCCTTTACCTGCTTTCTTTAGGTACAATGGTGGTCTGCAGAGCAGGGAGTGACAACCCCAGGTTTGGCAGAGAAGGCGGGAAATATAACCCGTGGTTTCCTTAAAAAAACCCCATTGGGAGCTGGGCATCAAAGCTGGCTGTCTATTCAGGCTTGCAGGCAGAACCCACCCCCAGTCTGTTTGCTGCATTGAGCCCATGTGGAGCAGCTATCTGATGTATACAAAATGGAAGCCTTATTCTGAGTTCTGAACTTGATCTGTAAGTCTACAGTTAAGATCTTTCTTCTACAGACAAAGAAAATCTTTCCTGAAATTTGTTGGATTTGCTTCACAGTAAAGTGGTTTTCATTTAAGATGTCTTTGTGTGTTGACAACCTTGTCTGAAGGTTATTTCATTGTATTCTCCTTGATCAAGTGCTATTCACAATACAGTGGATGTCATGACCCAGTAATCCCATTTAATAAAATTCAATGTCTCCTGACTAGCGAGCAAAAGGAGCTCCTATTCAAATAATTACCAGACCTTAGCATCGAACTTGAGACTAACATCAAATCAGAAATGGCTTTTACTTTTCCCCTTCTTCTCACCTTGAGTGAATTTGGGTTTGATTAATAGATCTAGATATCATCAAAGTCCTGAAAATCTGCACACACACTATAATAAAGGCAAAAAATAATTTCTGATGGGTACATTAATTCACCTCATAAGGCATCCTGTTAATTCCCTTGTCTCTTGAACTATCTAAAGCTGATGATGTTGCACATTTGTCTCCCTAAAATAATTAACTCTTATCAAAATCCACTATGCTTCATTTACTCAAGCATATCAAGCTTGTTGCTCACAACATACAGTTTGTCTTTGATATCAGAAACATGAAAATAATGTGAAAGAAAGAGGCTCTAGATCCATTAAGGGCATGGGTGTTTGGACTGTTATCTCCTATTTCCCAGGGGAATGACTTCAGCTTGTGAATTTGTCCAAGGGCTTGGGTGCTGAAACTCCTTACTATGGCTTGTGCAGGACTAATCTGACTACACTGAGGAAAGTGGAGCAGTTTGTGCAGAAGAATGGGTTTGTGCTTGTGCACAAGATTACCTGTAAGGAAACAGTCTTCTCTTGAAGCTGCTGCACTTTTCTGAATATTAAATACTTATGAAGCTGTGGAGAAAGATACAATGATACATGAGCCGGGAGGAACTCTGCAAGGTGGGAGATGAGGGAAACTACCTGATCAGCAGGATACTCTCTGGACTTCAGTAATGTGTCCAGTCTACAGGAGAAAATAAGATGCCCAGACACCCTTTTTTTACGGTAATTTAAGCATTCCAACAGGTGTAGGTGTTTTTATGTGAGTTTCATACTTAATCAGTTAAGATCTGATGTGGGGGAACCACCTAAGGACGACAGAGGATGACCAGCTCTTCACCATCACTACAACAAGCAAGCCTAGAGGTTGCTCATGTTGCAGCCTCTGAAATGAGCAAAGGCTGCTGACTTCCCTGTCAACAAAGGCTCCAAGCACTTCTGGACAAGGAAGATTAGTAATGATGACAGCACAACATGTGTAATTTAATGCAGCCTGCCTTAAATGCCCTGAAAAGCCAGAAGAAAAGGCTTCTTGCACTTCCCCTTCTCAAGGATCACATACAGCTGCTGTGTGTCTACAAACAGCTGCAACATTTGTCTGAGGAAGATGCAGGAATCTGTTTAGTGTCTGCATATTTGTCTGAAGAGTGCTTAACAAACCATGGGGATGATCAGCACTTTTAAACAGTACCTTGCTCTGGGCCAACTCCTCCATGTCACACAATGCAGAGGCCTCAATCCCACAGGTACCGTGATTTAAACCTAAATATGTATTAAGGATAACATATACAAATATCCAGCAATACCCAGAAAAACACCCACTATAGTGGTAAAAGGGCTCACAGCTGGGCAGGAGGCAGGGAAAAGCCAGGAGTGAGCATTTGTCCAGGCCAGTAAACTGTTCCTTGAGCAGCTCTAACCAAAGCCAACCCCACAGACAGAGGAAAGCATCCCAACTATCCCAGCTGGCAAGCATTATTTTTTTCCTTTTGAGGAAAAAGTAAAATACCATCAATTACAGAATATTTAAAATATCATTCAACATTTGTTTGGGTTCATTGTTATAGCAGCACTGTGTGGTTGATGGATCCCTGGAGCAAATGAGTTGTTGCTGCTGTAGAAAGGTATTTCTGCCCAGCCATGACTTCCTGCTCTCTTGAGTGTGCTGACAGATCTAATCAGATATTTAATTGTGTTCTTTCAAAAGTGAGCAGGAAAGGCATTCAATGACCAGTGAAGACATTTCCAAAGGAAAACACTCACTTTCTCCTGAAAAAAAAATATAAAGGATTAGCTGTCTTTGGAACTATGTTATTGAGAATGAATGGCTGTAAATGTGGATTGCAGATGATTTACTCTATATCCCAGGATTTGGGGGATGAGTCATATTACTGTACCAGACAATGGCTGGACAAATAAAAAAAATGCACTTCTATTGGGAGAAAGAAATACATAGTGGGAAAAAAAGAAGTGCTCTCCAGCACAATGATAAAAATAAACACATATACAAAAGAATTGTAGGACTGTGTTTATTTACAGCAGAAAAAGAAAAAAAAGAAAATGCTTTCATATCTGGATTTTTCATACTTGTTTATGTAGCAACTACATAGCATATACATGTTATGCTTGTATTTTGCATGTCTGTATGCATATATAACAACAGTACAATTTTGAAAACTTATGTATTGTCTGGCATGTCCTCAAGCCCTGGATCACTTCTGGACCGAAAGAAGGCAAACCCTAGAAATCTGCTTACTTTGGATCTGGCCTCTGACACTCTTTGATGGATAACAGATAGGAGTGTCATTTTTAATGGGCCTTCAGCCGAGATAAAAAAACCTATATATGAACTGCCATATTTCTGTGCTACATCAGAGAATGTAAGAGACAGGGTTTGGCTGAAAAAAAAAATGGCCCTCTTGGCATGTGCTGATATCAAGGAGTACTAAGTATTTTCTTCCAGCTCACTGAGCCTTCCCAGATTTAAGGCAGACCAGTATAGCTGTCCACAGCAAGGTAATACGCAGTACAGCCCTTTCAGGCAGAAGTTGAAGAGACAGCCAGCCTGAGGAAAAATGCTGAGCTAAATTCAACATAGTATTACTGTTCATTTCTCTGCTCATTGAAACAGACTTGGAAAGGAAAGTGAATTTCAGCTCTACAGTGTGTGAAGTGTATATTAAATAAGAAGTTGAATCGAGCGACTATTTATTAGAAAGTACAGCAGATTCTGAGTAACACTATGTATCCTAAAACCAGTCTGAGTTGTAGGAATGCCAGTTCAGGCAGCCACTAAAAGCAAAACCTGGGACCTGTGTTTCAAAATGAGAAATTCAGGAAAGAAAAATAAAAGGAGGTTAAGATGCTTGTAAAACTAGGGTCCTTAGTATGCAACTATTTGAATTATTCTTCCCCAATGTGAAAATTGCTATGTCATTAGAAGTAATAAAGACTTGTGGAAAACTGCCAGCCATGCTTTGCTCAGGGTAAAGAAAAGCAATGCAGAATTATACTCCATCTTTCACCAGATTGCTTCAACTCTTTTACTTAACTAGAAGCCCATCATAATACTACAGAATACTTCAAAAATGTTCTGTAATTAGTTTCCAGAAATAAATTAGCTAACAGTGAATGTATCAGACTTTTTTTCCTGCACACACCAGGCTGATCAATCCTCAGAAATACTTGAACTTGGAAAAGTCACAACTGAAAGCAGAGTTATAACCTTGCCAGTCCTGTACAACTTTTTCATAATCAGGTCCTGGCTTTCATTCCTTCTTCTTGCTGTCTCCAAAGAGATATACTCCCACTGGCATGATACTTGTCTTGCTTTTTCAGGAGTGATGTGGAAGTATAGCAGAGTTGTGCATGGCTGAACAGAGCTTCCAGCTCCCTTTGAAGCCAAGAGAACAGCAGACTGTATATGTTAGAGTATTTCTTTTATTGCATTTCCCAAACCAGTGCTGCTTGAGAGCTTGCCAACGCTAAGAAGTTGTTAGTTTCTGTACAGGAGAGCAGCAGCTACTGGGCACATGCCAGTTGTTTTAAATATCAACAGCACTGCCACCTGAAGCCACCAAAAACACAGCAGAGCGAAGGAGGAAAATGCCACAAACTCATCTATACATTTATATCCTCTGTTGCTGTGGGCAGGCTGCAATAATCACAAACTCAGCCCTTCAAAACAGGGCTGACAAGAAAGTGACTCCAAACATAGCATAGCCAGGACCAGGGTGAGTGTAAACTTCCAAGTGATTGTCCCCCGTTTGGGGTTTGCTGCCGGTTTTCTACTTCACTTCTCAAATAACTTCACTGTTGCTGTGAAACACTCGGTGCTGTTACAGCCGAAGCAGTAACCAGCAGTTCACTTATTAATGTCACAGTTTGGGCCAGCAGTGGAAGCACCAGCTGGTTTGCTCCTGACAGAGGCTGTACAGAAAGGGCTCTGGGCTGGGAGCACACAGCACTTCAGCTTTGCTTTGGAGAGCAGTGAGGATTGCCT
This sequence comes from Ifrita kowaldi, assembly GCA_013398055.1. Lineage (NCBI taxonomy): Eukaryota > Metazoa > Chordata > Aves > Passeriformes > Cinclosomatidae > Ifrita > Ifrita kowaldi. The sequence goes on from VZRS01008536.1 coordinate 582,103, forward strand.
TTTGATGTATAACTGCTTCCATCACATGGTACGGGGCCTCCAGCGTACAAAGCTGCATCCATGATTATGGAAGTAAAACCATGGGATGGGCATAGGACTTTGGCAAAACACCTGAATGTGTTGAAGTTGTCACACCTCCATTACTGCCCAGTGGTTCAGAGTTCTGCATTTGCTGTTTACCTTGACACATATTGGGGCAATAAATACTGAGTTATCAAATGAAATTCTGAAAGATCTGCAGAAAGTTGTTGTATGCTTTAGTTCTCTTTTCTTCATTCCACTTGGAGTAATGAAGTCATGAAATGGTTACTTTAATCTCACTCCCATTTTGTCCCGTCTTGCAAAACAAAGGAAAATGAATGGGAGATCTCACCCTAGAGCACATTTCCTGCAGCTTGCACCACTGCTGTCAGACATCCTCCTCCACACAGTGCCCACCACCATTTTTCAGTAAGAAGTGCTCCTCCAGCTCTGTCTAAAGCCAGTCCTTCATACACACAGAAACTGAAGGAATTTAGCATTGTCTTCCAGCAAGCAGGCACTGGTGCAAGTGCTGAGGGCACACAGGCAGGGCCAGCCTCCAATGCAGTGTCCTCTCCAGTTCCTAAATGTCTCCACAAGACCTTTCCACCAGCAGGTGTTACTGAACAAGAGAAAACAGTTGTTTGCAGTACCGGGGGCTCCTTCACTCTCCGAAAACTTGCCATAAGACATGCTGACACCTGAGAACAGGTCCAGGCAGGCACCAGCCTACCCTTGGGCTGCCCTGGGGACACGAGAGCCTCCTCGAGCTGCTAGCATGGGCAAGATGCTTCTAAGATAGGCCCATCTCTGGGGAGCAAAGGCTGCCTGCTGGAGCCTGCAGAAATTCCTCCTTCTCATGGTAGGAAACAGCCAAGACCACAGAGTCTCCATTTGGATAAACTGGAAGCAATGCACTTAAAGACAGCTCTGAAAAGCCAAGCCCAAGTATTTCAATGGCAACTTTTTTCCCGGAGTGCTGGCAGTGGCTGTTATGCCAGCACAGCTGCACTCAGAAACCAGGCATTTCAGATTTAGGTGCTAAACAGAAAACTTAAAAGCCTGAACATTTCTGGGGCAGGGAGAGGGGCCGAGAGAGGTTTCAGAAAGCATTTATGTGCTCAAACTCAAAGACAGGAAAATGCTACTCACCTGGGACATGCAATTCTTGGGAAAATCCAGATTCGGTTATCTTGCTTCTACTAAGTTTGAAGATGTTATTCTGACTATTTTGGCATGGGTTTTTTTAGAAATAAGGTCACATCTTCTATAAGAATTTAACTTATCTGTGTGCCTAATTTGTTTTGATTATCTGTGTTATGCTATGAAAAATGGATTACATATTCAAAACTCTCCAGAGCGGCTGCAGAGTTTTATGAAGGTACAACTGATATGATGCTGCAAAGGCCAGCTGGTTTCCACAATAAAAGATGATCCGAGACTAAAAATATATTAGTTTTCCTGATCTCATGCCTATTTTGAAATAATTATTAAAAGGCAGCTCCAACACTGTGTTAGAAAAGTGAATGGATGAGTACCATTTTCCTGTCTTTATGGAGGCCTGTTAATAAAAGGAAAATTTTAAAAAGTGAAATACACTACAACCTAAATAATATCTTCCCACCCCAAAAAAAAGTGTTTCAAACTTACAGACAGGCACTGGGGTGAGGTTGGCTTTATAGATGGATGTCATAATGGTACAAAAGAAATGCTACACAGGGTAGGTGACCCATAGGTTAAGTAGGCCATTCCTTGAATGGGATTAAGAATTGAAGACAATATAGGAAATAAAAAGGATGACGGGGGTAGAAAATGCCATAAGTGAGGGTAGCAAAGCAGTAAAAACAGACCATTGATACCCTGTGCACTGTTGACAGCAGTGGGGACAGAGGACTAAAATCCTCACCTGGGGCATAATGGTCCATATCTGTCATGCAGAACTCGAGTGGTGGGGGTGAGGAGTTAGGCCAATAATAATTACAATGAAGTTTAAGAGAACAAAGTCTTCGGACGGATGGGGTGCAAGGGTGGGCAGTGTGGGGTGTGTCCATCCATGGTTGCACCCCCTTCCTCCAGCCCCTGTCGGAAGGGTGAGTGGGCGCTGTGTGCCCCCAGGCACAGCCCCAGGTTGCACAGACACAGCTGCTGACCCAGCCAACACGCTCATCTCATTCCCAGACAGGCAGTGAAAGCCTTCATGGAGTCACTAACCCAGGAGAGAGAAGGTACATGTGCGTTTGCATCCCATCCCCCAGCATTTTTCATCCCATTTTAGGTAATTGCCAGCCATGAATGTTCAACTAATTAAGAGAAAACAAGACCTGATTTGAATTCCCAAGCTGAGACTGCAGCCTTGTCAGATTTCTTCTGCTGTCAATAATTCGTGTTTTCTTTTGTGGTTTCTATTCCTTTATCTGGTTTGAGCTGTCTGCAGGAGGGAAAACAAGCCCACTTGGAGGCTACTTCTGAGGTATTGCCTCTAATAGTCCGGATTCAAGTCTGTTTGTTTACACTAAAAGGCACCTGATCTCGTTAAAAAGGCTAACACGTGCTGCAGATAAAACCCTAACTAAAGACCTTAACTCTTTGGAAGTTTGTCTACTGTGGTGTTGAATTTATTGTGTAGTGTCTGAGGTGTGCTGCCAGTGATGGATTCAGGTTGTAATCTCAGCACGGGGGGCAGCTGAGGTTTTGTCTGTATGTAAATTGCTGACAGTGTTAATGGCCATCAGCTAGGAACAAATAATCCTACTCAAAATGCCAGTGCCAGTTTCCTGTCTTTAACACAATCCATTCTTAGGAAAGAGTTGTAAACTGAATAAAACAGCCTCCTCTCTCCCCCCCATTAATGTTGAAACATTCTTCTTGAAGGCTTTACTCCAGTTAAAAGCTTTTTTTTTCCTCTTTGCAGAGAAAAGATGTTCTACCTAGGGATGTATGTGCATTATCAGACCTGCATATTTGCATGTCTTTGTTCTTAACTTTTTTTATTTAAAAAAAAAAAAAAGTTATTACAAAGTTATTCCATTTTAATAGGAATTTTAGGCACCAGAAATATAATTTCTACATAGAGTTGAACTCCAGGAGTACTGGCCATGTGGTCAGATACACAGCTGGACAGATTTTTGTCTCAGAGCACTCACTCTGCCCACTAGCTGGGAAAGCTTAAATCCCTGCCCATCACTAACACTCCCTAGCTTGTGTCATTGATCTGTTGTAATACAAAGGCTCACTGTCTCTCTTCATGGTCCATCAAATTTGAAGGCACCACACTGATACTACTGGAAAAATAACTCCCTGCACTAATCCTGCTCACTTAGAGAAGGTTGCTCTCTGGGAGAGAGACTATTGGCATTGGTATTATGCAACTGTAAACCCAACTGTTGTCATTAAGTTGGTAATATTTATAAATAATAGTCTCCAACAAAAAATAAAATGTCCAGAATTTGCTACACCTTACTATATTTTCTATGCAACGTTCACAAAAGATTGCCTGGTTCAGGTAATTAATAGTGATTTGCTGAAAAATGGATTGAAAAGGTTGTGTTTTATGGCAACAGTCTGAGTTGATTTCCATGTGTGATCTGATTTCTCTGTGTGCATTTCAGCACTGCAGTGGCAGCTGAAGGATAGACAATTCTTAGGTGGCTGTTTTGGTATCAGCAGCAAGGCAGAATTTATTGCCTGCTGTCATCCATTAAACCATACACATTTAAATAATAGAAAGCACCTGAAGATGATTAGCAGAGTAAATTACTTAAAGTAATGTAGTTAAAATAGTTCTGCAGCAGCTCTACAGCATGTCAGTGTCACTGAGGAGAGTGTTATGAAAAGGAGTGGAGTTAATGAAATGCCACTTCACTGTCAAGTGCTGAAGCACCTCGAGTGGAGGACTTGTGAGCACAAACTGTGGTGCTGGTGAAAGGCAAAACAGATGGAATGGCACTGGCAAACAGGACCTAACTCTGGCTGTGATCTGTGCCACCAGGCAAGGTTAGATGCCACTGCAGTTTCTCGTGGTGCCAGAGCACCCCAGGTGACTCTCAAAGCCCCATTTGGCACCAACGGTGGCCAGAAAAAAGCATGAAGAAAGAGTCATCCATGTCTGCAGTGGGCTCCCATCTCTCTGGCAGAGTTTTTGGCCAGGATTTCTGGTCATATGGGCCCTGTGGAATCCCACAGGCTCCCGTCTGCAAATCTGGCAGTATCATTTTTTTATACTATTTGCATTGGCTACTTTGTGAAATAAAGTCCATGAAATCATGTTTCTGCTGTCAGCGAAATACTGAATAATGACACAAACTTCTCCCCGTGTAACAGCCTCAGGTTTCTCCAACCCAGCAGACAGTGACTTCTGCTCAAAGCTGACTTGCTTGTCTGGCAGGTAGCAGAAAACTCCCAGTGTGGTAAAGAATGATTTCAGTGCTACCCCCAAGGGGCTCTCTGAGACTCAGGGAAAAGAACAACACAACCAGGCCTTTGAAGGTGTTGGACCGTGTTACCACAGCTTCCAGGAAGGGCTCAAAAACCTCTCAAGGAATATCCCTCTTTAAGCAGCTAAAAATATTTCAACAGTGTGTCCTCTTTCGGAATAAAACTCTCCATCAACTAATTTTTGGGTACGTACTTATGAAATGTGCACCACATCCCATCAGGGAGCTGACACAACCTTGTTTTTAGCATGAGAAAATTATTTTTACTAACCCAGATGATGCAGCATCAGCGAGGAGAAGGATGAGTTCTGCAGGCTGGGAAGGAACCTTCCTGAGCTGGGCTTCAGCAGATCGTTCATTCTGCAGATCAATTAAACATTAAATTGTCACAAAATGCAACACTGGCTATGCTATGTAGCCACATCCCTCAGAGCAGAATGGTGTCACTTTAAGACATAAAATTGCATAACTGTGTGCTTACTGTTCTAGCTACAACATTGACAAGCATTATATTTTATCTCCAAAGAAAAGAAAAAATGAGAGAAGTGTTCATAAATGACCCCATCAAATCAGGTAATGAGCAGCAGGAGACAAAGCAAAGAGTCTATTTTACATACAGTAATGAAGGAAAAGCCAGAATTCCCATGGCCACCCAAATGCCATTGATGATGAATGCAGGTAATTCTGGGGCAGGTACCCACAAAGCAGGCACAGGGGCTAAAAGGGCATTCCAAGATAATTAATGTAGTGTTTCATTTGTGCCTTATTTCATTTTTCTTCACCTTTCAGTCTTTTTTTTTTTTAATTTTGTTTTTATTGAGCATTTCTGTTCTTTCTATGCCTTGAGGGACTGCTGAGAGTGTGAAACGTGAACACCTTGAAAAACTCACATTATTTCAGTAAATTATGCACATATATTCTGTAAAGGGTCTGGGGACTTCCTGCTCACTGTAAATAGCATTTCTTGCTTTATTCCTGCAAAGCTTTACTATGCCTAGAAGCAAGAATGTTTTTGTTGTACAAGAGCAAAGTCACTCCTTGAGAAGCTATTTGGAAACAATAATGTTAAACTACAAACCAAAAAACATGTTGCCTTCCTATTTTTAATGAGAACTTCATTTTTCTTACCTTGCCAAGCCTGGCAAAATGCTTTCAAAATTAAATGTCATTCCTGAGGCCTAGGGACGTTCAGGTTGGGTTAGAGCCAGACCTAAGTGAATCAGAAATTAAAATATTTATTTAGTTGCAGAATTAGAAGTAGAAATATACGAAATCTTCCAAAACCATCAAAAGTCTTTCCAAAGAGAGCATCAGACTATAGCAGTCAAAGGCAGAATATGGCCAGAGTGTATTTAAACAAAATGCAGAAAAAGCCATAGAGAAAAAATCAAAGCTTTCCTTGAAATAGACCTTGTTTGATTAAATGCACAGCATGGTTATTTTAGCTTTAATTCATTGTGATGTTGAGATCTGAGTGGTTTAAATCTTAATGCAGATTTTCCACTGCTCTGTGTTTACGGAGTTATTCACACCTTTGAGAAGTGTTTTCAGGGAGATGGCAAAGTGGCCCCAAATTCAAATGTTTTGTACCTTCACCTACTCTGTTAGCAAGTGCAAATATATGACCACAGAATCATAGAATCACAGAATGGTTTGGGTTGGAAGGGACCTTAAAGATCACCTAGTTCCACGTCCCCTGCCATGGGCAGGGACACCTTTCACCAGACCAGGTTGCTCAAAGTCCCATCCAGCCTGGCCTTGAACATTCCCAGGGATGGGGCAGCCACAGCTTCTCTGGACAACCTGTTCCACCACCCTCATAGTAAACAATTATTTCCTAAAATCTAATCTAAACCTACTCTGTTTCAGCTGAAAGCCACTCCCCCTTGTCCTACCACAAGGTGACCAGCACATGCATGGCCTTCTCCGTGCTTTGCTGCCAAGGCCTGGGTGGGAGCACAATCCAGAGACCAACGTCCCGTTCCCGTCTCTGCTGTGGGACCAGGTCAGGATCATGGTGTGCTCAGGGTGCTGTGTGCATCCGCCCAGACAGGAGAGGAACCAGTCAGCTCCCTCCTCTGTGGAGGAGCAGAATGAACAGCAGCAGGAAATAAAACATGAAGGAGGCCAGAAGCAGCTGGGAACACTCATCTTCGCTCGTGTCTTTTCACTGCATTGCGAACAAAAGCCCAGCTCCAAGAGAAGGCAGAGCTCACCAATGAGATGCAAAAACATTGATGTTTTCTGAAGGTAAAACTATTTCTAAAATCATCTGGAGTCCTGCAGAGGACACTGTTGGCACTGGCACACGGCATGGTGGCTCTGTGGGGGCTGCTGCCAGGCAAGGGACTGGAACTCAGCCTTCCTCCAGCTCCAAGAGGCTCCTTGGCTGTATAGACTCATTGGAGGTTTTCATCTCATATCTGTCCCTGCTTGGGCTGAAACGATTTTACAAGTTTTGAAAGCCCCTGTATAACCTTTATCCACAAAAGAGGCTACAAACTTCCTCAAGTCCAGCAAATCCATCTATTATTCCCCTTAATATTTCGCAGCAGTCAGCTGGAGGCCCTGTCCCTGCTCTGCTGCACAGGCTGCTCGATGCCCTCAGTACCTCACAGCTTCTTGACACTGCCCTGTAAAGCAACATAAATCCATGGGCTATGCTTGAAAGACATAAATCTAGAGAGAAAAGAGACATTATTGAACACCATGGGAGTGCAGGAGTTTTAGCTCTCTGTTCTCACACCCCATGTCTCCTGATTCTGTGGCAGCACACTTGAGGAAGAACAGTCTTCAGCAGCTGCAAAGCATCAGCAGATACAGAGCTGCCAGGGCTCTTTCCCTTTTCTGTTTTATGGAGGGATACATAGCTGTGCAGTGAGAAAGCAGGACATTCATCCAGCTACTTTTGCAGAAGAATGAAGACAGCTCTCAGACAAACACAGTAACATCCAAATATTAGCAACTACCACATAACCACTACTCAGGCATGACTCAGAAATACTGGTTTAATATTGAGGTTTCAAAAGAAAAGCTGAGGGTCTTTCTGCCACAGAAACAACATTTTTCAGAAGCACACAGCATCCAGAAACGTGCACTGCAACACACAAGGGGGCTCCCCAGTGCTGCTGGCCAGGGCTGGAGGGTGCTCAGGCTCTGCTGAGTTATGTATAACACATTAAACTCATCAGGCTCCAAAGGCAGTGCTCCAAAGGCAATGCTCCAAAGCCCCGAGTGAGATGAAGAGCCAGTGCACCAGACATAATGCAAGCCAAGGGCTGGGTGGCTCCTACCCTGGATGCTGCCAGGTAAGTTAGCAGTGGAAGCATCATAGTCCTTGACCAGCCCCCCAGGGACCATGACAGGAAGAAGGGGATGGCAAACTGTGTTTTCCTATGTGGGAAATCAAAGCAGAGTGAGTTACTGAGGCTTACAGAGCAGAAATCTGTGAAAGAGCTCAAAATCACCACCCCATCTCTGAACTCTCCATCCTGAGACTGAAGCAGACAGCCACAAGGTCTGACTGTCACACAAGCACACAGGGACAGAAACCACAGCTCTGTGTTCAGTGCTGCCAATTGGTTTGATACAACACTTCATTTATTTTCAGAAACTGAATTTCCTAGGAAGAAATTAGCTATTGAATAGAGAGAAAGGATGATGTTCCCTCCAACAGCTTCTGGAATCTGGAGAACACTTTCTTTTTTGTTTTCCCTTTTTTTTTTCCTTTTTTTTTAATTACCCTGTCATTGTAGCTCCTTGAAGACTTACTGCTAAATATTTGAAAATCAAGAGCTGATCCTTAGACCAGACTCAAATATCTTGTTTGTGCAAGACTGTGAATTACATTGGCCAAATTCCCTCTTTCTGATATAATTCAGCTGACTTAGAGTTACTCACAGTTCATAGCAACAAGAATGAGAGTAGAATCAGGTTCAGTGCTTCATTTTCCATCCACATCAGAAGCTAACTACCAGCTTTATTCCCTGATCCTGCTGAAAGGGCTGATGATGGCGGTACACAAACAAAGGTGCCTTGACACGCAAAGAGTTGGATATGTTTTTGCTAAACAAACATGCCCATGTTAACTTCAGCCTCGTTAAAAATACAAGACAAACATTCATCCTGGGATCCCAGACAGGCAATTGGTTCTAAGCATCAAAAAACATATAAAACACTCCAAAACAAACAGGAAAAAACCCTACTGAAAATCCATGGTAGGTAAACACTCAACATCATAAACCCTAAAAAAGAAAACATCTTTTCTATGTCCTGTCTAGCATGTCTTGAATCTTGGATAAAAAGATTTAACATTCTTTTTACTCTATCCACTTTTAATAGGAAAATCCAGGTGCAGATGTGGGCTTGATTCCAGTGCCAAGATCCTTGCTCTCTTCAATAAAGAGTTTAATGTAATTTAATCCAGAGAAGCAAAGAGCCCTAAGATACCAGCAGTAGAGATTCAGAATCCTAATTAATTTTCTGTTGGTCAGTTGTCACAGAGATTCCCTCAGTTGTCCTTTGGCTAATATGGTTTAAAAAATATAAAATCTAATACTCCGTGGATAACTGTAGATAAATCAGTTGCAATTCTTGGTGAAATAATTAACATTTATATAAGAAAATAGAATATAACCAACCAGAATTGTGCTGTTATACTCCCTCCCCTCGCTTCATCCCTGCCCATGAGATTGTTCTATCATTAATAAAGGGATAACCATAAATGCATGGAAACACCACTGGCTGAGCCTGTCTCGTCATACACTGGTGTTTGAGAACAGAAAGCAGAAGCAGATGTTCTCACCCTGACAGCAAATCCACAGGGACACATGACACAGGGACCTTTCCACCACAGGAGGAGAAACAATTCTGGGTGGCTTATGAAGATGAGCAGTTGATTTGAATTTCACAGAATCACAGAATGGCCTGTGTTGGAAGGAACCTTAAAGACAACCAGTTTCAAACACCCTGCCATGGGCAGGGACACCTTCCACTAGCCCAGGGTGCTCAGAGCCCCATCCAGCCCGGCCTTGAACACTTCCTGGGATGAGCCAGTGACACTATTTTCCAGGAAGGAAGTGCAAGCCATGCTCCCCTTGGCCTGGACGGAGTCATTGGCAGAGAAGCCATTGATTACTGCCCATGCAGCAGCCTCAGCCCCGCCGTGCCACACCCCCAGGCTACCCAGGGTGTGAGGCAAGCAGCAGCAAAAGGGCCTCCGTGGGACAGGCAGTGAAGACACCAAGAAGTTCAGCAGCCCAAGATGAGGAAAAGCTAACTGGCACATTAACCACTGTAGCTGGCAGGGGGTCTGGGGGTTTTATAGCCAAATTCTAAGCATGGGGAGAAACAGCCTTTCCTGGGTGGCTGTGCAAGAGGCTGTCCCAAAGGCATGAACGTGTCTGAAATCCCTGCAGGTTGTGCCTCTCACCCATTTGGGGCGAGCAGCAGCTGGCTGCCTGTATGAGGCTCAGAGCAGGGTCCCAGGCCAGGCAGGGGCTGCCCACGTGCTCGGCACACCCCGAGCAGCTCCTGTGTCCTGGACCCACCCACAGCGATACCAACATTTTCAGAAGCCCTTTGTTTCTAGGAGCACAGACCACACACTGCTGTGTTTCCTTCTGGACTAGGGTGAAATTCTGATTGAGAAAAGCTCTGACAGGAACTCAGATAATGCATCACAAATTCAATATATTCAATACAAATGAACAAACACCAGAATTTCTGACCTCTAGCCACAATATCACTTTTGTAATATGATGACACCATACCAAGCTATTCCCTCCTGGTTCAAGAGCCAAATGCTATTTGCTGAAAGCCAGTTCAGTTTGTCTGAACTTAATAAAATATCCTTCTGCAACACAGCATAAGGATTTTCTTCTGAAAGAAATTAATAAACATTTGACAACTTAAACAAACTGAACCCTGCTGAAACCCTCTGAGGCTCAAACATATTGCTTTTTTTTCTTCCCCCCAAATCACAGATTTTAATAAATGGCAGGAGTAGGCCATGTTATACAAGGGATTGCTATTAAGTAGACTTGGGGAGATACTAAATGTCCAGTGTCTGCCTGCTCACTAAAATTTTTCCACTGCATTGATGGGTTTCACCAATATCATTTTCACTCCCATTTAAAGATACCTGAGACAAAATGAGTTCTAGTGAAGGCACAAGCACTGATAGTTATTATATGGTATTCCAAGCCATGAGCAAAGCAAGAACAAGAGATTTTATGCACAGGATGCCTCCAGAGCTGGAGAAAACAGCTGAGACAGTGGCAGTCCCTCAGCCCATGGCTGCAGCCATTCTCTGCCATTCTCTGGGTTTGGATCTTCAGATGATCTTCATTTTCAAATGTTCAGCTCTTGAATTTGCTCCATCCTCTGCTCTCTACCTTTCTCAGAAGGCTGAAGAGAGAGTTTTTTCAAAGATCAAGAGACTACCAATAGTGTCATAATTAATTTGGCAATAATATTCAAATTATTGCAATGTGGTTTTAAAATAAGTTTTTTATAACAGTTTTCTATGTGAAAACAGAGCCAGTAGCCAAGCAAAAGGCAATTATTATACAAGCTGATTTCCACTACTGCAGCAAAGAAGCTTAACAAAAGAGATCACCTTCTCCTTATTTATGTACATTAAATGACACGGTCAAAAATAATAATAATTAAAAATCGAAAAGCCCATTATGTAACTAATTTCAGGAATGATGCTGGGCTGTGAGGTCTTTTTAATAATGCAGTCTTTCACAAAGATGAGTTTTAACCCAGCCTCATGTAAATGCTGGGCTTTTTTTTAATGACCATAGCAGTGGGGCAGCCCCTGAGTGAGGTGACACCTGAGTGCAGTTGGGTTACCCAGGACTTACTCTAATCATCTAGAAAAATGCCTTTAAGACTCCCTTTTCCCAAAAAGAATGGTACCTGTACAGACCGTGAACTTCACTTCTCTCCCTGTCAAAGGGAGGAATTATTCTGTAGGTGACAGAAATAAATGTTTTCAGATTGCTGAAACAATTTCACACAAGGAGAAAATAATTCATTGTGAGGTTTTACTTAAGAGACAAAACCCACTAAAATATGGTCTTTTCCCCACTGATGTCTGCAGCCCTCTGCCAGAGCTTTCAGTGTCAGCAGGGCTGTGCCTCTCTTTCTCGTAAGGAAAGACTCACTCTGTGATGATTACAAATGGAAAGACTGAATAACACATGCTGCTAAGAAAGTCCCGTGACTGGGAAGAATTCCTCACATCTCCTGCTGCTGCTTTCCCCATCATCATCGGGGCCGTTTGATGCCGCGGCGGCGCTTGCAGGGCAGCCGGTGCCGCAGGGACGGGCACTGCTGCTCCCAGCGCCGGAGCTGTAATTGGAAAGAGAAGAGGAGGTTAACACAAACACATCAGAATGGAGGGCTGAAGGTAGCAAGAGACAAACCCTTGTGGTGATGGAGTTATCACAGCTTGGCTCTTTCCCGGTTGTAATTTCCTGCAGACATACAGGGAGACTGGAAAAAATCAACTTGTATGTGTTCCAGTTAAAACCACTGTTGTGGTCTTTATGCCTTTCAAGATGAAAAAGTAAACCTCAGAGTATCAGTATCTGAATCCAGGAATGCATTTTCCTCCTAATTGCACAAGACCTCCAGAGCTGCAATTAGTCCTGAGAGCATGTCTGTTTTCTTGGTCCCACCTAAGGATTCAGCAGTATTCAATATCAATGCACATTAAGCACCTCACCATGCTCCGTTTGGGCTCTGGTGGTGCACATTGAGCACCCCACCAGATGCTGGGGGGAACTGGGATAGGCTCTCAAAGGAGTTGTGAATCTCTGTTAAGCTAAATTCCTTCTCTACAGAGTTTTCAAATAATCATTGTTTTAAACATGGTGTTTCACCAAGAGTTCTTTGTAGCAATCTAGTGCACTAAAACATATCACCAGATGAGAATTATCAGCAAAATGCATTGAAGTGCAAGAACCAGCCCACTAAGTTGCTTTGAGAGCTGATAGGGAAGGAAAGTGAAGATGCAGATGAGTGAGTGACTTGCCTGGCTCTCACGGGCCAGAGGTGAAACCACGAGAAATCAGGTGCTGGGGGAATAAAAGAATGCACTGAAAATTCCCCTGCCTTGACATGTGGGCAAGGGTGACTGAAATGTCTTCTTTCATTTTGATGTCACTTTTCTGGGCAGCCGATGTTTGTATGTTTAGGAACAGAAGAGTCATAAGAGATAAGACACTGTTTTTTCTCAGGAGGAAACAACTCTAACCCACAACAGAAATCTTTCTCTGTATTTTCACCATAGTGACAAAGTGACTCCTCTCTTTTCATTAACAATATTGTACTTGTCAAGTAAAAGTCAAGTCAATAACTAATAGCTTTTTTGAAACATAAGATCTTGACATGTGAGGCCTTTGCTTTCAGTTAATGGAAACCGCCCATCATGTGAAAACTTGACTGTACCCTCCTGATCTCACTCACCTCAGAAACTGATGAAAGACAGCAATCAGGGTGACTGGGAATTCTGTATGGCAGGCTGGGTCCCTGTGGTCCTGCAGGATAGAAGACAAATTTATTTATTGTATTCTTGCAAATTTATTTGCAACATTTTGCCTGCTCCCTATAAATTTACTTTTGTTCATTCATGCTTACCCACTAGTAGTCAAAATTTACCACCAAGGCTTATGTAAAGGTTTGCTGTAAAAAAATTAAAGGTACACATGAAAAAGGTGTAAAACAGTATTTTCCAGTTGCTGCAGATATTCCATTCCAGTGCTTCCTAACAAGAGCCACTTTCAGGCTTATCAAAATGGGATAGAAATGGTTTCATCAGTGTGCTAGTGCTCCCTCAGTCACACTCTGACCTTGGGCAGGTAATTTATCTGCTCTGTGCATCAGTTTTTCCTTCTACAGAAAGGAGGAATTGAATTTTACCTTATAGGGGCATGCTGTGAAGCTGCAGAGTTTTAAGGCTGACAGGAGCAGACCTAATAAAGGGAGAAGATACAAGACCCTGAGACAGATCCAGCTCTTGGGTTCATTTCCCAGGACTTTGCCCTTACAGTGCGAGGCCAAAAGAATTTATTAAAAAAGAAAAATAGCAATAGATAAGTCTTCATGAAAGTTAAACATGAGATTAGCTGCCTCTCAAAGTCGTAACATTATATTTAAAGCTTCTAAATTATGAGAGCTTTCACATCAAAGTGCTACACAGAAGCTCAAATGGAACAGAAATTAAAAGGCATTTATATCCAACTGCCCTCCTGCCAACCACTCCTGTGCAGGCTGGGCTCAGCTTCCAGTCAGCAGCTGCAGTGAACACAATGATTTTCTAAGCTGCAGCAAACTCTGCTCAGGAACCTCCCAGCAGCTGAGGAGGTCCCTGTGATATCCACACTGCACTTGCCCTGCACTGATATCACCCCCACACTGCAATTGCCACCCAGCAGAGCTGCAGTCCCTGCCCCATTGTGGCGTGTCCAGAGCACTCCCATCCAGTAGGGATAACAGCTGGGGACTGCCAGCACATAAAAACCCACCTGCATTGCTCTGGCTAGCCTGGTCTGTCTGCTCACTGGTGGACAGACCAATGCACTCCCCACAGGAAAGGAGAGAGGCAATATGAGCTGGCTTCGATCCACAGAGACCTTGCTCATGGCAGCTGCTGATTTGGGTCCATACCTCCCTCAGGAGCACGTGCATGTGTCCACTTTCCCACCCTGCAGCCAGGGAAACAAAATTACTCTGGCACATCTGTCAAACCCTTGCCGTCCTCGCTGCTTCTCTGAAGGACTTTTTTTTGGTAGGTTTTATTTCTTGTTTGGCTTCTTTAAAAAAAAATTCATTGATTAAAGTAAAAAATTATTAAATATCTTCTTTACTTTCTCTCTAAACATCAAGTCTAGTTCTCAAAACTGCATTTTAAAAGGCAAGAGACCCTCGAGATGGGTCCTGCAGGGCTGGGACAAGTCGTCTGACAAGGCGAAGGGCAGCCAAGGGCAGCTGCACGTGCCAGAGGGGATGTGGCTCTGGCACAGAGCAGCCAGTGGGACTGCACAGCTTTCCTGCTGCACTTCCTGCAGGGAAGGCTCCTGCAGGGCCCTCCAACAGTGGCTGTTGGGACGTACAGAGCCATAGACCCGAGCTGCTTGCTGCTCCTCTCGCCATCCCTCTCCTCTCCACTCTCCGGCTGACCCTCTGAAATACCTTGTCCCAAAAGAATCATTTATGGCATTTTCTCAAGCAGCGTTGCTTGCTAGATATTATTTCTGTTAATTTGGACTTTTGGCTGCTTGATATGCCAGAAAATTCACATTTTTCTACTCTTTTTCTCCTGCTTTTGAGTTGTTGTATTTATTCAAGATGAAAGCCAGATGTTATATTACTAAGAGAACTGTCTTTCCTAAAGGGAAACATTCATCAGGGCAGAAGCAGACGTTGTAGCTTTGCTGTGAATTATTTAAATTCCTCCTTTTTTTTTTCCTTCTGAACAGGAAATCCAAGAAGATGTATTTGAAAGCAATAGTATTGTGACTGCAGAATAAAAGCCATTTACCCTAATCCCTTTAAAAGCTGGTAATAGGGATTTAAAAGTACTGAAGTTTAAAAATGTTTAAATTTGAAGGAAAGACAAATATAAACCCAAAATATTGGGGGAAAAAAGAATGTTTGGATAATTTACATAGAAAATACTTTACAAATAATAATACAACAGATAATTACCAAACCAGATAATTATCAAACCAGCCAGATTTTTTTTATACTCAGTGGCAACTGTTTGTCCCACAGAGACTCTTCTCCCAAAGCCAGGGTTTTAGCACAAATGGACCTAAGTGACATTTTGCTTTATGCTGAAAAAAGACACATCCTACAGAACATCTCCTCTGATATTGTGCTGGATGGGTACACTGTGATTATTTTCATAGGGAGAGTGGGATGGGAGGACTTGGGAACAAGTCATTTGTGCAAAGATCAAATTCCCCATGGTGCTGCCCAGGTGGGTTCTTGGGCTGTTTCTGACACCTGGGTGTGGCGCTTGAGGAGCTGTGCTGGCTGTGACTGCTGCTCCAGTGCCGGAGGTGGGAAATGCTCAGTCAGTGCCTATTTTTCCTCTCCTCCTCGAATTTCTCTTCACAGTGGCTGGAATGACACCCATAGGAAGAACAATGGAGAAGGAAGATGCAGTGTTTTCTCCGTATTGAAATTCAACAGCAAATAAAACCCCCACTTTTCCGTGGAAAAAAAAATAGACTTTGCAACTGACTGATGGCCACCATATTCCCTTGTGAGCTGGGGCAAGAGCAGCCTTATACATTGCCCCACCCCTTGACCCTGCTGTTATGGGCATGTTGCTCACACTTACTTGTGATCTCCATCCTTTCTAGTGCCAAACACGGCTTTGAAATCTAACTGTAGGAGCATAACTTTCTAAACAAAGATCCAAGCTTCTTACACATCCAAATGAACACTTTGAAAACATCCGTCCCATGTTTTAGCTATAATCTTTAATATTTAAATAAATTAGGTATCTATCAGATATTTCTAATACCATATATTCATAAAAATAATCATCATAATCCTGAAATCTCACTTACCCAGTTTTGGAAAACTTGTTAAAATAGTAATGAAATTATCTACTTGTATAGAATGTTACATCTTTATTATTAAATATTTCCATTATGCCATTTCTGGAATATTTTTAGAATTAATATAATCTGTTGTAATAAAAAGAAGAGTACTGGCATAGCTATTTGACAGAATGTGTTCCAGTTGAATGAGCTAATTAGCTTTTAATAATGAGATCCAGCCCATGGACTTACAAAGCAAGCTACTGGAGCCTAATGATTTCAAAAGCTATCACATTTACAAGTTAATGCAGTATAAATTATTCATGAGCATCTTTTAAATAAGTGTAATAAGTTATTTGCAGGACTAGTGTTGCCTTAAAATGAGGTTCTTCTGAAGAGTGCCTTTAGAAGCAGAGCTTTTTTGTGACCCCATATCCACCCTGGTTTTTGGTATTTTCACATGAAATTGCAGAAGTTTGGAAGTTGAAGGTCATTCACCAGCTCAGATTTCCTTCAGCCCACGTCTCTGCTAAGCCCTGACAATCCCCATGGTTTAGGAGTGAGCAGAGGCATCAGAGGCACTCGGGGCAGCATTCAACTTTTCTGATTCCCTCTCTTAATGGCAGATAGTTGCTGCCCATGCCTCCCTTAATACAGAAACCAATTCCAGGGAAACGTTCCAATGTTGAAGCCAGGAGAGCTGCACAGCGGCATCAGCAACACCCTCCTTCTTTGTCACCCAGCCCTTTCTTTCCTGGGCAGGTTCTGCCTCATCCAGCAGATTGAGATACCCGCCCCTGGGTGCAAAGCACCTGTGAAAAGTCGGTGATTTTACAAACTGAAGAAACTTTCCAACCCAGGCTTTGTCACTCTCGCCCTAAAAAAAAAGGCAGAGTTTCAGTAGCAAAAGGTGAATCAAGCTTACAAAACATACAAAAAATGGGTCAGGAGGTGGTTCAGGAGATATTCTACAGGTAATTAAGACTTTTGAGCCTAAAGAAGGAGCACTAATTTAGAGGGAAGGATCTCCAGGGGTCTGGGGACTAAGGGCAAGGGAAGGGTTGGCTTGGTATTAAGGTATTTAGGGTATTTATATTCTTTTGCCGTGCTTGGCCTGGCTTAATGAATTCCAGTTGCCAACTGAAACAGGACTTCAGGTCAGGGCTTCGGTTTGTATCACCTGGGGATGCTTTTCTTTGGGGTTCAGAATAGTAAAATGGGTTCATCAAGAAATTGCTTTGATTTGTGAGAATATTTGAAAGTCAAATCTTCTAGTGCACAATCATCTCTGTCAAACATCATTTTTTATGCAAAAAGAATCTCTCTTCTAGCAGGGATTTTTTATTTATTTTACATACAGGTCATAAATCTACAAGTTCTAATTCTAGTTTAAGACCAACAAACACACAGTAAGATTAAGGCAGGAATGCTTTCCCTGTTTAATTGCCCGTCTGAGTTACATCTTGGCAAAGTTCCCTATGATTTGTTTTCTTATGGATGTTCTGTAGACATTTTCTCCATTTTGTTATTTTGCTTACCAATAGGGGATCTTGGATGACTCAGAAACATCAGTTCCTGTAGAACTTCAGACTTTCAGAACAATCCCTGCCATTCCATTCAGCTGTCATCATTTGGGATTGTTTTGGGCTTGATTTTACTGAGTTTTTGAGCCACAGCACAGACTCTTCAAGCCTCAGAAGGAACTATGTGGTCCTCCTCCTATTTCTTATTTGATTAGCTACGACTGGTATTTTTAAAGAACAGAGGAAACAATTTATTTCACAATTGCTCATTGAAAGCCAGAGAGTATTGTATTTTCTCTCAAAAAAGTAACTTGGCAATATTTATTTATCTTGTCAGGAAGTAGGACGAGGGAAGATACTTGAATTATGTTCCTCTTACTCACTGGTTACACAGAGAAGATGTTCAGTACAAATTTGAAGGAGCAGAGGTTCATTAGATGCGTCAAACTTGAAAATCACAGCTGTTTCACTACCAAAGTTCATTTGCACAACCAGAGGAGACAAGCTTGACTCAGAGGATTTCTAGCAAACCGTGTGCCATTTACCTTGGGGGTCAGCTCAGGAACATGGAGTCACTCCTCAAGGGATGCTAATTATTACCACCACCAGGCTCTCCAGCTTCCTGTGTCCCTTCAAGTTGCATTTTAGTCCTGCTTTCTCCATCATGAGTAGGTTGCAACCACAGCAATCTGTGACAGAAAGGTAGATATGTAGGCACAAATATCCACATCTGCATGACTTGCCCCCCCAACACACAAAACATTATAGAAGTCCAAAATGTCTCCCCACAGGGAAAGGAAATAAGAGCAAACATCAGGCCACTATTACTGAAGAAAATTATACTGTTTTTAAAAGGGGACAAAATGGCAACTGGACCTGTGAGGGGATGTCTTCCACCTGGGTATCTTCCCTAAGCTCACCTCAAAGCTCATTCCTGAAGTTAATCCCCAGTTTTGCAGCAATAGCAAACAAAGGTGATGGGTCAGATGGTCTGCAGGAGGCTAAGAGGGATGACAGCAGTTAAAATACATCTCTGTGCTTGTGTAAGAGGTATGGAAAGATATTCAATGCATGCTCCTGAAAAAAACACAATATAGATATTTAGTACTTCATGAACATTGTATCTGCGGTTACCTTGGCTTTCAGAGGGCACCCCCATGAAGCTCTGGTTCAAAAAACAAGTTGATGTGATTCACTTGCAGGTTTTGGAGAAATCCTATCTTCACAAGCTCTGACAAGGTCCTTGAGGAAGAGACAAAGAGCATTGTCAGTATTTGGGCATGCCCACCAAAGCAGTTTCCATTAACATCCCAAAGGCACATTGCAAAATAAAAAAAGGAAATAGTTTTTGTCAATCAATTTAAATTACTTAATTTACAAGATGTTGAAAAAAAAACAATGCTCATGTTTGCAGACAATTCTGAGCTCTGTTTTTTCCCCTCCTTTAATTAGTAATTTATTAAACCTTTTAAAACCATTAGTGTTTGCCAAGCAGTTCCGTCAAGCTGCATCCATCAATGAGTCCGTGAGTTTTCAGTCGAGTGAAGAGCAAATGAGCAATGTCAACAAGACATTCAGCTAACAGGAACCAGGTGGGGTTTGACACAGTATTTTCAAGCCGTGCGTCATCATGTTGCATTCTTGAGCCTGGTGTGACTTCCTGGGAGCAGTGCCAAGGTCAGGCAAATCATTATTTACAATTAATCACATCTTGAATATCGCATACACTTCAATTTCTCTTGTCCTTGTTTCTTTTGAACAGCCTCTGTCTTCTTTTGATTCTGACTGCAAGCTCTTTGGAACAAGGATTTCCAGCAATTCACAGTGTTTGGAGAAAGGCTGTAGTCTTCAGAGCTCAGCCACCAAAACTGCACTCACCAGGAGACAAGTGCTGGCTTCACAGGCACATGGAGCAGCGCTTTCCTCTCCCCAGGGAGTGGTTTGTTGTTCCTGAGCTGCCACCCAGCGTAAGGTCACAGTGAATGAGGGATTCCTCATCCTACAGCACAACTGTGAGGGATTCATTCCTAGGGCACAGCTCAGCTCCCACCTGCCTTACTGCCATTCCCCAGCTGTTGCGTTTCTGCCCAAATTAAATCTCAGCCATTCAGGCAGTTCCTGGTGCCTTTCCCTCACTATAGGCACAGCCCTGACATGCAGAGCCCAAGCCCTCCTTCCAGCCCCTTTCCAAACCTCCTTTAGCTGCCTCAGTCTCCACTGCAACCAGCATGGTCCCGTCAGGCACACAGAGCCAGGACCTGAGCACAGCCTCCGTCTCCCTTCTCCAGGATCAGGGCATGGCTTCATTTTTCAGATTCCAGCTGCATGATATCTGTAAGATGCAATTTTCCTATATATTGAGTCATTAAAAAAATTTCACCCGCACTACATCTCCCATGTGATACAATCTTGCCTCAAAAACTCAATCTTGTAGCTCCTCCCCTTTCAGGCACCTGCAGTGGATCTCTGCATGACACGTACCTGCTAGCAGCAAACGCAAACCCCCTGCCTTGTCACTCACCAATTCCCAGCTCCAGGCAGACATTTTGCAGCTTCACAGGCAGAAACCTCTGTCATTTTTCCCCTTCACCTCCTTTGTTGATTTAACATCTTAGATAATTTTAAGAGCCTTTTGGACTGAAAGGCTTCCCGGGTGCCTGCACTATTACCCATTCACTGTGTTTACTCTGAGCATCCAAAACCATCAACAGACAAATGAGACTCTTAATTACTGCAACAGGAAAATGAACTGTACTATTAAAAAACCACAATGGTGTCTTGCTAGAATAAAATTTAAGAAACATGCAGAGCAAGGAAAAGCACCAAGTGGACATAGAATCATAGAATCACAAAATGGTTTGGGTTGGAAGACACTCAAAAAATCATCTAGTTCCAACCCCTCTGCCATGGGCAGGGACACCTCCCTCTAGACCAGGTTGCTCAGAGCTCCATCCAGCCTGGCCTTGAACATTTCCCAACATGCTTCGGTATAATTTCCCGAATGTATCCGGGCAAAGATGGACTATTGATACATGTTTTCCTCAGAAAAAGCACCTCTTAAAAAATTTCTCCTTATCCTTCTTCCTAAAAGTCTTCAACAGTTTGCCATTTTGTAATTATTTTGTTATCTCCTGCATTTGTAGTTCATCAAATCTCTCATTAGTTGCTTATCCACCAGGAATTGAAGATTATTATCTCTCTGCTGCTTTGAATTTATACTTTGATATGATAATTTGCTGTCTAGATTTTATCAATAAGAGCCAGAGGAAGCAGCCTGAACACCCTGGCTGTAATTTGATGAAGGATTTGTGGCCCTCCTTGGCAGTTCTTTAACCATCAGTCTGCCTCTGCTGGGACGTTGCCTAACACCCACTCTGCCATGCAGTGAATTAGGTTGTGGTGCAGGGGGAGAAGTGATTATTCCAATACATTACTTCCAAGTCAGAGTGTCTAAACAGTGTCTACAGCCTGTATGGGAAGGGATGGTTATAAAGGACTTGTTTACAGCCCTGAACGCACACCTCTCTTGGAATTTATTAAGTAGGTAAATAGCCCGAGTGGTAGCCTGAGCTTGTGTTTTGTGTCCAGCTGTAATTCAGTTGTAACTTCACTTAAAAGATTGTCAGCAACCTTTGCTAGTTCACTGTGTATATTTGAGGGAAGAAAGGGGAGCTTGTTTTTCACTACCATTTATTCAGTTATTTATTTAATAAAAAGCTAATGCCAGACAGGCTTCCCTGCTAGCACTAAAACTACATCTGAGCAGAGGAGTAGCACCAGTTTGCTAGTTGCTCAGTCTTTGAGAAGACAGCCACATTTATTTTCACAGAAAACATGACCAAAATTCAGCCATTCATCTGAACAAACGTTTGCCCCAGGGTGACGGTGCCTGCAGGGACCCTGGAGCTCATTTTGGTTTAGGAACAAAGGCAGTGTGGGATGCCCCTCTGCACAGCTCATCCCTGCCAGCCTTGGCCTTGGGCACAACCTCGCGGTGACCCGGCAGCGCTGCCAGAGACACATCGTGCCCCAGGCAGCACTGCACTCGCAGGGGGACTGCTCTGGGCTCAGTGCAAGCCTAGACTAAAATAATTAAAGTCCCTCGTCAGCTGCACGGACAGAATGTCACTGTCACCAAAGCCAAGTTCCCATAGTTTTACTGCTCCCAAAACAGGCTGCCACCTGAGGCAACATTTCTGTGACCCTTCACCAACATTGACTAAATAAATTCAGAAGGAAGATGATGACAAACACAAAAATTGGAACAACCATAAAATTCTGCCTGTTTGTATTTTTCAAAACAATTCCTGTTTGTAAAAGTTCCCAGTTCTTGGACTCCTTGGCTCAGCAGCTGCTTGCCTGGTTGCATAGCAACTTTCTCTCTGCTTCTGCTTGCCAGAATCAAAGGGCCGCATGTTGCATAAAATAATTAGAGTATTTCTTGGCTCAGGGGGACTGAAGTTCTAGCAGGCTGGCTGGCACCTTGCTGCCTGCACTGCTCTCTGGCTCCAAACTCCCACCTTGACAATAAGTGATATTCACAGCACTAAAATCACAGACCTATAATTTTCCTTTTTTTTTAAGGGCATAGTATGGTCACTGGCCATCTCCTGCTCTGAAAATAAAGATGGAAGGGGTCTCTGTACAAGAAGATGATTATCCAGCATGAGGTGGGAGCATCCTTGTAAGAAAACCTGGTTTTAGTACCATCTGGATTAGAAGACCCAATACTCTCTTGGTCTTCCCCAGTGAGATGTATGATGGCTATTTAATACTTGATAAAGATGCAAGGCCTGACTGGGACAGCATCTCTGCATGCCAGTCATGAAAGTCATGGCAATCAGCTCTGGACACACAGTCAGAGCCATGAAACCCACACCTGCCCTGGCTGCAGCCTGGCGTGGCCACAGGCAATGCCAGCCCATTGAAATATTATTGACAAAGCCTTTGTCTATTGGGTTGGCTTTAGGACAACACCAGTTGCATTTTAGCACGAGGCTGAAGCACAGTGAACTCTCAGGGTGCCTCACCAGCTCCTTGCAGGACTGTGCTCTGGGAGGTTGCTGAGGGGACACTGTTTTGGTGGCCTTTCATGTATTTCTGCATACCTGTGCATTTCCTTTGGGGCTGTACCCCAGCAGAGAACATGGCCTTTCTGAAACAGAGACCCAAGCTGTGCCCCTCATCATTGCTCTGTTTTGTGCTTTGTCCATAAAATCAGTAAGGGTAGGCAATTACCCTAAATTCTTTCCAGCTGCCACAAGCATAGCCATCTTTAGGAGCAGTCCAACTTTCAACAGAAAAAAACCCTAAAAAATCACTCCGAAAAGAGATGTTTTACAGGATCTTTAGGGCAAAAACCTGCTCAAGCTTACAATGATGAATGACTGCCTTTGATAGAAATATGCAGATACACACATACAAGGATCCAGCCCGGCTGTCCTGTATTCCTGCTGTTACTGAGAAATGGGTCCATGGATTTAACACAACCCTTTAATTGACCCTAAAAGTTCCCCACATATTTTTTTTTTACATCTCATAATGTGCAGAGCACAATGTCAGCAGGAAAGAAATCACAGTGAACAGTCGCTCCATCCCTGTGCAGCAGCTCTGAATCACGTGGGCAATCCAGCATGGTCCTTGCTGTGCTTTTGGGCCAGGCCACCCATCAGCAGTGCCAGGGTTTGCTGTCAAGCAACAGAAAAAGGCTCTGCCCTGGCAAGCAACCAGAAGAGCTCACAGCAGCCATGGTCAGTGCCCACCACGCTGTGTGGGGTCGGCTGGCAAACACGGCCTCCTGAGCTGTGGACACAAGCAACACATAAAACCTCAGTGGCTCAGGGAAAGCTGCTCAGTGGATCGGCCAAAGTGCCCAGCAAGCAGCTTCTGAGCATCCTACTGCTTCCTGACAGCTGAGACAGAATTGTCTCCTTTGTTCCTCTTTCCAAGACCCCACACTCCCCACTTCCTCTCTGTAACTCCAAATGGGTGGCTCAGATGTAAACCACAGGAGGAGAATCAGCCCTATCTTGCATCCACCCACATCCTCTGGTGCAGGTCCTGCACCAGCTTCAGAGGAGTCACACTTTATCTACATCACCCTGAAGGGAAGGAGAAAATCTGGCTATTTTCATCATCCATCCCTTTTTGTAGCACATAAAAAGCAGCTTACCTTGTTGGAAACACATTGAAATCTCAGATTTAAAAGACCGAGGAACTTCCAAAGATAAGACCAGTGTTGGATTTGATCTGAAATTTGCAATGAAGAAAAAAAGGGCAGAAGCTCAGATTTTTCTTCTTAGTCTCTGTATGGCATGAAAATACACATTTTTGAAGACGCTGTTTGCATTAGTTTCATCCTAATTCTGATGCCTTTTCCCCTTAATCACCACAACAAATTTCAGTGAAAAAACCACTCTCAATTTCCCCAATCCCATAAACATATCTTCAACCCTCTAAAGATTAAATTTGAAGAGGGTAAGGGCAGAGACAGGTCACTTACTCACCTTACAGCAGGGTCAAAATTCCACCAGAAAAAGTCCAGCTGTGTCTGGACCTAGAACAACTAGTGTCTAAGAGCACTAATTTGGGATGCTAATTGATCTGCAGGCAGGTACCTCCTCAACTCCTCTAATTTCTAAACAATTGTCTGGAGACCAAGGTGGATGTTTGTGCAGGGCATCAGAAATATGCAAGTTATTCATATATGTGTGAAGGTAAATACACATGCTAATTAGCAAATACTGTTTTTAGGGAGAATGAGGTATCTAAACATTTTTTAAAATTTGGCCTCAGCTGCAGGAAGTAGTAATACTGTGCTGCAAATATTTAGCAATGCATAAAAAGCTGGTTCCTGATCATCCTAAGGACACAGAAATTATTAGAGATTACCCCAGAAGGAGTTTGTTTTATTAAAAGCCAATATACTCCACAAGATTCTTTCCACCCACATTTCTTCCCAGCTGTCTGATGCCTGTAGAGTGTAAGTGCACACACAGAGTGGGCAGGAGGCTGGCTGCAGCTTCTTGAGGGCTTAGCATTTAGATGAAACATTTCTAAAATTCTTCAGTCATCTTTCCAACTTAACAAATACAATTATCTTTCCTCTCGCTATAAAGCTTCCCCTCCCAAAGAATGTCTTGGTGCCCAAGTGCCGATGTGCCCATCCCCGTGGCTGCAGAGTGACCTGCCATGCCCATGTGCTCCCTGCTCCCCAGGCCCTCCAGCCCCCTCTGGGTGCAAGAACTCTTCAAAGGAGGAGCACAGTCACAGTCTGCTCTCATTCACTGTCCGGGAGGGTGCAAGGATGTGTCCTGCATTCCTTTGGGAACTGCGTGCCATCTGATGGGGACTTACACACAGCCTCTTGCTTCACTCGTTGTGATTTTACCTTAAATCCCCCTTTCTTCCTGCAAATGCCAGCATGATCCTGCCTGAATGGTGTGATGCAGCTCCTGCTGCTCTGGCCAGTGATGCCCAAAGCAGCCGACAGCAGGCACAGGTGAGGAGACACTCAGCTTAAAGAATCCTAAATTTTGGCTCTTCCACTGGGATAAAAACAACCACTGAGCAATTTGTTGTTCAGGTGAGCAACTCTTCTGTTCACATAGTCCATGTGAGGAAGAAAAGGGTTGTTATTCTGAGAAAAAAACACTGTATTTTCTGTCTCATCCTCCCCCCAGGCTCACACTGACACAGAGCTGCCAGGTTATGGCTGCTCAGTATCCACAGCCGTGCTCTGGGCACAAGTTGGGGCTCTGGGCAGTGAGTTGAGCCCCACTCCTGCTGCTGCCTATTTGCAGCCTAAAAACCCCTCAGAGAGCAGCCCAGACCCACCACCCAGCTTTGCTATTCAAACACCTGGAGTGGCTAAGTGGGGAGTATCACCTTCGTGGTGCTGAGTCCACCCAGTGCCATGGGCAGCTCTGAGGGCCTTCATGTCCCTGCCTGACTCCCAGGATGTGTGGGATCCCTCATCAGAAATGAAGCACTGCCTGAGCAATATAATCTCCCTCCTTTTTTCTTCTTTAATGAAGGCAACAATGACAGCACAGTTATGATAAAAGGTTCCCTCTGGCAACAGAATCATAAAATAAGAATATGATAGATCCTCTGTCTGCTCAGAGCTGTATATTGGCTCTGGCATTTTTATTTTTAAAAAATTCAGCTTGCAAGTAAATGAACTTGGGCTAAAGCTTTTGGAAGTTGGTTTAGTGATCTTGAATAGGATTTGGTCCCATGAAAAGTTTGTTGCAGCTCCTCCTACTTTGAGTTGTAGAAATAGACATGGAAATAGCCATAGAAAAACTATAGATGCTGGGGACTCTTCCTAAAAACCTCCCCTTAGTGACAAATATTGTTGTTCTTCAGGTTTTTTTACATTGCCTTTAGAAAATCAAGCAGTCCAAAGTTCAAAAATGTCAAACCTAAGGCTATTTGGACAACTTATACCACTGAATGGCAGACACATTGATTACAGACATGTTTGGTGATATTAGCACCAAACATAAGTGTTTGAACATCACCTCAATGCTTCAAGAGAAAACTCCTCTATAAAATCTCTATGACAGTGGGAAATGGGGAGCCTTTTATCCTCCATGTGGAGACCTCTGTGGTGGCAGCTTTTGGCACACTGGCAAGTCCAGCTGAGGTCATGGAGCCCTTGGCTGTGCCTGGCTCTGAGGATGGTGTGACCTGCTCCTGAGAATATGTTGTGGAGAGGGTGCAGGTGAGCATTATCGCCTTTCCATCATATCCTTTTAGACTTTTTAAAGCCAAAGGCCTTCCAGGAGAATATAAGAACAGCTGGACCCCTGGTTTGTCTGGTCTTGGTGTTTTCTGCACCAGCTGGATCCTTTCAGCCAGAAATGTCTCATCTTTGGCTTCCACCCAGTTGTGTGGAACCTCATCAAAGCCATCAGTATTACCTCAGTCCCTAAACTGAACCTGAAGGGGAAGTGAAAACCACTCCACCCATAGGCCTCAGCAAATAAGTATTTGGTCTTTCTTTTCTTTAGGACTGTGGAAAAAGCCCCATTTACCAACAAACCTGGGTACATGTGAGAAGCTCATCCCAAAGGCAATATTTGAGCCCTGGTCCTAACTGATGGAAATAATGAATATGTGATATACTGGTAAATCTTGTCTATGGTGCAGTAAATCTGTCTGAAATTTTGTAGGAGTTCCCATACAGTGAACTACTTGGCAATAAATTCTTTCAAGTCATAGAAACAGGACAAAGCAATGAAGTTGCTGTTACTGAAATGTAGAGAAAAAAATAATTTCCAGCAAGTATTAATTTTATAAAAATATGTATGCATAGTGCATATAAAAATGCATATAAAATATATATTGATATAAAATCCCATTACAGGGTATGCCAGGCATGCGGGTTTATGTGTAGAGTACACATGCTACCCAACTACAAAAGTGTTACACAGTGATTTGTTGCTTTTTAGCAAGTCTGCTCTTAAAAACTGCAGTTCATAACCTTGATTATCCACATTTTGAACTGGAATGTTTATAGCAGGTTTTTTATATGGTAGTTTTCTCACTTATAAAACTATCTGTATGTTTAACATACCTATGAAAAAATATTTTCTTCCATTGCAATTGAAAATGGGTGTTTTTTCACTAATTGGCAAGAGCTATTTATCTGAAATATATTAATTTAATTGGTTTGGCAATTGTTTGTGATTTTGCACTCTGACAGAATATGCAATTTGCATAAATAAATACTAAACCTCTGTCAACTTGGCTGACAAAAAATATTCTCCCTTTCTAAGTTTTAAATTGCAGCATTTGCATTAAAATGGACAAGCTTGATAAAAACAAGCCATGAAGAGATAAAATTACCTTGGAAAGGAAATACGGAATTCACTTAAGCAACTTCTTTGTGTCCAAAACACTCTTTGTAGGGTCATGTGTCAGTTCGGCAGATTGGGTTGCTGGTGTGTGCAGGAGAGTTTGACAAGCACAGAGGTACCAGGGAGAGAGATCCTGATTCTCACCAGTGTCACAGAAGCATTGCCGTGTCATACCTGTTAAGCAAACAAATAGATTTGCAGTGACATCTAAATGAGGCTTATTTGGGACATTTAGAAACCTGACTAAAGAGTATCCATATTGCCAATACAAGCCTTAACCTTCTCTTGGAGTTTCCAGTTGATGTCAAGTGTGGTATTTGGGGTATGAACTCCAGTGTGAGAGGGTGGAAACTTTCCACTCCTTTCTTAGCCCTGTCTTGGGTTATGCAAAGCACTGAGAAAGAGCAGGTTTGCTGTCAGTGGCAGCCCACTATTTGTGAGTGAAGAAAACCCTCCCTTTCTCTGGGAGTTAACAAAGGGCATGACATCCCAGTTGGGCCACCTGGGCTTGGTGGGCAGCTGCTCAGCCGGACAGGGCACTGACCACCAGGGCATTTAGCACTGCACAGCCAAGGGATTCCTTCACTGCTGCTGCTCCTCCAGCACAAGCATTTGCCAGGCAGATCTATTAATTACAAATTGAAAGCATCCACATACTCGGGATAGCTGCAACATTTTCCCCAGGAATGTGGGAGATATTTGACATTACTAGCTTCAAAGAGGGGGAGAGGGAGAGAAGGAATTTAATTCTGCTTGTGTATGAGGTAACGTCAATTCCTTGCAGTCAGGAGACTGGAGACTGGGGCTTAATTGATATCATATGGGTAACAAATGTACTCCAAAGCCAGCCTCATTTGATTGCTTTTTAATAACTAATAACTCTCAGTGGGATTCCAAAATATGTATGTATGAAAAAGAGTGCTGGAGCTGCCTCTGTTGTCTGCCAAGATCACTGTTAGTGAAGCAGATTTGTACCTTTCGCAGTCCTGGAATAGATACCAGCAGTGGCTGGACACGTACTCTCTCAGCCTGCCCCAGCCAGGAGTGTCTGGAAGAGCTGCAGAGGGATTGGAGGGCATGTCCCCAGCAATGGCTGTGGTTGTACACCCTCGCTGGGGTGGGTGTCAATCCATGGCTGGAGGAAGGATTGAATCCCTCCAAGTGTCCTACCTTGCCTGAACAGGCCAGCTCCACACCTGGCATGGCTGCAGGGCAGATAAAGTTGTTGCCACTGGGCAACAATTCAGTCAGAAATAATTTTTCCCATGGAGTTCACTGCCTTTCCGAGTCACAGATCCCAAAGCAAAGAACCTTCCTCTGTGATGGAACAGGAGAATTATCCAGGGTTGGGCTGCTCAGTCCCTTTGGGTGGCCCCATGTCACCTCCCCTGGTGTTCAGAGTCTCCCTGCTCACTCCCCAGCCCAGGCAGTGTCAGCAGGCCACCAGCAGTGTCCCTCAGCGTCCCTCAGCCCAGCAACAGCACAGAAATCAGCTGGATTTCCCTGAACAGCTGGTTGTAAAAAAGCTCTGCCTGCACAGCAGGGTCCAGGTGCAAGCAGATTTTTACAGAGCAGGGTGTATGCAAAAATATGGTCTACTGACTACAGCTGACAAAACCAGAGGCTGAGTCCTACTTTCCTCCCTTCTCTCCCTGCCCCAGCAGCGTGGCTGAAGAGGAACAAAAGGATATGACAATGTCACTGCTGTGTCACAGAGAGCCATGTGCCTCCCTCCAACCCTCACTCAAGTAGTGGGTGAGTGGCCAGGACTGGGCCATGTAGGGCCAGCAGCCAGGATCACTGGCTGGCTCCCAAAGGCATCTCAGGCACTTCAGATCATGAAGTGGCCGCTGTTCTAACCCTTGGCAACTAAAATATGTGTTGGGGAGTTACCTGAGCATGCTGTGAACCCCTTGCTGTGGCAGCCTGTGGGAGCAGGGCAGCTGCAAAGGTGAAGCACTGCCCCAGGGGAAGCTCCCACCCTGGACATCTGACCTTCCGCTTTATGGCATTGGTGAAACTTCTCAGGGAGGGCTTTTTTTGTTTCTTTGTCTGGACTTGGTTTTATTTGCAGTTTTTTGATTTGGGTTTTGTTGGGGTTTGGGTTTTGTGAGTTTTTTTGGTTGTTGGTTTTTTGGGGGTTTTTTTGTCCAGGGGACCAAACCTTGAAAAAATGCAGATCCTGTGTGTCTTTCATTCTGCCCATGGTCAAAAATTCTTCTTGCTGTGGTTGCTTTTGGGCTAGTGTCGAAAGGAATTCAGATGGCTTGTGTCTATAACCAGATGTAAAACTGGGCAAATTATACTTGGGATAATTCATATGTATTTGATTTCTATTGCTTAACAAGAGAATGCAGGAACAAGCTTATTTAAAACGAGTTTGCAGAAGGGCATGAGTCCATACACTGAAAGCAATTAATAAAGGACCTCTCCTGGGATTATTAGAAAGACTACTAGGAAGACAGCAAATTATGAAAAATTAAAGATACTTGATGCAGGGCAGAAAGAGGAAAACAAAACCCAGGCTGGATAATTAATGACGAAAACAAAATTATATCCTACTTGGGAAGAAAACAAACACATTCAGAGAGTCCAGGGGTACTTCTGTGAAGAGAGACTGATGACTGGAGAGCTACCACTGTTTCTGTGAAGCACTGGCAATGTATCAAAATTAGTAGAAAAATTATGAGCTTTAAAACAATTCCTCAGAAAAGCAGAGGTGAAATGCTAAAAATGGCTATTTTGTGGTAAAAAGGGGAAGAAAAATTACTGCAGTTTCTATTGCCTTGCTATTCCTCCACTGCTCCCCCGTTTCCAAACCAGCAGAGATAACAGGCACATCAGAGCACCCCACTTCCTACAGAGAGAAAATGGGACCAATTTATAAATACCATTAATGGAGGCGGTGGCAGGAGAAATTGTGGACTGTTACCCTTAAAGTGACTGGTGACTTTGTTTCACACATATGCATGCTGGTTTTACTTCACCTCTATAAAGCTGCCATTGATTACATTTTCATTGAGACTCACACTAAATTGCACAATACTCACGTTTAAGTGAGTGAAGGTCTTTCCTTTGGCTTTCCACTTTCCCTGTTTCTCTTTGTCCATCATAGCTCAAAATGATCATATTTTTCATTTTGGAGTATTAGAAAATCAAAAGACACTGTTATTTCATAAATGTCCAGTAAAAAAAGCAAAACCAAATCAACCCAAACAACAGAAAGCAATGCTTATTGCAATGAAATTGCAGTATGTTGTTAGGAAAATAGGTACTTTAGATTTCAGCTTCAGTAAGTACAGCTCATCAAGGCCCACAAGAACTAGCTTACAGCTCTTTAAAGCAAGAGTGGTGTTATTCAAGTTAGTAATGAAGCAACATGGTTGGTAATTGTAGCAGATGATTTTGGGCTGCTTCTAAGCAGCAATACAGTAAGATTTGCTATAGCTTTATACAGTATTGATAGGCTTACAAAACCAACCCAAAACCCCCAAACCTAAACCAAATAAAACACTGGTCCCCTGTTACAGGAATGGTGCTGCTGTAGGAAAGAATTATAAGAAGCAGGGTTGATGTTCAGGTCTTTTATTGAAGGCTGCAGGCGCTCAGGACTATGTGTGACAAGTTCCTCAAGCCATTTAAAATGCAGATCTCTTGACTCCTGTTCCTGATATGAGTGAGTTGTTTAACCTCTATCATTTTATTCTCTGTCACTTGGCCATGGTATTAGTAATAGGAATAGCTGACAGCCTCACGGGGACATAAAGAATCAATTCGTAGGGTTTATACAAGTAGAGGTTGTGTCCTTCACTATTTATTGTTACCTTTCATCCCAAAGGAGCAGCACATCCTGGTAATTTGGGTTTTTCCTGTCCTTTCTCTGCACTTCCTTAACACCACCATGAATGCTGCAGACCCAGACCCTACCCTTGGGAAACTGAGGTGGTTTCTCATCCAGTGCCTTGCACCAGCTTATGGAGCTGCTCCATTAGAGGTCCCCATGGGCAGGTAAAGCCACCTTCACCTTCAGTGAGTGCAAGCCATGCCTGGCTCCAAATGCTGATCATAGGGATCCAAGTCAGAGCCATGGGGAGTTCCCTGCCATAGCTCTCTCCTCAGTGAGACACAGCAAGTGTATAGATGTAGCACCATCACCATCACTTAATTGCTTCCATTTCACAATAAGATGATAAAAAAATTCTTGTGTCTGAGCATGCAAAGGTGCTCATACAAAATCTGTTAATTTTTATGCCTCATAAATGTAAAGCACACTTTAAGTTTGCTGTGAAAACATTCCTTTTAAAATCTGAGTTTATAGGACACGGAACAAATAGGATTTCAGAATAAAAGCGTGGTTTCTATTATCTCGAGAATTCTATTATTGTTAATTAATAACACTGCTTTGCCTTTCTTTGTTTTCAAGTCTTTTCAAGGCATGTATTTCTCAAGATCTGCTGTTTTACTGCTCTCCTTTGATGAATATTTTATCACATAGTAATGAACATCTTGTAAGGCAATTGTACAGTTTACAACTGTTACACAATGAAACAAAGCAAGTGGGGGAAGCAAAAGCAGAATGCTATTAAACATTTAAACTTTTAGAAAAGCTAGAGTGACATAATATTAATTTATTCTAAAGCCAGGCAGCACATTGCCATTCTGCTCCTGCCTGCCACTTCCCTGAGTGGTGAGATTTGGCTGCTTGTGTTTGATCATATTGTCAATCACCCTTTTGGAAACATGGACACAGGGAGCCCTGGTGCCAGCAAGGCCACAGCCACTGTCTGAGCTGGAACACGGAGCTCTGGCAGACCCCACACGTGCCTGTGCCTCTCTTGATGGCACTGCAACCTTCTCCCTGCCTGATGGTCACGGCAGCACCCAACACTGGATTTCATTTATATCTGTGATGAAGAGCCATTTGAAAACCTTGTGGTGGGCTTCTGGTCTGAGCATAAGGCCATTGCCCCTCAGTGGCTGTGCTGGGTGCATCCCACAGATGCCCTCCTGATGCAGAAGATCACCACTGGGGGAAAGCATTTTCAACAGACATGATTTATTTACAGGCTGACAAAATGTAGGCCTTAGGGCTGAATATTAATGTAAGAACCCTAACTGTAATAAACCAGCTGCTTCTCAGAAGTGCTGATCTCCAACAGCTTGCAATGCCCCTAATTTTTTTTCCCCAAATATTCTTTTCTGTTCTAAAAATCAGACTGCTTTCATTTCCCTCCCTGAACAGTCTTGTGTGAAGCAGTGTTACCATTTTGTTTCAGAATTGATTCTTGTGTCCTGCTAATGTCAGAGACTTGAAAACTGTTTGTGAGACTGTTTTGAAGTTTTTGTGGCTTGGGGTTTTTTTAAACATTCATAACAACAGCACTGCATGCAGCACTGCCCTGAACAGTGTGCAGGTACCACAGATATGTTGTCACCATAACGTGATGCCCCCAGGGAAGCTCCACACCGTTCAAATGCAGGAATTCTTTCTGGTGGAGAAGCACTGGCATGTTTTTGTGGTGGGTTTTACATGGATGCATTTAGACCATTGCTAATATTTGTATTTTATGTTATGAGGTGCAGATAAAGTGCTAGGAAAGGTTGTGCCCACCTTGACAGAAAAGGTTCCTCTTCTCTTGGCTCTCTCCTTCAGCTCCAGTTCCAGTCTGTATGGACAGTTCCAGCCTTCACCATCCCACCTCAGTTCACAAGCTGATTTGTAATTGTTTTTCTTTTCTGAGAAATGGATAGAAAACCACAGGTTGCTCTGTGCTGGGGGAAGCACCCTCCAGAGAGGAGGCTGAGACCAGTGGTCACAGTGCAGATGTCAGGCCTGAAACAACAGCATAGGGTGAGGTCTGGAGACTTGGTTTCACTGCTCTGCTGTTCCTTAGACTTTATTTTTAAAAAATTATTTAAGCCTGTGAGAGCTGATGGTCTTGTATTGATACCTCTCGAAACAATGATCCCTGTACAGCAAAGCCCTGCCACACTCTCCTGTTCTCCTGTGGGTTGCTGATGCACTATTCAGAAAAAGCACAGGGCCTAAAACCTTTTCACTTGTTGTGGAAAGATGTTCAACAGAAGGTGAGCAGGACTGTTCCTTCCCCTAAGGATATGACAGAGGCAGTGGCATGGGGAATCCTTACTCAGCCAGCCTCAGGAACCAGTCTTGCCCCAAAGCATGATGTTACCAGTTTCCAGCTGCTTGAGGCCGTATTTCTTCTATTGATGCTCCTTGAGTATGAGAAGCTGCTGACAAACCAGAGTTTCAAATGCTCTGGATGATTTTTGGTGTTTCTACTGGGGCAAATCTATAGCAGCCTCTTCAGCAGCAAGGTAGAAGATCTGCCCAGAACTTAAGTACCATTCCATGAGAAATACTGAGTTTTATTTCAACACAGATTGAGTGGTTGGTCCCTATTACAGACAGTACAGAGCAGAACTTGGAGACCTACAGGAAGGAAGTAAAAATCAGCCATGGTATGGTAAATTTTCCATTTGGGGCAGACACAAGCACAAGGATACATATTCAGCTGCATAATACTGCCAGAACAGGAAAGAACTGTGTGATTTTATCCATCATCACTGTATTAGAGTGAAGAATTTTGCACGGGGGAGTAAACAGATTTTAAACAGCTTTAAAGATTTACTACTGATTTTAAAAAAGTTGCACAGCATGTGCATAACCTATTAGCATTGCCACATATCATCTTTGCACTCAATTGTTTGATAGGATTCACATACAAATTAGGAATAGGAAAATGAGAATATCAGATGGCTCCAATGAGGCAGATAAGTCTAAAAAGATGTAACACTCAGATTTCCTTGGAGCACAGGCCACTTCCAAAGACCCAACAATGCACAAAACAGAGCACTGCTCTGCCTGCTATGGTAATTCCCAGTTACTGAAGAGCCTCATATTACATTTTACTGTGTCTTCTTACACAGTACATTTACATCTGAGAAAAAATAGTACTTGCTATCCTTGAAGTGCACACAAGAATTATTAGCAGCATACCCACATAAATGTAGAACTGCCTTGGGTTTTTTCCTGGCACTATTCTGCCCTTGCCTGGCACCTCTGAGCTGCTTCCAGCCAGCCATTCCTGATTCACTGGAGTGAGCTGACGGTGAAGCACAGCACACCAAGCCTTGAAGCTGTGAGAACACACCAATGGTTTAGGAAATTGCTATCACTATCTCAGCATTTCAAATGGCATTAATCTGGAGCCCAGCATTATTGCTATTACCTTATCTCTGGAACCATCCAAAATCCAGTGCCTTGAAGCCCATTTTTTTTCACAGGCTTTCAGTGGGGCCCTCAGGCTATCAACCTGAGCACTGAAAATCAGAGGTGGCACTAATCAAATTAAACCTTTCTCCTGACCTCCTTTGCAAGTATCCTTTGACACTTGCGTGGCCACCAGCCCACCCAAAGATAGCAAGGCAGGAGCCAGCTCAGCACTGGTTTTTTGCCTTTGGCTGTTGCAAATGCTGTTGGAACGTGCCCAGCCACCGGGTCCACTCAGGGAAGCACCAAGTGAGATGAAGGTGGAAAGAGGAGAGGGAAAAGGGAAAGCAACATCTATTTTTGGACATAAAAAGAAAGTATTTTAAAAATCACCAATGTTGGCAAGGAAAAATACTTGATTTGAGGTTTGCAAGTGAGCAAGAATATTTTTAAAGCTGGCATGAAGCCTGCCCTTTGTCCCACAGGCTCTAATCCAACACCAGCTGAAATCACTTGCCCATAGAGTTGCATTTGGACTTGCATGTAAGTTAATACTTTACATAAAAACTCACAGCTCAAAATTACCCAACAGAACTGTTTGTAATAACTACCTTTCTATAAAAATAAGCTGCCATATTTTTAGGAGCATTTTAAGTGTTTACTATAAAATTTTATTATATATTAAACTTAATTACCCAAATTAAATGCTCAATTATTGTACCTGTGCATGCTGTTTTATTCTTTGCTTCAGTAATGCCAGGCAGTAGAGTGATTCAATTTTATTTTGAAATTTTGATTGCATTTATTCAGGTAGTTCAAGCTGGTAGTGAACTAATGATAGAATATGGTTAAGCTTTAGTATTACTGACAGCAACCACAAAGGCTCTGTACTGCCAGTCATGGCTGGCAACACACCCTGGGATTTTTTTGGAAGAAAGACAGCCGTGATCAAACAAATGGGACTGTCTGCTAGGTCCTAATGTTGAATCAAAAGCAGATTTCCATTTTGAAGCCAAATCTTTCTCAAAACCAGGTTTCCATAGATGAAAACATTACATCACCTTGGGGCAAAAGGGAAAGGATACAATAAGAAATTTCAAGGCAAATAAGCTTTATAGTTTGCCAAGCATATGACTGCTGACAATTAATTTCATTTATGCACTTATGGAACATCTTTTACATTCTTATATCCAGCATA
This sequence comes from Ifrita kowaldi, assembly GCA_013398055.1. NCBI lineage: Eukaryota > Metazoa > Chordata > Aves > Passeriformes > Cinclosomatidae > Ifrita > Ifrita kowaldi. The sequence goes on from VZRS01008536.1 coordinate 617,942, forward strand.
ATAATCTCCTCCCCCCCACACATACACACCCTGAGTCTCCACAGTATTAAATCACTGAAATAAGAAGTTATATTCTTATTATTTTGATTTGAAATCTGAGTTCCCTGTTACTCCAAATGTTGTAGCAGGCATATATTTTCTGGTAAACTCACTGATGAGCTCTGCTAGCCATACGAATAATACAAACATAATTCACTGCAAAGATATGCCCCTTTCAGAGACCACTTCATTTATTCCTTGCAGTAGCTGAAAAATCCAGGCATGAAATCATGTTTTCCAGCTATGCTTTTTGTCATATTTATGGTCTCTTTGGTAAAATCAAAGGAATGCACTTCTGTGTAATGGGCCATAGTTTGAATGGGGCACAGTAACCATCACACCATAAAATTTAGAGTTGGGCTGCTTGATTACAAAAGCATGTCCTCACTTCAGCCTCACTGCACAATGCAGCTGTTTAAATCACTGGGAGTTTAAAATTGGAGTCACTTGAGAACTAAAATTGCATGTGATGGCAAAATGGAAAAAGATATTAAGTTTAGGCTGCCAATTTCAGAGCCATTTCTAGAAGTCTGAGAGCTTACTGATAAAACTATGAGATGAAGAACATGCAGCAGTCATTAAACTCCTTTACTTTTGCTTGCATCATGAGATTTCCTATCCCAACACTTTACTGTGGGATTCCTTGAATTTAGAAACAGGTACCAACAAACGAGAGCAGGGTAATGAGATTTTTGATGAATGGAGCCTTCAACTCCTGCTGGTTTTCTCCTGAGATATGCTCTCTGCTCTTGCTCACTGGAACATGAATAAATGTTCATTTATTACTGTGTTGGACAAAATCTTGCAATCTCTACTTGGTTTAAAAATGTTCATGATGTGACAATCCCATGTAAATTTTCAAGTACAACAAGCTAATGCAATGACCACCCTCCTTTTCCTTAAGGAGATGAGCCTGGAGAAGGCTCCTGGGAGACCTCACTGCAGCCTTCCAGCACTAGAAGGGAGCTTATAAAAAACAGGGAGAAACTTTTTGCACAGACAGGGAGTGCTAGAACAAGGGGGAATGGTTTTAAACTAAAAGAGGGGAGATTTAGATTTGATGTTAGGACAAAATTCTGCTCTGTGAGGGTGGTGAGCACTGGCACAGATTCCCTGGAGAAGCTGTGGATGCCCCCTCCCTGGAAGTGTTCAAGGCCAGCTTGGATGGGGCTCTGAGCAACGTGGTCTGGTGGAAGGTGTCCCTGCCCATAGCAGGGAGGTGGAACTAGATGATCTTTAAGGTCTCTTCAACCAAGTCATTTATGATGATTTGATGCTGAGGAAGATTTGTACCATGCCCTAGTTTGGACAGTGGAGCCACCTCTGATCACACCATCTCTGGAAGGTGGATGGGGAGCTGGCCATCCCCACTACGTTTCTCTCCTCTGAAAGCATGAGACAGGGCGGAGGTGACACCTCTCCAGACACTCTAAGTTACCATAATTGAATTGTGAAAAACTGCAGGGGCTTTTTTTTCCTTGTATTTTTTATACTTCTCTGCCATAGCACCCAAACCATGTGAGCTGCCAAGGATACTCAGGATGACATCATGTGACTCATTAAAACTCAATAAATGCAGGTTTAATAGCATGCTTTTGCTGCTTTTCCTAATTTCAAATGCTAAATAGCCCTAAATCTTTTTCTCAAGGTAATTCCCAGTTTTCAAAAATAGAGATAAGAACAGACTTCTCCACCCAAATATTATGAACTGAAAACACAATCTTTTAGTTTTATCAGAAATAGGTTTAAAAAAGCTGTGGTTATCAGAGCTAATGCCAAATCATTGTCTCCTCAGGATGACATCTCGGAGGTCTCCAGGTCTCATGTCAAAGCATCAGTTATCTCCCATGCAGGGAAGTTTCTGCAGGGCAAAGGCCAGTGCAGAATCTGTCCTCCACTGTTTCTTGATGCTACTCATGCACTTTCCAGAGGAAATGCAGTTTAAGGATTACCAGACACCATTGGAAGCCTGCTCCTTCTCGTTTTCCTATACTAATAAACCCTCAGCCCTCTAGCCAACAAAATGTCAGTAAATTCAATAGCTTCCAAAACCCTGTGATAACTGTGGGGCATCTGCAATAGCACAGGGATGAGCGGAGCAATCCTCCTCCTTTACAACCTCAAAAATGTTTTATTTGGAAATGAGTGGAAAACCACTGCAGAACCAGAGCATCACAGAGAAATAAGGGTACAACATGTCTTTCTTTTCAGCTGTTAAATGGTTGTAGAATTTTTTTCCACATTTTCAGCTATTGTTTTTCTCCTTTCTATTAAGTCTGGGTGTAGAGCACTTCAGATCATTTTGATTTCCACCTGCATCAAATTTACACACATCTTGCACGGTCTGACATTGCTTAATCTGCAAGATTAGAGTTAATTCTCTGTTTTACCTGATTAACTCCACTGAACTGATCACACTTGCTTCTCTCTCTAAGATGCACACAGCTGCTCATCTAAAGCATACAGATTATCTCATAGCCTAGTTATGCTGCTGACACAAGGTCATGAAAAATGTGCCAGCAACACAGAATCCCCAGTGCTCCAGCAGACAACAACGAACCTCATATTTCACTATAACTTGGCAATTAAGTGGGAAGAAATACCTTGGGAGAGGAGCCATTCTCCAGGATTTCAAGCAGAACAAACCACTGCTGCTGAATTAGCTGAGACCCACTGCAGCGTGCAGGCAAAATGTGAACCATGATGAAACGCTCTGTTCTTAACCTTTATAATGGCATAAATTAGGATTCCTGTAAGTAAGGCACAGGGAATGCTGAGATCTGCTGCATGAGACCATGCTCAGCACGGCTCAGCATCACTTCCCCCTGTAAACAGCTGCTGCAGTGCCACCAGCCTGCCAGGCACCCCAGCCCGTGGCTTGGCTGGGCTGTGGCAGCACCCCACAGCTGGGGATGCCAGGGCTGTCCTGGCCCCACGAGTGTTCCCGCTGGTGGCTGGTGCCCCAGACACGTGTGAGCCATCGGCACCACCACCCTGCACCAAGGCATTAATGACCAGAGGCAGTACAGAGGTGGATGCACACCAGCAGAGACCTGTAATGAGTCAATTAGCAAACGTTGGGCAATTATTGCCAGTTAAACCTCTGCAGACTGGAGGAAGGAGCCCTTCCCTCTCTGCTCAGCACAGCCCAATGCATCACCACACACACACTTCCACGGCACTGGTAGGGAACAATGGATTTTTCTGACAGGCCACACACATTTAATCAGAGCACACTACTGCAGAAGACACTGCAATGGCCCAGGGAGCAGAGCAGGGCTCATTGGAAGTGACAGCCACCTCCTCACAGGGACACCAAGGACAGGCAGAGCAGGACAGCCAAGCCGGGGCAGAGCAGCTCCTCTCACACAGACCTGCCTCCAGCTCATCCCAGGTCACTCCTTGGCTACCCAGTAACAAAGGCTGTTAGAAACAGGGAAGGGAGACACAAATGCTGCTACTCTGCGTGGCCAGAGCTGACTCAAAAAGACACAAAGAAATGTACCTGGAAACCCCAGAGAGAATCAGGTCCCAACCCATTTAGGAGAGCCAGAGTAGATGTGAAGCATGGTCTATTAGTCAAGCAGACTAATAGTTTCAGATTTCACCTGTTCCTGCGTTGGAAGAGGTTCGACATATTTTATGGACACAAAAATATCCCACAGTTGACAATCATCATTTAACCTCATTTTTCCTTTTCTAGAAGAGTTTCCTTTGAAGTTCCTCTGCGTATTTCATTATTGCCTTGGGATCTGGAAAAGCTGTTGTTACTTGAAACCACGAGATCTGGAATCCATTAAAGATGAGACTGAGCCAGGGAGCACTGGCATGGTACTGATCACTCAGCCACAACAATTTAACCCAACTGTGCAAGAAAACCTTGATTAATTATATCCTCAGTAATTATGTCTAAAACTATTTCTACTCTCTAAATGAGAGGTGACTAAACTGAAATAATGAATTTGAAATAGGAATAACTCACTTTTTCACATTTACATGACCCATATCAACTGTATAAAATTACAGTTCACTAAGAATGAAATCCACTCCTGTCCATCATTCTCAGAAATTCTATACTGCCGGCAGAAAAACATACCAGCCACATGATGCATTATTCATGGCATTAGAAAGTTTCCTCTCTTTCCAAGAGCAGTAAGATTTGCAGGAAAATAACAGAGAATGTAAAGCACAATGCAAATTAAAGCACAATAAGTAAGAGTTATCACCTGGTACTATCTGCCTACTCCAATGATGGAAGCTGGGAAAGGAGAGCGATGCTCCAGTCTGCACAGTAACAGCTCCATGGGGAAGGGACACTGATTCTGCACCACGTGACAGGAACAGTAATTCAGAGTCACTCCTTTGCCATCAGAGCTGGGACCTTCCTGTGCCCTCCCACCCTCTCCCCCAGGATTGCCAGCCCATCACCAGTTCATCCCATGTGCATCATACCTGTGCTTCCAGCACACCTCACAACCCTTTTTCAGAGAAGGCATCGCAGCAGACATGATAACATCTCCCCAAACATACAACTATTTTCAGTAATCATTGTATCTGCTTTAACAGCCCCCATCAAAATTAATTACAATCCTAAATGCAGAAAATCTCATGGCACTTACAACAAACTGCTGCCACACAAAAGAGGCCCTCCCAAACTTGAAGCAAATCAAAGCAGATACCCTGCACTGCAGCACAGGGCCAGTGGCAGTGTCTGTGTCTTGCTGGGGTGGGAAGGACAACCCCCCTGGACAACCTTCCCTTTCCCCAGCCAACGATGATCAATGGCACAAGGAGAGAGAGAAGCATTTTAATGGAGTTTAACAAAAAAGGAACTTTAAAAAACACCCTGTATCCGTTTAAAATTCCATTAGAAGAAAGGTATAATAATGAGTGTGTATACTTTCACTAAAGGGTATATTCTCTTACTGTAAACTCTGGTCTATAGGACAACAATCATACATTTGAGTTATCACTTCCCAATTACATACAAATTATAATTCACTGCCACAAGGAAAAATGAGCCCAGTCATACATCATTCTTAGAGCAGCTAATTGAGCATGGAGTGGGATAGCTCTGGTGGTAAATGGTAAATAATGCATACAGTACCTCAAATTTTACATGTAGATGGACAAGTTAATTTGCTTCCCACTGAAAAGAACTTTTAAATAAGTAAACCATTCATCTCAAGACTAACATGCAAGACTGCCTTCACACACCCTCACGCTGTTACATACGTCCATCATACAGAGAATATTTAACAAGCATCACGTTTCAAGATGTGTGTGCTGATATGTATGAAAATATATATGTGTATATGTATGTGTGTATACAGACACATAGAGAACCTTACAATTAAGATAAAATTCACTGTGAATTCCCTGATAAAGTCTCAAAACTTCAGAGAACAACATATCTAAAGTTTTCTAAGAGACTGATAAGGAGTTGCCACTGTATCAAAGGCTTCTCAATCACATGCCATTTATTTTTAAGTTTTAGGAAAATTACATTAAATTCACTGGCAAAATCCAACTGCTTTTTCATTTAAAATGAAGTCATTCAGTACTGGAAAGCTAAGGAGTGGAACCAGCTGCAGAGGGTTTTGTTTTCGTTTTTTTTTCGTTGTTTTCGGTTGTTTCTTTTTTTTTTACAGAACAAAACATTCAGCTGCTCTTAGGGGCCTTTGAGTTTAAAACATGAAAGAAATTACTCTGCCTTTCTGCATCCTCCTGGGCTGAAACCTCCATGCACATCTAAGCAATTCTCATGTAATCTGTGCTCACTAGTGCGGAGTGTTTCTCTCCCCATGGCACAACCACCATCCACTCACAGCTCCACAGAAGACCTGGTAGGAGCAGAAGATACTTAGACTTCAGAGCATGAAAACCAAACAAATTTACTGTATAGAGTAACAGTTTCTTAAGGTAGCTAGAAAAATTGTGAAAATAACTGTGGTGATGTTATAACTGTAGTGATGTTGAGGTGTAATGACCTAAATACTCTCTACTCTTTCCACGCTCCTAGAAACACACAGATACTTGAACCCTTTCCACTCTACCCTAGAAGCAGAAGAGGGGAAGAAATCCTTTACATGTTTTCCTGGCTGACACCGAAGGAACTCATCAACCCACAGCGGGATGCAGTGAGATCCAAAACTGGACTCTTTGTAGTTGAGCACGAAAGCCTTGAGCCAACTGGAAATGACTCCTGATGGAAACGTTATGATTTTTCTTTTCCAACAGATTAATTGAAGGAAAAGTTTAACTTGATATTTCATTCCAGTATCTACTGGCAACTGATAATCAGTGATAACTGCTATGCTAGCAGTTCAGGATTGAAAGCATTTCTCCTTCTTGCAAATGGCATCACACATTTGGAATTGATAATGAAGAGATATTTGGCCTGAATTTCAAATTATCTAAGGATCCAAACTCATGATACTGATTATTTTTCAAATCTCATGTTTTAAAAGACAAACTGCAGTTCACATTCCCTCATATTCCCTTGCATGTTTGAACTATTAGAAAATAGCTGGTTCGTGTTTCAAAGGGTCTGATTTTCTAATAAAAGGACTAGAATTTTCTCCCTTATATTTTATCATGCAAAATTCTCAGGTAATCCACAGCCTCCAATCACTAAGGAATTATCGCAGATGCCACAGTATCAAATATCTCTGGGAGAACTTCCCAACCCACTGTAAATCAGTACATCTGTAAAACAGAAATGTAGACTGTCCTGTATAAGAAAATAAAAATGAAAAGACAACAGCAAAAACCCCAAAAAAAGTATTCTTTGCTCAATCCACACTGGCAGGTGACTTAGGGAGACAGTGTATTTTCAGCAGGTCCCAGCACATTAGAGGAAAGATCATAATAAAAATTAAATGATCATAGAATCATAGAATTGTTTAGGTTGGAAAAGATCTTTAAGATCATCAAGCCCAAATGTTAACCCAGCACTTCCAAGCCCGCCACTAAACCATGTCCCCAAGTGCCACATCTACGCAGCTTTTAAATACCTCCAGGGATGGTGACTCCACCACTTCCCTGGGCAGCCTGTTCCAGTGCTTGGCAGCCCTTCTCGGGAAGGAACTTTCCTTAATATCCAATCAAACATCCCCTGGCACAACCTGAGGCCATTTCTTCTTATCCTATTGCTTGTTACCTGGGAGGAGAGTCCAACCCCCACCTCGCTACAACCTCCTCTCAGGGAGTTGTAGAAAACGGTGAGGTACCCCTGAGCCTCCTTTCTCCAGTTCCCTCAGCTGCTCCTCACCAGGGCTGTGCTCCAGACCCTTCCCAGCTCCGTTGCCTCTCTCTGGACACACTCCAGCACCTCAGTGTTGTGTAGTGAGGGGCCCAAAACTGGACACAACACTTGAGGTGCAGCCTCACCAATGCCCAGGACCAGGGGACAGTCACTGCCCTGGTCCTGCTGCCACACCACTGCTGACAACATTTCTGTGCAGTTGTGCTCTGGCCTGGACTGGGGGGTGAGAAGGGCAGACTGTGTCAGCCAGAAAGATCACACCCACCCCACTCTTCTAAGTATTTGCTCCAGAAATGGAAATCCCAAACCCAAATCATCCACTGCAGTTCTCCGTAGGGCTGGCAGGAGGCACCTCAGCTCCTGTGTGAGGTGGGCTGGGATCCTCCTGCCCCTTCCACACTCCAGCAGCCCTTGGCTAAGAAGAGCTGTGGCTTGCAGACAAACTCCTCTGCTGTCAGCAGGGACATCTGGCTGAGAGGATGGAATGAGGGATTCCACACAGCCATTCACAGCAGCTTTGGTGGCAGAGCACCCAAACAAGTCAGGAAGCTAACACATGATGACACCTCTGAGCAAAAGAAAATAATTTGTCAAAAGCTGAAGGAAGTTTTGCCTAATTCTGCCTTTGGTCAAAAAGACAACTATATACACAGCAGGACTCAGATTTTTTTTCTTCTTTTTTTGACCAGCATATAGCCCATACATGACTCTCCACTTCAAAGTACACATTGTGGGAAGAAAAAGAGAAGTCCCTTTTTAGACCTGAACTTGGAAACACCGGATTGTCTAAAGATTCAGAGAAAAACTGGAAGCTGCCAGCCTGGTGGTGTACTCCCCATCCCACCATCAAATGCCCTACCTGAGCCACTCTGTGATTTCTGTAAGCAAGGCAATACTGCTCCCACTCAGCAGAGCCCATTTCAACTGCTCAGGTTGGGAGGGGGGTATTTCTGCCACCTCCTGCTAAGCAAAAATTATAAATCATGTCTACACTCCACAAAGTAAAAAAAACCAAACAAACCAACCAACCAACAAACCCAAAATAACCAACAAAACCAACCAACCAACCAATGAAAAAAACCCCACAAAAAAACCACCAACCAACCAAACACAAAAAAACCCCACCCAAAACCAAAACAAAACTTCACAGCAATAATTAACCTAAATACTGAAAAGAAAATAATTTTTAAATGTTAACAGTAATTCTCATGGAGAGTGATGTAATAATTAAATGGAAATAAATTAACATTTTCATTCCACTAAACGAAATAAACACAGAACCCACACACATAAAACCACAGAGTTTACATTGGAAAGACAGCTTAAAACTAACAAGGTTTAACTCAAAACTTTTTTTTATTAAAGTATGAATGCATTTATGCTGGAGAACAGTTTACATACATTGTAAAGCAACAAGCATATTTTCAAGAGGTGTGGGCCCTCCTCAATACATCTCCATGCTCAATCTACATGCTTCACCACTGGACTCGCACATACACTCTCACATACAAACACAAAGACACAAAACACAGACACTGAGCTATCTGCTTGGATTAGCTTTCTTTTAAGGCTTCTGTAAGGTGCCCTAGTGCCCCTAACATTACCATAATTACAAACAAAATTGTACAAAGGAGCAGCATTACTTGCAAACTATTGATCTGCTCTCAGCCTTAAAAAATATCAAGTGAAACAAGTTTTTCCTTTATTTGAGTTTTATTAAACATCTGCATTTAAGAAAGGCATGACTCTATATCTGTGAACAAAGAAAGATACAGGAATCTTAACATGAGGTTCTCAACCAGGACAGATGTTCAAACCTGACTCCTAAGGGACCATTTCCTCTACAGTGAGGCAGCCCTGTGTGGTGAGACACTGCCAGCTCCATCCCACCAGGGCTGCTGGACCAGCAATGCGAGAGCGGGGACACAGAGCTGTGCCCACCATGCTCGGATCACGTCAGACCTGAGGTTGATGAGAAGTCACAGTTCAAACACCAACACACCCAAGTGTCCCTCAGCTCTTCCCAGCGGGCCCCCCTCCTGCGGAGCACAGCGGGGTAGGACAATGCACAGACAGCAGTGCTGACTTGCTGAAGCCCCAGCCACCGGCGAGTACTTTTGCCCACCCCTTTTTGGTATCCTGCAGTACATAGTCTGAAACTGCAACTACTGGTGTTGGGTGAAAGATGTGGCAGCAGGTATATTAAGAAAATAGGTACAATGAATAAAATAAAGGATAGCATATGATATAATGTGTACATACAAGCATCTTTCATTTTTTATCTGTGAAATGTGAATTAACTGCAGAATGCCAGGCCATTAGTCTAAAAGGCTATGTATGGCTGTCTTAGCCTACGTATGGTCAAAGGATTTGTGTGATGCATCATGGAGAAAGATTCTCCGGGAACCATTAGGGCTTTCCAGGTCTACTTGCTCTTGTGCATCAGCATCAGCCCGCAGCTAGGAATGCCAGAGAAGCAACTAATAAAATTGCCTGACCAGTCTCATAAGACAAGCAGGAATGACTGTACTTCATGGTATGTACCTGAACTACAGAGACGAGAAAGGGACAGTGATGGGTGGGTGACAGAGGTCGGGGAGGGAGATTTTTTTCTTACAACAGCAGCAGATTTCAATGCAACGTAATTACTTTAATGATGCATATCTGTAGGTACCAAATTGCTCTTTTGATTTAAAAAGCTGGTCAGACAAGTGTTTGGCAGTCCTTTTATTCCCCAGTTTCAATTGTTGCTTATTCATCTATCAGCTCTCATTCCCTAAGCCGTTTCTGCCTTTGCTGAACCATGAATGAGTTCAGTCAGCCATCGTCAGATTCAAATTCATGAGACATTTCCTCCGATGAGCTGTTCCTGTGGATCCGGCCATCGCTTTTCATGCTGTGAAAAGTCTTCTTAAAGGCCTCCATCATGGCATGGGCCAGCTTCTTGGCCTCCAGCTTGCTCTCACACTCCACAGCGTGGCAGTCCATCTGGTAGGACAGGTCATCGTTGATCTCCCGATAGACCCAAGCGAAGATGTTTGGGCTGACGTTGTGGTCAGCAGTGCAGTAGGCTATACGTGCTACCTGAAAGGTATCCATGTGGACTGTCGCCTCACCTTTGAGGTCCAGATGGTGCAGCCAGACTTGGAAAGGGCGAATTTCCAGAAGGGCATTAGCTGGGTAAACATCCTCCCTGGTGAGCGTGTGCTTCTTCCACAATTCAATGACTGGTTTTTCTGTGCAGCCTGACAAAAATTGCATCCCTGTTGTGGAAACCTTACCCAAATAAGTAACCTGCAAAGAAGAGCAAACATAGGTGAAAACACAGAGAGCAGATTCTGGTGGTACTTTCTGCCATCCCGGGGAGTTTCATCTGGAAAATAAAAGCACACAACTTCCCCCGCAAACTCCCCGATTCCCGCGTCATTTTCAGTTAAACAGTTTTCAAACTGCTTTCCAAATATTTGCTTTTGCAGGTGCTGACTTCACCGTGCAAAGCCAGAGATTAAAAACGCCCAAGTGTCTGAGTTTCAAGGCATTCCACTTTCTTCACCTCCCTAACCCTAACCCACTCCCCCTAAGGTCATCTTAGCAAGTGCAAGTGCCATTGGAAAAGGTCCCAGGTAGCTGTGATGCAAACCACTTTTTTTTTTGTCCTTCCTACTTTATTCAAATGATTTATTTGTGTCATATTTCAAACATTAGTATTAGGGAGATGGAAACATTCTCAGTTTGATAATGAAAGGCTGCAGGGAGTCAGAAAAGCATGATCACAGCAGAGGATTTTAAACAGTTTGAATGTTTCTTTTCCAAAATGATCCTGTTTTTCCCCCACTTCTATTACTTCTACTTAAATATTAAGCCAGGAATAGCTCAAAGCTGTTCAAAACTTTATCCCTGAGCAGGGCTGAGATATTTATTACATCAATTTCAGAAAATATGCTGTTAAAAAATCTAGTAATAAGTCTACCTTAGTTTAATCACATAATCTCTCTGCTTTTCTGTCTAGTCCTTTCGAGTAAATATTCTATTATCCAATCAGCACAGGAAAGCAAGGTGGTTTTTAGTGCCTTTACAGTACTTTGTTCACCAAATATCAAATTCACTAGAAGGTCCACGTCAAAATTCTATATTAAGCCTGTGCAGAAACATTCCCCTAAATCCGTGCAGCTACTAATGAGGTTTCCTTCCACTTACAGCTGAATGGAAGATTATTTTATCTGGGAAAAGGGATTTTCTCCAGAAAGGACAGGTCAATGCCACATAAGTACAATTATGCAGATTATTCTGCTTATTGCTGTTGTTGGAATGGTGCATATAAGAACAACTATATGAAAGCAAAATTGCTCCTCATTTATCTCTTGCAGCAATAACTGCTTGAGACAGAATCTTTTACCACTTGCTTGATGTCTTATAACCTCCTCTACATTTTACTCAAGGCATTTGGAGGGAAAAAGTAATCACATGCACTTTCCAAACTAATTTCTTCAAAATTCTGCATTAAACACACAGTATAGGTTATTTTTATGTTGTAAATGTGCTAAGAAATGTAAAGAAAAAACATGGGATTTCCACATTTAAGCACATTAAAAAAATCATAACCACAAGAAATACAGAATGTGTAATCCATGCAAACAAAATTTTCCACAAGAAAAATATTTTGCTGCAAGCTTCATACGTTTTGTTAAACTCAGAGACCTAAATTAAGCCATAATTAAGGAAAAAGCTTACAAAACTATTGGAAGTCTGTGTGGCTTAATCATGCCTGCCAAAAAAGCAATTTCATAGCACTGACATTTCAAAATGGGAAGTCTCATTCTTTGCCTATAAATATTCATGATTTGCACTGGGAATATGTTGAATCTTATAAAGCTTTCTATTTTTTTTGGAACAGTGGGAAACACAACAGCTAGAACAGTTAACAAGAAAAGACCTACCAGTGTTTTGCCTTATTTTATTTCATTCGTGATGAGAGTTGAGTTCCCCAAAGTACTGTAGGAAAACTTAAAAGAAAACCTCAGAGCTCACAGTGCCAACTAAACACATACAAGCAGCACATACAGGACCAAAGAGGAATGTGTCTGCAACATACTGGGGGGTATTTCAACATATACCCCAAGTCATATTGCTTTGACCAGAGCAAGATCATTGTGCAAATTCGCACATTCAATATATTCTCCAAAGGTTCGCTCAGCACTGTTTCATACTCACAAGCCAGCTAACAAAAGACAAACACTGTAAACTGACATTTGGGGTCAAATTCAAAGCCCATTGCAGCATCAGAAGTCCTTCAGTAACTTCAAAGAGATTTGCACAAAGACTTTTAAACCCCAAGGAATAGCGAAACAGCCTCCTGCTCATGCACTTTGTCACTGCCCAAATACAGCTTTGAATCCCTGGCCGCAGGAGAGAGCTGCCACCACTGCAACATTTTGTTCCCTGGCTGCTGTTTGGAGAAGACCAGTGTCACCTGGAAACCACAGAAATCAGCACCTCCCATGTGTGCCCAACAGGGTATGTTTCACTACTGGCTTGTCCTAAAGAGGAAGCTGCTGACAGCTCGTGAGCTGCCCTGAGCAGCAGCATGAGGATGGGGAGAGGGGAGGAAAGCAAAGGCAACTCCATCCCAGGCAGTCAGTGTTGCTGAGTTCTGTGCTGCAAAATCACCCCTCAGAAACATCAGCTTCTGAGCATGGGCAACTCCCAAGTGATGCTTGGACACCTCCAGCAGCCAAAGAGCAAGACCAGAGTAAGTTGTCACACAGCAGCATAAATTTGAATTTAATGTTCTCCTCTGTTCCTCCACAGCAGCTAACAGCAACCCTCTGTTGGCCACCAATCCATGTGTGGCCTGCTTAAGAATGAAGTTACAGAAAAAAATGGATTTCCCTAAAATAAAGTAGTTGTATTTTAAGAAAAAAAAAGCAGTGAATTAATCTGTAAGGAGCCAATGCAAAAGTAACTAATAATAAAGATGGGATACTGGCTTGTTTACTAAAATGGGATATACTGGTCTGATTTGCTGTCCCAGTTCTGTCATGGTATAACTGTGTAGGAACCTTTGAGGAGTTGCTTCTTTTAACATCACTTTGAACCTCCATTATATAAATTTCATTTTCCTTTGAGGACACATCCATAAATATTTATAAGGTGCTTAGACATTACAATAAGGAGTTCACAGGAAAAATAAACAAAGCCTCAACTTTAGAGTTTCTCCTGCACTGTGTCTTACACAGAAACGTCTACACCTACTAGTGCTGTTACTTTTCAGTTTTTTAAATTAATGATATTTTTTTCCTCTAGTTGAGATACATGCATTTCACAAGAGTAGCGTCACTGAAGTTCTTGGTGAAGACAGATGTCTAACATTTCATCACAGCATGGTCCCCTGCTAAAACAGAACAGGGATACAGGGGCTGGAGAGACACCTCCACTCTTTGACCCACGAAAAGGTACTTCTCCCTGAGCTTGGAGTTACAAGGTTATTCCACAAGCAGTGCTCCCTGCATTTTGGCTGCTACCTCGACACATCTCACAGCATACCCACCTTTGTTTAAATGCCCACAAACCACTGACCACACACATCATTAGAGTGAAGCTATTACAGTACAACCATCTTTCTTTTCAATTTCCCAGTCTGCCAACCAAAGGTCAAAGAACAGATCATTCCTTCCATTATCAGATGGAAAAGAAAGCTATTTTGAGGCAAAAACTCCCACTGCTGGTCTTTCCCATCAAAATCATTGATATCTCATCAGTGTGAAGCCAACATGTATTATTAAAAAAAATCCAAAAACAAAACAGAATTTCATCTTTAATACTCCTAAGAACCAGATGTGAAGGGCACAGAAAGACAGTAGTAGTAGCACCAGTAGTGTTGTTGCTAAAGTTATTATTGTATGTACAAAAACTTACTGAAGTGCCTGAACAGAATGAACTGCACAGCTGCACTGACCAGAGAGTGATCATTGACAAGGACACACAAAGCTGCAGTGCAGGCTGAAAGCCACATCTGTGATAATACAGCTCTGACCACCAGCAAAAGGTCACCAAGACTGAATAATGCTTTTCCTTCCTCTGAAACTCTGGAAGTCACGTGGCAGCAAACATCAGTCCAGGAAAATTACTTATTTGTGCAAGTGTGGCACGTCCTATAGCAAGTGTCATCCTACACACAGTGAGGCCAGAAGCTTTATTCCCTCTCCTCTAGGGCTGCTGAGCATTGGAACGAGCTGCCCAGGGAAGTGGTGGAGTCACCATCCCTGGAAGTTTTCAAGAAACAACTGGCCACGGCACGTAGTGCCATGGTTTAGTTGACAAGGTGGTGTTTGGTCAAAGGTTGGATTTGATGACCTTGGAGGTAATTTCCAATCTTAATGATTCTCTGATTCCATGATTCTATGATTCTCACCTCAGTGCAAAGCAGAGGAGCTACAGGTTGGTTTTAACAAGTAAATTATGATCAAGCTCTTGTAGCCTTTACTTGCTTTGGACACTGTATTTTAAGTGAGAATAGGAATTTGAATTCAGCTCAATGCCACTGTGTTACCTAAAGAAGTGAAGGTATTTCTTATAATATCTTCTACAAGGGATAAGAGTATATTTATTTATGGCCCTTTTGGTCCTTTGGTTTGTGTGTTCCATCTGTACCACAGATTTCTGGAAGATACATACACCTCACAAAAATTTCTTGTGCATGTTAAAAATTATCCACATTCTTTCCAGCCTTTCTATGGCAAATTTCATCCTCTGGCAAGCCACTGTCACCAACCATGACATAAAATACACTTGAGGCTTCAGCACTTCTATGCTTGCAAGCATTCAAACCTTTAGTAAACGCCGAGATGTTCTGAAGAGTTCCTTATTTCACCCTAGAGACTTGCCAACACCAGTGTCAGCATCTGACAAAACTGTCCTCAACTGAAAAATGCTGTGCCTTTGCCCTTTTGTAATGCAGCTACACCCATCTGACACATAGAGACATCTCATGTCAAAGGACATGGAGAATAATTGATGCCATTTTTCATGCACTCTCCTGGAAACACAGAAATATCTGAGTATTTTGACACTGTTGTTTTCAGCCCCTTCGGTCCAATAATGTATAGTGAAAATGTCTTTTAATAACTATGTTCAAGAGCTTCCCAACTTTGAAAAGACCAGTAGAGCAGCTGCCATAGACATTAACACTTCTAGCACAGTATGATTTGTCAGAAGTAATACGGGGTTTTTTCTTTTCATACCCAACTCTTTTATCATTGATCTCACATTGTTCACTTAAAATTCATAGGACACAAATGTCGATCTGACCTCAGATCTGACTCCCCAATGGACCGTATGTCCACACTGTTCCTATCACAAGCTTCACTTGGGCATCTAAAGTCAGGCAGTCAAATGACTTTTTCTCCTTCTGTTTCCTATCCCCAGGCCATAGACTATCAGTGCTCCAAGAAAGCAGATCCAAGCTGTAAAGACCCACAATTACTGCATTATAGGATGACAGATGCTCTCTTGGCACAGGAGCATGTATGCTCACAGGACTCTGGGCTCTCTCACTATTCAGGACCATGACCAAAAGCCCATATGTAAAATTAACTCCTTGGTTATTTCTTTAATGTAAGTATTTCTTCCATACTAGATAAGGAGGGTCTTTGTCAGCAAAATCAACACAGAAAATGAAAAAAATTTTAAAAATAGAGCACTGACCATGAGCCAGCAGGTATTTACTCTGCATAGCTGCAGTCCCCAGAGGATGCCCTGGAGGATCTTGAATCTTGTGAAAATCTTAGTAGTAGATGCCTGTCTCTTGTGTTGATCAGTGTTTTAAAAGAAACATTCCTTTAGCCTCAAGTTTGGTCTAGTTGCAACTGATTATGTTTCATCAAGGCAGTAGGATATTCCTCACTTAAAGGTCAGGCAAACAGAGGGAATGAGACATTTTCTTCCTGAAAACAGAGTTTCTCCTGTGGCACCTTCAGGATACGTGGCAAAGAAGAAAGTGACTGGAAGGGTCTGTGTTAAGACACACAGGTATAGACCCTCCAGTCAGCAAGTAAACATCACAGAATCATGGAAACATCAAAGTTGGAAGAGACCTTTAAGGTCATCCAGTCCAACCATCCACTTAGCACCACCACTGTAACCCCTAAGCCACTAAACCACATCACCCAGCACCAGATCCAAACACCTCTTAAACACCTCCAGGGATGGTGACTCCACCATCCCCCTGGAAAACCTGTTTCAATGGCTGCAGTTTGTCAGTTTGTCCCAGCCAAGCAAGAACCACCAGCCTAAAGACTGGGTAAACTTGCAGAAGTTTTAAAGAAGAATACAGAGGAGATTTGAGGAAGAGAGCCAAAAGCAGGTTTGGGAGGATGTGTGCGTGTCTTGTTTAAAATTGCTGCAGGAACACATACATGGAGATGCTTCCTGGGTTTGCAGTACAAAAGCAGATGCAGGATGAGCAAGTTCAAGCTTCACCTAGACTCCAGGCGTGTATTGTTGGGGCCAGGACACAGCAAGCTTCATCTCCACATCATTACAAGGTCTGGAAACCTCTGCAAGAAGCTGCTACTCAGGAAACCTGTGCTCAATTTCACTGCAATGACAGCGTGCACAAAGCCCACAGTGGCACCTCCAAGCTGAGTGGCTGGGGAGAGTCAGGGCTCACCAAAGAGTCACAGATTTGATGGCTGAAACTGGTTTTTTATTTATCCCCAGTGGAGCTGAGATGCGAGTGGGAAAGGCCTGCAGCATGCTGCCCGACAGCTTGGCACAGCTTTCATGTCAGTAAAAGCAGATTCAGCTGTAGAGTCATTTTCAACATCTTTAATTAACACATCCAGCTCCAGGCACAGCAGGAGCACTCTGTGCTGGGCAGGGTACCCGTCTCACCACACCAGCTCAGCTCTCCTTGCCCTAAAGCACAGTGACTCAGCCTCAGGCTGGCAACTTGGGATTTAGAGCCAAAAGCTGCTTTTTGGCTCTGAAGGAAAAACAAAAATATCCCAGACATTCCACTGGATCACTGAGCAAATACCATGAACTGCATTCAAGCAACATTTGCTTAAGACCCAAAAAAATAGTCAAGTAAAAAGGCTGCACAGTTTCCCTCTGCCTGTCATTGCTTCCTCACCCACACTGCCTGTGTCCAGCCAAAGCCTTGCAGCACAAACACGAGGGTCTTTGTGGGAATGGCAGGGCTCCTCAGCACACAGAAATACACAGTAAACGCAGTAATGTGGCTTACAGAAGTATGTGAAGAACTATTTTATTTTTGAGACAAAATTCAGAGGGAGAACAGACTGAGCTAGGCTACTATTTAATGGAAAATAACCATCAACTCTGACGGCTGCCCCCTGGATTAGGAGGGGAAAAAAAAAAGAGAGATCAGTAGTTAATGTCTGATTTATTCCAAGGAATCAAAGGATAGCTCCACAAAAAGCTGAAAGTGTCAGCATCTCTTCAGCAGTTAAGTCAAGAGCCAGCATCTGACTCCTTTTGTGGGACCAAAGCTGAACTTAAGTCTTAAAACAATGCTACAATTCCCCCTTGAAAACAAAAACAATAAACAAACCCAGCAAGAAATGCATTTGACTCTTTACATCTTCAGAACTCCTAAGGAAAAACAAATGCTGGGCAGCAGCTGCTCCATGTGTCTGTCCATCCCCACAGCCACGCTCACAGCAGCCCTTTGCAGGTGCCTTTATTTTCCCATGTGTTTCTCAGCTGTGACCATGCAGCAGATCCTGCCTTAGCTGCCCCTCAGGAAGGGTTCAGCCCACAAGTAAGGCATAAAGTGACACCACAGAATAGTCATTTTGGATATAATTCCCCACCCAAATGCCTTTGAAGGACACAAGAGCTCTGATTATTTTTAGACCATCATTGTTCTTTCAGGTTTTACAGCCTCCATGCTTCTCAGTAGTTGTAGCACGTGAAGAAGAAGAAAGAGCTGGGGCACTGTGAAAACACCTTTTCTTGAAAAATGCTCTTCCCCAGTAGAAAGAAAAACATAATACCAATTTCAGTGCTGCTGCTGCTGCTGGGGTTGCCTAGCAAAGCCCTTTAACATGGCAGCAGGTAGCACAGGTGAGTTACTGTGGTCCAGGCTGGGTGTCCCAATGTCCAGTTCGGGGCAGCATCTCAGGAATGGGGCTTTCCTGAGGGCAGACCTCACCCATGAAGAACCTCTCACTTCTCAAACACTATGCAGGACAAACACTCCAGGAACTGCAGATGGTAGGCATCAAAGTGCAGGGCACATCTCTGAGATCCTGTCCCAGCTCTGAGCAAGACACCCAAAAGCATACAGGTATCTCAGAGCCCCTCTTCATGGCCAAATAAACCTCTCATCCTCCCAGAGCAGAGCTCTGCCAGGCCTCCCACTGATGGCAGTTGGGGAGAGGAGCAGAAGACAAAAACCTCTGCAGAATGCCCACAGGAGTGGAATGCTCCTTACCCTATGTGATCAGCCCCATCACCAACACTAACCCACGCTGCCTGAGGAGGACACGGGAAAACACATCAACATCTGGCAAGTTTAAGATTTAGTAAATAAATGCACTGGAAGAGAAACATTTACCCTTGATGGCTTAATTTACAAGCCCTGAGAGGGAAAAAAGCCAACAAGAAAAAGCCCACTGAGTCCACAGGCCAAATAGCCAGTGTGGGGTAAATAAGGCAGCAAGCCAACCTCTCCTTCTGGAAGACAGTCCTGAGAGACACAACGATCCAAGCTTTTCACCTTTCATTACACCAGGCTGCTGCTCAGCAAGTCTCTTTATAAACTACCCCAGGTATTAAACTACTGCCCTAAGTTAGACCTAAGAGTGTCTAACTTATACCCAGTGACCAGGAGTCTCTGCCTCACTGGCAAAATGGTTAACCAAGCCCAAACACAACCTCAGCAAGAGCCAGCTCTGCTCCCTGCAGCCTCCTGTTAGCAACAAAAGGATCGACTCTTGCATTTCATTCTCCATTGGACAGGAAGCTCTTTTTGTGGTTTGGCTTGCAGGGATTAATCTGAAATGAAATCAAGTGGAACTGGCAAACTGCAGTGAGCTTGCAGTCAGAGACTCTTCAGTCCTGGTGTGAGTGGAAGATTTACGCTGCACTATTTAAAACTCAAGAAATCAATTTCATTCTAGCAGCAATTTTAAAACATTGTAGTGCAAGAGACAACTGAATGAACAAATACATCAATCACACACAACCTCAGCAGGGCTGCTGGACACCCTATTGTACAAGTCAATTATTACTTTTATTCCCAAATATTTTCTTTATGTTGCTATTTAGATCACTTTCCTCCTTTGTCTCCTTTCATTACCTCACATAACTTCCTCTCTCTGTACTCAGTTACCACTGGGTTGAAATTAATACTTGGATAAGCCAGTTCATTTCCCACTGTCCTTCAGGAGCCTCCACAGGCAAGGAGAGAGGTGGAGGCAGCCAGGAAAGTGAGAAAACCAACCCACTCTCTAGCCACTATTGCAATTGCTTGAAGTTTCCTTCACACAAAGTCCTTCCAAAACCTTTCCTCTGATACCTCAAAACCTTCACACTGAGAACATCCCTTCTACCAGGAGAATAAGTGTGCATGACCACGATCTCCCTGCAGACATCTACCTTCATGTTTATGTTCAAAGTACACACAAACCTTTTTCACTACACATTCTTTATTCACGGGAGGTTGAAACCGAACATGGAAGTCTGACTAAGCACCTCATCATGTTTCAAAAAGCTTTTTAGTGCTGGGCTCCTCACAGCTGTTGTCTCACAGCAGAGGGAAGGAGCCCATGGACACAGAGGGGAGCAGACTGTTCGCTTTTACTTTGTTCCCCTTCCCTTCCAACCCACAGAACATTCACATTGGCACCTGTCCTGCAAAACTTCAATTGTACCTCATGGAGCATGCAAAGAGGGAGTACAGGAACAGTTACATACTTCAGCCACCTTTTCCACTAGGCACGTGTATTTTACATCCTCTCCAAGACTTCGGACACTGAAGTACTCCCAGAAAGTCATGCAGAATGCATGTTTTTCACTATATTTTATGGGTAAGAGATCTGTCCTCAAGGTTCCCTTCTTTGTGTACTCCCCAGGAGATCCTTGTGTTTCCCCTTTAGTTCTTCCTTTCAAAAGAAGATGCCAAGTAATAAAATTGAACAAAACCTCTGTTACTAAGACATTCAGTTCTGGAGATGAAAAATCTCAACTGCACTTGTTTCCTGGCACAACTTGACAACACCTGAAATTAAAAGCAAAAGGGAAGGGAGCCAGCTTTGGGAACCACTGAAGATGACTACAAATTTGGATTGTATTTCAAAGGAAGTGTTAGGTCTACATCGCAGGAAGAGCAGAAGTAATGATAATAAAATTATTTCAATTCTTCCTCCCCCAGGTGCTGTAAGACCCATACCATTCAAAAAAAAGGGGAAAAATTACAAAACAAACCACAGAGACTCCCAGAAATGGCAGTACTTGCTCCTTCTGCTGTCATTCACACACTGCAAATGAAACACATTCCCTGAAGACTACAGGGGAATACAGAAATATCACCCCCATATAAATGTAATTGTACCCACATCCCACAAAGTCTCCGATTAAAATACTCTGTCATTACTTTTATATCTCCTTCATGAATCATTATGTGAAATGAGTTCCATGAGTTAGCAAAACCCTCTGAGATTTTTCCAGCTCTCTCAAGTTTTAGCATCTCCAGGAAAAGTCTTATTTGAAGGCCGGAGAAGAAGAAATACAGTGCCTACATTGGGATGGAGCTCTTACACTGCAGCAATGAGAAACAGACCTTGCATATTTCAACTTAATAAAAAGCACTAAACACATTATGAAAAAGAAAATATAGTTAAACAACTCTTTTTATTGCTAAATGAGCCCTTAGATAAATATGCCTGATTCATCATTTGTTTGTGTTATCAAATTCTGGATCCAGGCACAGCAACACAGGCTCTACACAGACAAGAAAGAATACAACCTCACTGCCTCTAAGGTTCATGGCACTGTATTACAATTAAACCAGAAATTTCCCACTCAATAATGCAACAGTAGGTTGCTAAATCTTTAGTTTAGCAGACTAAACAAAAGGCTTTAAAAGAATAAGTATGTCCCAAAGACTAAAATGATGGAAGACAATAGTGCCATACAATTTTTAATTTATTTCCAAAACCATGGTTCACAGTGCCTCCAAGGTCCTGTTTTCACAATGGATTTAGTGCATTGCATCTAAATGGATTTAGTCACTTTCCATTTAGATAATGTTTTTCCAACCAGCACACAAGGACCTGAAAGCGATCCTTAGTCCCTGTGAGTGAATTGAGTCCAGGCTCTCTGGACTCCAGAGATGCTCATCTCCTGAGAATTTCTCTCAGCATCAGGAGGTTTTTTACAGTGTCACAGAGGGAGCCTCCTTCCATTTCTGGTTAATTTAATCACAGTACCACCCTAGCACCTCTCCCAGAAAAGCTGCATTGCCTCCAACCCGTTCTCTTGGTTGTATTTCACCTCTATGATGCCGAGCCTACAAAGCAGCCAGAAATACAACCCTTCACCACCTGAAGCAAAAACTGAGACATGGAGATTTCTATAGTGCTAATTTCAGCCAAGATGAAAGGAAAGACTAAACCTAGGATGGGAGAGCTTGGAAAGCAGCACTCCAAAGTGAAGGACTGTCTGGAGGAAAGAAGGGGATCGGGGTAAAGGTCCTCTTCTCTGGGGACAGCTCTACTTATCACTGCTGCAATTTATGTCATCTATTACAGCAGCTTGCCCCCAGTGCCATTCAGATGGCTGCAGGTCAGACTGATCACTATTCACACCAGTTGTACAGCAAGCTCCTAGGAGCTTCCCTTCATATCCACAGTTCATCTCTCTGTATTGCAGAGGTCATGGCTTTTACAAAGGGCAGGAAATTCATTTTCATAGTTTCCACTGGCTCTGGAATTGACTTTGCAAAGACAAAATCTACAGCGAATAGCCCTGCTGTTGATCGGTTTGATAAAGGACAAACTGGTGCAAATTTTAGATATCTATGGAAAAAAGAAACTACTTATGAAAATAAATAAATCCTTCACTGTTTTTCTTCACATTTACCATCTTTATGAAATAATGAATACCAGCAGTAAAAAATATCATAATCCTATTTTCTACCTTCCAGTTTGCAGTCCAGCAGCCCCTGGGATGACATGGCCAAGCTGTAGGGAGCAGAGTCCACCAGGGGCTTCGCCACTGACACTCAGACACCCTTACCCCAGCCGGCCTAACCAGTGACAGAGGACCAGTTCTGGATAAAGCAACACTGACTCTGAAATGGCTCTTCAGCATGACAACAGAACACAGCCTCCTAACGAAATGAACCTTGCAGGATGCCTATGACATTCTCTTGAAGGCATCATATGAAGCACAGGCCATTCTGTAGCAAAATAAACTCAAGGAGGTCTCACCACCCAAAAACAAACACAATGCTAACTATGACTGCAATATATAGATGGTAAAAATCTGAGAACTCGGATGATTGTTTTCTATACAAACAATTACTCTAACATTTTCCATTAACAAGGTATTTCACAGCTCTGTAACAAGCAAAAACTCAGTCTCATTTATCATCATCCTAGAGTTATAGTTTTCCATACAGTTATTAAAATTATTTAATAGAATAAGCAGATCTTTTAAGAGCTTAATAGTTCTTAATCATATCAAACTAAGAGTCCAGCTAGTGCACAACACTTTCTCCAGCACTTTCCAGGATTAGACAAAAAGGAAGAATAAAGAAGAAGAATAAAGAAGCAACATCTGAACTGACAAAGCAATGGCCAAGACAGAAATAAACTGCTCACAGGGGAAGGTTTCTCTTCCCCAGAGAGCAGGAACCAAATATTTCCAGGCATTTCAAGAAAGCCCATGGGTTTTGAGTGCTCTCCCCCTTTGTTTTGAGATACTGACAGAGAGATTTTCGAAAGAGCACAGACAGCAACACATGTCAACAATTTTAAGAAAATTCTTTCAGTATCCACAAACACAGGCAGAAATTTGGCAAGAGGAATTGGTGTGTGCATTAACAAATAAAGAATCATTCATCCTTTAAAATTATGTAGCTTTCCCCATGTACCCCAAACTAAGCAGAAGCAAAGTGCTCCTGTTCCCAGGGAGCCTGATACAGCAGTGGTATGAGACATGGCTGTACTTTTACTCAAGGATTAGAGCCTTTGCTAAGCCTCTGCTAACACTCTCATTCCCCACCAAAGCTGTTATTATTTTGGTTAAATGGTTTTAAATAGAAAATGACATATATTTTAGGTTAGTTATGCATAATGCTTAAATATGACAGCACAATAGAAAGCAAACAGCATTTTGGGTAAGAAAGAATTTACCTTATGCTGAAAATACAGGTATTTACAGTACAAGCACACACTATATTATTTGTTTCCTATTATCTGCCTCTAGCCTTCCACTCTTTCCCTCTGCTGCTTCCTCATCAAAACAAATTGGTATCCCTTGTTGGGCCGAAACTAAGCAGAAGATTCTTTAATTACAGTGCAAACCCACAAACAGCATTAAAGTTCAAGCCATGTATGCAAAAATCAAATCTGAACAGACCAACTTAGCTATTCCTGAGAGGGAATCTTATTTACAAGAAAGCATACTGCATCTACAACAAATTCCTGGGGGGAAAAAAATCTACAACAACAAAAAACCCCAAACCTCGCACTGTTTCTTACTCCAGGCAAGGGCAGCCAGCACATGATGTTTCTTTGGAGGATCTTGTTTACCTTTCCTTTTCCAAGGAGAAAAAGCTGAAGTAAAGGTTAGTCCCCTCCTGAAAAACCAAGTACTGTGGCAGACAATATAGGTTATAATTTTTCTTCATGTTTTGTCATTACCACACAAGGTCACATATTTAATTTTTAAGAAGTAGATAGAAAACAACTGCCTCTCCCCTTCTTGCAAAAGCACCAGAGAGACTATTAAAAATCTCCACATTTAAATCAACTGCAGAAAAAACAAGGCAGCCCCTCCCACGGCAGCAAGATCATGCAATATGCCCTAGTGAACTGCAGCACAGTCCTTCTGGGAATGAACTCGTAACACCCAGAAATGGCATTAATGAATCATATCATAATGCCTGTCACAGCCTTAGGTTCCTGTGGTCCCAAACTGTTCAGCAGTGCAAACAGACAGCTTCCTATCTGCATGCTTAAAGTGGCATCGTGCTATTCTAACAGCCTATGACAGACATATATATGTACTACAAAATAACTCTATTGAATCATTTATAACACTTTTCTTCTTAAAGAAGCATTTAGCAAGCTGTATCATTAAAATATAACCAGCAGCTGCCTACATGTCCCTGTATACGCCAAATTCAGAGTTTAAAAGAGGAGGTGATGAACAGCATTACTGAGGGAAACTGCAAGGGCAATTTATGAGGGAGCAGTGCAATTAGCAGAAACAGAAACTGGGCTCCAGTAGCCACGCTCAGAGTGCTACTGCTGCAAAAAGAGAGACAGCTTTCCAATGACTGCAGCCCTTGGGACACTGCCTCATTCCCAGCACAGGGTCACCAGAGAGGCATCTCCCAGCGTGACAGGGGACAGGGGGAGCAGTGGCCTTGCACCACCTACATGCCCAGACTCTTGGCTACATAAACAGCCAAGAATAAGCAATTACAGAGAACAGGCCTATACAAAGCAAGATAATCTCACTACTTTCTTGCATCTGCTTTCTTTCCTGCCTGCCATTTGCTCTGCTTCCTTCCTTTGCTCCCAGAAAAGTGCAATCCTGGCAATGGACAAGTGCCCCCTCACCCCAGCACTGCCTGCACTGGCCGGATGATGGAAGTAGGTGTGAGCAGCACCTGCTTGGGACAGAGCCCAGGCAGAGTGTGGAACCTATGGAAACTGCAGCAAGTGGGAACTTTATCTAGGGAAGACTGGAAATGTGAGGAACAGAGACAGAGCCATGACATAACCTGGAGAAAGCTCTTGAGGGAAATGCAGCTGTTTCGAAGGCGAATTGCAAATGAGTGCACACCCAACACAGGCAAGTGTGTGGATGCCCACGGTTTATGAATAAAGATACTCCTGTGCTCCTTACAGTCACTCAAATGTAGTTCATGTGATCATGAACCAATGACTAGGACAAGCACTGTAAGGTTTACCCAGACATTTTTAATTTAAGATACTGGGATGAAATTTTAGAAGGTGAACAGAAGAAATTCCATGGAGTGGTCCAAAAAGTGCATCTCAAGGGTGGGTCATACAGTAGAGGATACCAGCCAGAAAGGCTAATAAAAACAGAGAAGCTGTGAGATCCCAGCAGAACTGCCACCTGTGCTCTCTTGGAGGTGGTCCAAGAAGATGACGGCATGGTACCACAGGCCACAGCAAAATCTACACTCCATTATATCAGGCTGTTGCCCTTTGGAAAAATACATAACCAGCACAGCTAGGTTTAGCTAGAGGGAGCTTAAGAGAAGGCCAAAAGCACTTTGGCTAGTACTTATAGATTGGGTTTGGACTTGTATTAAGAACTGTCTGGAAGAGATCAGGAAACCAAAAAATTGCTCTTTGATGTAGAGTCCAAACTACTCTGGAGTTTCTTGTTAAAAGGAAAATGTTCTTTTCCTTTTATGCTTCAGGCAAAGAAGACATAACGTCCTTCACACCTTCCCACTAACACTTAAAACTCTTACACAACACAACGTCAGGTATAACCAAAATCTAATTAAATCAAGGATGCAATGGCAAAAGCAGGCTTCATCTCACTTGAGTTTTCTCCAATTCCAGCAATTAAGCTGCCACTTTCAGGCACCTACTTTTTTTTTAAAGGAAAATTAAGTATACACACACTGTAAAAGAACAGAAGAGAAACCTGTATCCAAGAGTGTCCAGCAAGTGTGGAAAAGGAGATAAAGCTCTGGACTTTGCCAAATGGCACAATCATCTAAGGCCTGGAAAAATTCTGAAAGAATCAACAAAAGACTATCACAAATCCTTCCACATAAATGGCTAAAGACACATAGAGCAGCTTTCATAACACTCAAAGACCTTGACTTAGGTATATGTACAGTCATTCTCCTTTATCACTACGTAACCTGATAAGGAATGCAAACTCTTGTAATCACAGTTTCTTCCACTTACATATGCACTTCTCAGCAGATGATTCTCAGATAAACAAAGCCCTAATCACTCCTGAAGGACATTATCACATGCACAGCACTGCCAAAACACCAAACACCTCGTATTCTGAAATCACAGTGAATTCCTGGTTGAAAGGAGCAATAGCTCTTTTCTTTTCCAGCAGACATCAGCTTGAAGTTGCTAAGAAAATAGTGGGGGCTTTGGAGGGGTTTTTTAACTAAAAAAGATAGATTGGTGCTCAACTCTTTAACAGCAAAGCCAACAGAGAACAAGAACTCAGCAAGGTCACAGAGCAGAACTGACCCTGGGGTTCCCAGTGCTCCATGTCAGCTCATGTGAATTTACTGAGAACTTTGGCAGCAGAGCACAGCAATGGTCTTCCCTGCTCCCTCTGAGTGACTTCATGCAAAACAGCTACAGCTTAAAGGAGAACGGAATTTTGACACCCTTGAACAAGAGAAGGCATAAAAGCTGGTCAGAAAAAAACTAAGGGCAGAGCTGGGGGCCCTGGTAACTTTCATAAGGTAAAACACCCATTCCTGACAGTAAATGACATGGAGGGAAACAAAAACTCTTCTCAGCAATCTTTCCAAAAGCTTTGGGTCCTATGATACGGTCTTGTTTGATCTATCATAACCAAGATAAGCCGGCCAGTAAAATGGCTTGAAGCCACTGCAAAGGTTGGGCTCTGGTTCATGACTCAAGTACCAAGTAATTATAAGAACATATACCTGAGGTATTTCGTCCTGCCCCAAGTTATTCCTAGGCACTGCCTAACAGGAAGGTTGTTTTGAGTTTGACCCGCTCTGCACTTGGTCACCAGCATTTGTGATGTGGAAGAAACAAACACAATTTTAACCTCTGGCACAGAGCACAGGAAGCAGAAATAGAGTGGCCAGCACTGTCTCCTGTGCACTGATGTCTGTCATTTGAAGCAATCCCTGGTTTTAAATGATGAAGTCCTTTAGATGTTTACTCCCTCACCTCCATCTTCAGCAGCACAGTCCATGGTCACTCACATCAAAGGACTCTGACTGAAATGGAAATCTGGAAAGCTCACAGAGACCTGACAAAAAACTAAAAAAGGCTTTATAAACTGTGTTTTCAGTGCAGAAATCTGTATGTAGAATTAGATGCCTCATACACCAGGTTTATGCACAGTGCAGTATACATCAAGGTCACGTAGGGAAATGTGGGGGTACTACTACAGCATGTCCCATAAGAGATGAAAGCAAAGTTGTGGTGCCACAGGGTGAGTAAGAATCAGAAGCCAAGACAAATACTCTGCTTGTCCCTAAAGTGCCTCAGGCACCATTGTAAAAGCTGTAATTGGACCAAAATTGAATGGGATCAAAATTCGTTCTGCTGGCTCATAAAGTCTTCCAGCATGATCAAGCCCATTGGAAAGGAAAGCTCATGGTCACAAGGAGATGACACACTTGTTTGGGCAAGCTAGATTAGATAGAATTAAGTTCAGAGAAGTTACTGTGAAAGGCATGTGTGATATCTAGGCTGACAGATGAGGCAAAAAAAGAGAAAAAGACATTTTATACTAAGACAGCAAACAACAATATCTGGAAATCCCAAGAAGTCAGAAGTGCCTACCATCACCAGAGCACTGGCACTGCTATGGTGTGAATGTGACGTTCCTGGTTCCCAGTCACATCCCAGAGAGCATTCCAACCACCGTGACCTGGCCTGTCAGGGAGGATGGCACGGGTCAGTAAGCACTACTCCAGGAAGAGATGGCAGCAGGGAGCCCAAGCCCACCCACACACCCCCTCCCTCGCACCCCATTCTGCTGCCAGCTTCACCCAAACTGGACTGGAGTCAGAGTGTCCCCACAGCCACCCTGTGGTGCTGCTCACCAGCCAGAAAGAGATGGGGTTCACACACAGTTGCCCCATCTTTCAGCGCCAGCTGGCTGAACTCCTCAGTCACCAGGACATGGCATGGAGCAGCACCTGCTCCTTCAGAGGTGATTCTGGGGTCTGATCACCTCTTCCAGATCACAGGCAGAGAATTAGACCTTTAGTTTGTTTGTTTCTTAAGCAGATTCAGAGTGATCAAAGTTTGTAACAGCTCAGCATTTTATAACCAACCTGTGCTAAATGCTAAAATGTGAATGTACGTTTCTCTGTGTGACTGTCAGAAACTAGCAATGAAAACTCAAAGTAGTGAGGGAATTCACCAAGTTATATGGATAGAGTCTTAAAGGTTCTGAAATGTTTGGCTTAACTTCCTGAATGCCTCTTCCAACCCCCAACTCATCACTGGAAGTCAGGTTCTAGAACAGAAACTCAAGAGAAATTGGTCATACATTTTCCCTGACAGTCCATCACTACTTAGAAGGAAAATAAAATGTTTTCTTCATTTATTAAGATAAAAATGAAGAATGGTTTCCCATCTTAAGCCTTTAGAGGACAGACTATTTGTGCTGCACTACTGTTAAACCTGTCTTATAATTCCACTACCAAGAAAAAGGAACATCACACTTACAAAATTATTGCAATTATCAGCCGTTAAGGATGCAGCTTATAATGTAGTACAAATCCCTTATACAATGTTGTAACTTCAGCTGATGTTTAATTTTATCTCTATTAAGTAACAGCCTAGAAATTAATGGCCTTCTTTGCAACTTGAGTACAAACCAGATAGTATATGAAGATTTTGTTCGTGAGGTCTTTGCACAGTAATCCCTGGAATATTTAATGTCACCCCACAGGTATCCATATACAGACACAGTCACACGCGAGGTGAACTTAAATAACTTAAAAAGAATCAAAGATTCCTGAAAATATCAAGTCAACAGAAAACAAAATTGACATTTGCAGGCAAAAAAAAAAAAGTAAGTAAGCGGAAACTCTGAAATTTCAGTCCTGGTCTGACGTGCCCTCCCATCATCACAGGAAGCTGACATTTAAAAGACTGTTTAGAGAAAGCTGGATGATGTCTGTGCCCAATGCCAATCTGTAGCCACACAATGTCACTGAAGCCGCAGTCATTTATCCCTCCTGGGGCTGTGTGATCACTACCAGGCACAGTGTGAAACAAGGAAACAATCAGCAGCGCATGGGACCAACTTTTCCCACTTTTTCAAACACAGTCGTTAAACTTAACAATGCTCTGTGACATACACAGCTCCAGAGAGAATCATAATTCTTTCTTAGCTGCAGAGATATCTCATCTTCATTAGGAACTAGAGCTCTATCAAGTGCATTTATTCAGAAATATTGCTAAAGTTCCAACAGCTGCCTTCACAGTCACATATGCAAAACAGTAGGCTGGAATTACCCATTAATCTCACAAAAGAGAATTAGGTTGATGTCACGTAGTTTGAACAGTAATTATAGCATGAACTAGAAACTGTTCACAGTAATAAAAATTGTTATAAACAGTTCTAGATCCACAGAGTATGATGGATGACGTGGTATGACACTGAATAACGTTTTAAATATTGTATTGTTTAAATTCCAGTACAAAGCACCATATTCAAATTTCAGGTGACTCAAATTTGATTCACACCAAAGGCTTGCTTGACCTATAATATCTTAATTTAGAAATATGGGTACAGCCAGTTGTCCACAAATGGTTTTGCCAAGAAGGTCAACGTGATGTTTTACTTGAATTCTGCATGATTAAAAACCAAATCTTAGTCAAACTACTGGGAGGTTTTGGTCCTGTAAACACAACGCAATCTCAAAGTCTTGAAATGAATCTTGGAAGCATCACTAAAGCTGGATGAAAAAGCTACCACTTCCCAAACCAAATTAGGTTATATCCAGCAATGGATGCAGCAGCTCGAACACCTGCCTTCAACACCAACACTCTTCATAATGGCACCTTCTGAGGACAAAAATATTCTAGCTACCCAACCAAATACTACTTTCAATGGGTATTTTTAAACTTTAATCTGCTTTTGGCAACCCACTATTTTTAATGATTCCCCCTACTATTTTTCTGGAGTAAAAATGATGGAAATATTTTGGTTTATTTTTCCTGCTGCTTGACAGCTAATCAAATTTGATATTTATATTGTACTGGGATAATGAAATGTCAAGATGGATATTATAAAAACATTTCTGAAGATAGTAATTTAACCTTCAGCAATCCAATTTGATTCAATGGTGTCTACAGGCTTGTAAATAATTGTATTTTAGGTCCCTGAACCCTGATGGCAGAAATAAACCCTTCCCCTCTTAGACTGCTGGGCCTGGAGTGCCACTCGGTGGCCAAATACAAACACTCTTCTTGTAGCAAACACCTCCCTAACACCAGTCAAGCCATGTGGTAGAGTCTTATTTTGGGATATACTAGATTTGGAAACAGTCATTCTGCCTTTACTTACATGACAGCCTAACATAATAAGGAACATTTTTATTCCTCATATAAACTGGGGTCATGAAACCCTGGTGACAGCCAACACCTCCTCAAGTGAGGCAGAGAACTTCCAACCCTACAAGCTGAATCTCTCACTTCAGAAAAAATGCAGCTGTAACAAACACGTCCCCTGTGCACAACACACAGAGAGGGACCTGTCCTCTTACCCATCCTTACGACTGGATAACTTTGAATCCTTTGCACTGGGAAGCTTGTATTTATTTAATTTTAAACCTAAACAATCAAGTTTCTTTACATAAACAAATATGCCTATTCTAAATAAAGAAGGAAACAGAAACTAGGGCAGGGCAGGCAAACAGCACTTCATAAAGCTGGGAGCATCTGTATCACTTGTACACTACCATCACAGGAGAATAAATTAGTATTTATTTATTTATTTGCAATACCTCATAACTCCAGGCCAGTGCTGAACTTGCATCACTCTCACCTGGCCTGTTTCAAGGGCAAAGCACTTCCTGTACCATCAGAAAATCTCCGCTTCCTCTTACTCAGCTGCCTCCCAGACACTGAGATGCAACAGGGATTTTAGTGTTCCCACTTGTTTTTATTACAACAGCAGCCAGCAACAGCACTCACATTCAGCATAAACACCACACAGTCACCAGGTGGTTAAGAAAAGACAGAGAAAATTAGTTTATGCATGACCAACATCTTTCATCCTTTAGAGAATAAGAAAAAATTCACTCCTAAATTTAAGAAGTTCCTCACAATCAGCTGAGTTAGTTGCACGGTTCCTTTTCCTGTTCGATAGTACAGTACATAGGAATGGAGAGCAGAAGTGAATATCTTGCATGAAGAATCTTAACTAGAGAAATGAGATTTCATTATATCAAAAAATATCAAACATCCTTTATCGTTAATACTTTCACTGTATTTCCAAATTGCTAGCTAGCTTCCCAGAACATTTTGGTTTTTACCTCTTTTTTTCTCTAAAGGGTAAATGGCTCATAGTACATTTAAGAACTTTAATCAGAGTCCACTTTTACATTGCTATCTGAATGAATCCCAGTTAGAACAAATTAGCATTCAGTGTTCTTCAATAACCCATCCACACTGGTTTAAAGAGAGGAAAAATACTGTCTGGTTATAAGTTGGTATCAGACCGGAAACGAGTGTCAAATATAATACAAGGCAGAAAAAGACAATGCATTCTTAATTCAACAAGACATTAACTCATCCTGCATCAATCCACACCACTGGGCAAGGCTCCTGCTGGAACATGACTCATATGTGGGCATCAGTCTATACGAACAAGAAACTGCCTGTAAAGCCAAAAGTTGCGGCATAGAAGACTTGTACCCATGTGGGAAAACCTCAGAGGCTCAGAGCCTGCTGGAAGGTGTATTTACACTGCTCACTTCAGCAGAGCCTGGGATGCTGGAAATATTCACAGGGATACAAAGTAAGGTCACTAGAACTGTGCCTGTATTGTGGCACCAAAAATGTCTTTCTTTCTAAAGAGAAAAAAAGAAAACGAACAAGGTGAAGTCATCACAAAAAAAAAAAAGAAAAACCCTACATGATTTTTTTATGAGACCTGTGAGCTCACTGTTCCCTATGATTTCATCGCAAGAGGTGCCATAAGAAGCAGCTCTGGCATGCAGAAGGCTCTTTGTAGCATCATTTTCTTAAACAAGGTGACAAACAAACAGTGACAGTGTGCTGAAACCACATCAACCTTATGCAGAGGAGGTGCTAGCAGGGTCCTAAAGGATGCCAACCTTTCCATCGAATCAGCTACAAAGCCATCATCTGGTTTTGCCCTCAAAGTTATCAAAACCAGTATATTCCAAATACCTTTAAATCCCTGTGTTCTAATAAAAAATGTGGTCCAACTAGTGAACATCTGCAGGCAGATGCATTCTGTGTTATTCAGTATTTGAAAATGAAAAAAAGGGATAGGATTTGCTGAGAGCAGGTCAGCTACATACCTGAGATATGAATTACACACCTGAGAGGTGAACTACACACCTGAGACACGTGCCACAACCACATTTCAGGGAGGCTGACATCCAACCTTTTCAAACTGGAGGAGGCCACTGGTGGGCTGGGACAATCCCACAGAGCTCCCTGTCATGGGAACAAAAAGCTCTGCCAAACTGGTCAAGAGCTCAACGAGGAGCACCAAGCTGAGCTCATCCGCTCCTCACACTTTTTCATACAACTTCAGTGAAGTGCTTAAGCACAGGAACCTACCACACGCTCTCTTGTATAACAGAAAACACTGACTTTTGTGAATGATTATAAACAGAAGGCTCTTGAAAGGGCTTTACTCTCCAACAGAACCCCTTAAATATTTACATTCTGAGGGCTGATGTGCAGTAAGGACTGTCCACTGCTGAGGCAGCTGAGAGCTTGCCCACAGCACATGGCTGTGCCACATCTATCACAGCAGCAGCTCAGCTTGGGAAAGCAGGATGCCACAGTCAAACTGATGCCTAATCTGCCCCTCAAGTTCATTTGTAAATAAGCCACCTATATTCTTCCCTCCCAGGACACAGCTCAGCCATCATCTCAAATGTCTCTGAGCAGCCCCCACCAGAGACTGGATGCAACTCTGCTCTCCACACTGCAGCCTTCTGGAAGCTGCAGAAGTAATTCACTGCAACAGACAGATCTTAAGCGGGGTTTTGTTGTTTTGGTTTTTTCTCTAGGAAGATGGCAGTCAAAAGAAGCTGCTAATACAGCCCTTACACCCCTCCCAAATGCAATTCGTATCTTGGTAAGCAAGAAACCTAAGACAAATGAAATGAAAATACGGAAGGAATAAAAGAGGGACATTTGAGTCACATCTGTGACATGCCCAAAGCTTTTACTAATTGCAAAACTGTGCTATGTCCATTCACCAACCCATTTTTCAGCTTTTTATTTAGATAGAGAGGCAGACATTTAGCATAAGCAAACAAAAATCCTGAAAATTCACAATAGGTGGTTCCTGTTCTGAGACAGCTCTAGTTTATCGCTTTTTTTTCTTTATTGCTATTTAATGACTCATATCATGCAACTCTTTCCTCATTCCTAATGTCTGCTGCTGAAGTCTCCTCTACCAAGATAATACTTGAATGCCTGAGGGAAAGTCAGAGAGAAAGATAACTGCAAAAAAATCACAGCAGTCATCATTTCCTAAGTCTGCATTGAAACAGATAAAGCTTCCATTGCCAAGATTAGTTCATACGGTACAATATATGGAGAGATGGACAGATCTCTTTACGTGGGATGATAGGATGAATCTTTCCATCAGATATATATGCAGACATATATGAAATAGCTTCTTTGAAATCAGCTGTGTTACTTTTGATTCACAGCCAGAAATCTAAGGTCTGAAATTAGTTTGCTGTGTGACTTGGCAGCTGGAAAATCCAACTGATTGTCATAGAGAAGGTGCATCTTCTTTTGGGATAAAGCCAAGAACTGTAAGCAGAAAAACATAAACCAGATGTTATCATAGCATATCATAGCATACAAACTCATTAGTTACTAACTAATTTCATGCACAATAACCTGCTAAACTAAAGCTGTAACTGCCACAAATGGTGCTATCCCTATTTCATCATTACAGGTGATTTGATTCACCTTGGCTAAATATGAACCATACTGTAATTACTGAACAAAGTCGTTAAACCCAGATCTTCACTTCCATTCATTCCCTAAAGAATGCATGGCAGTCCTAAACATTTTGATATGGGTTGTTTCATATCATAGCAATGAATATATAGTCGCATCCTACTCTAAAATGTTAAGTAATAAATCTGTTTCCACAAGTGTATATTATCTCATTGCTGGCCAACATCCCTGACAGCACAGGTAAGTGAAGGTGTTTTATACAGCACATAATGGGAAATCAGAGATCTATCCTGTGAAAATCAATAAACCCCACATTATTTCACAACTAGGCTTGCAGAGATTCCTCCGGGATTTTCCTGGAGAATCATGGCTAAGAAAACTGAGGATAGTGTAAAACCATTACTAGAGTATTTTCCAAGTGGGCAGATGACTTAATTTAGACTGTAACATTGCTATGACTTAGTAAAACATACACTGAAGTGAAATTAGAAAGTCTCTTTTAAATGAGCCTGCACCGGCTCTGCACAGCTTTTGACACCCAGCCATGGACACTGCTATGACCAGGTAACATCCTCCCCTTGTGCCCCCAGCCCTGCACCAGGTGCCTCAGTGCTGTCCTCCAACACGTGCTCTGCAGCAGCACAGCAGAGCACAGCACCCACCTGCACTGGCTGCACAGCCATGAATCTGGCTGCAAGGCACTCACCAGTGGATCACAGAGGGGACACATCCTCTATCCTCTAACCCTGCACCAGAGGGAGAGGGGCATTTCCCAAATAGCAGCCTGCAGGAAAACTGGAAAGAGAGCTGCTACCAGCAATTGTGTACTGAAAGAAACTCTGCAGAAAGTAGAAAATATTTTCCATGTTTTCTACCCTCATGAGACTGAGAAGTCACACACAAAAACCTCCGGCTCCTACTGAGAGAAACTAACTGTGTTCAGTAGATAATGTCTTTAGAAAGAATTATGGGGAAATAGGAATACATTCTGCCATGGGCTGTGGCTGCAGCAGTTCATATTGAGGCTTGGTGAACTGCCATAGGAAATGCACTGCAGAGGTGAGCCCCAGGCTTCCCCCCTCTTCCTGGGACAAGTCAGCATGCAAGGACCACAAACCACATGCACTGCATTCCTGATGCTCCACTCACAACCTACTCCCCATGCAGTATGGAAGGCAGCACAGAAATCTGCTAGGATGAACGGTGTTCCTACAGTCTACTACCCAACATTCTAAAATCCAGCTTGGTTTGACTGTAGGTATCTACTTCCCCCACCGCCCGCTGTGACTTCCTATCCAGAGCAGTGACTGCCGAGATAGAGACAGAGAAGGAAGTGTATCCCTCCTCCTGCAAGCACCAGCTGATGCTGTCTGTCCTAAGCAGCCAGCTGAAGCTCTACCCATGCAAAGCCTCCAACAGCATAATTAAAGGATTCCTCAGCTAAGCAGGGAAGCAATTTATCCTTGCCATTATCAGAATGGCTCATAAATCTTCCAAGCACCCTTCAAACAGCACTGGATTTGTGCTGACAGAACGAGCAATTGATTCCACGCTGGCAAGGGTGGAAAATTCAGGGACACATTAGACTGTGGTTAATACAGCAGAGACGGGGTGCCCTCAGGAACACCCGTGGTCCTCCCTAGCACCAGGGACAAAACCATCAATGCTTCCAAGCTAAACTGCTGGGGATGAGCTCCTTGAAGTGCAGGTCTTTCATCACGGATGCCTATTTGATAACTGCCAGCCCCTAAGGTAAATAATGGATTTCCATTTCAATTGATAAGCATCATTTACTGTGCATCAAAAGGACCTCTGTCGGTAGAAGGGATTAGAAAACCAGGAGGTGCCTCAAGAAGGCCTTGAAGCTTTCCCCTGATGAATTTCTTCTCCCAAATCTCAATCTTTTCTCATTTCCATCTCCATAAACATTATTTTATCCACCAAGTTCTGCAAATTCACGTAACTGGTAGCAACTCTCCTTAGGTGGGGGAACCTTGGTTCAGAGTTAAACAATGTTTTGCCAGTTTTGTAATGTTATTAAAAACCAAGGAAAACATTTGTGTTTGCTGTGACTTTGATGTGAAATGCATTTAAATGAAGTCATTTAGGCTGAGCTTGGGGCAAAATTAAAACCCCCACATGGGACACAACCGCATAGGAAAGCAAATTCACTGAGCTTTGCAGAAATCACTATAGAGATCCAAGCAGAAAAACCATTGTTAACTTACTGTAAGAATGGCTAAATTACAAAGACAACACTGAAATATTATAGTCAAAACACGTAATCATGAAAGAATTTAGGATTTTTCCTTGAGGCTGCTGCAGCCCAGGCCCCCAGTGGGTCTGTGCAAAGAATTTCTATTGTCTTTAGCAGGATACTTTTGTATGGAAGAATCACTAACCAGAAGATTATTTTATGCCATTGAAACAGGTTTAAAATGCTCTTATTTACATACAGACATGTACACAAATACATATATCTTTTTAAAAAATCTTAAAAAT
The DNA here is from genome assembly GCA_013398055.1 of Ifrita kowaldi. NCBI lineage: Eukaryota > Metazoa > Chordata > Aves > Passeriformes > Cinclosomatidae > Ifrita > Ifrita kowaldi. The sequence goes on from VZRS01008536.1 coordinate 654,869, forward strand.
CAGGCATTATAACAAATTTTCTCAATCATGAGAACTGGAAAGGGTTCCCTGAATTGTTATCCAAAGAGAAATTAGTTTTCCGGAAATACAGAATAAGTAAATAATTTTTTAGAATTACTTCAAGACTTCTTCCAGAATTCAGCTCATCTGTTAAATACTCCTACTTCCACTACTTTTCTTTTATCTAAATCTTTTGAAAGAAAGATAGCCTACCTCCTTTCCAACCCAGTGAGCCAGAAAACCATCTGTGGCGTATGTGGCAACACCTATCCTGATATCAGAAACCATATTCCTCTTTATCTTGAAATACAACAATAAAAATGTAAGTTGCCACACCCTTACTGTGCACTGCAGGACACCTCCTCAGACCAACAGGCCCTCCTCCAGCAGTGCTGGCAGCAGCAGCTGGTGGGCTGATCACAGTTACTTGTCATCTTAGCAAAGAAGGGACCTACCTGCCTTCCCACCACTGCAGAGACCCCTGGAAGAAGGGTTCTTCTCAGCCTGCACCAAGAGTGAAAAGAACGGTGCCATTCAAGTACGGTAGATTTAAAGCCATGGAGGATTTTAATACTTTCTGAGACTAGGAGAATGTTAAAATTAAATCTTAATTACACTCAGTATTTTGTTTGGGAACTGCTCCTTAAATCAGACAAAATTACAGTCAAGCCAACCAGAGTTTGTTCTTTTGGATAACCCAATAGCATCATCCCAGTGATTTGGGATGAAGCAACTGCATCATTGTGATCCATGGCCATGCTTAAGCCACAACTTGGGTAAATGAAACAAGAAGAAAGGAAAGAAAAGGAAGAAAAAATACAAAAAGGAGAGTTCTAAATGTGGTAGCAATTGGTTAGTTACCATGATCCAAAACTGAATGCCACAGAACATAGAGAACCGACAGCTCATGTTTGCAACCTCCATCTTCCAGCAGCCAGAACATGTTGAAACAGAAATAATACAAGGTACTCTAAAAGAAGCTATTCTGCAGGTTTGCATCACCATAGATTCATGCAGCCTGCAAACACCACCTCTTCTGGGTATATGATGACCAGTTACCCTGAAAAGCAAAAATCCCGAGCAAGAAAAAATGGAAGAAAATGCCCAAGAATAGGCAGAGATGCTCCATGCATGGGCAGCTCTCCCCATGGGCACAGTGCCATGTCCACACTCCTGTCCTTGGCTATATACAGGAGTAGCATGGAGAAAGTACCACATACGTAACACAGACCCAGATGTAACAATAGTTAGTCAAAGTCATAATTTTTCTAAAAATACTCACCGTAAAAACAAATCTGATTTATTCTGGGCATTGTTAAAACATAACACAGTACAAGATAAAGCAAAATAGAACAAACTCACGAAAAGGATCTAGAAATAGCAGTGTAATTCCATTTCAGATTTTGATTCAGTTACTGTGCTGGAACAACTCCAGATTTATACCATCCTGTCAGACTATAATTTGCTACCACATATATGAAATCTTCCTCTGAGTCAGTGCAAAAAAACTCTACAAAAAGCCTGAAGAAGTCCAAGAATCTCACTATAACACGAGAGGCTCAAAGGGGAGTCCAGGAATCCTAAGTAAAAATATTTGGTTTTTCCAAGTATGCACATGTGGAAAAAGTGCCTCTGAAACAACAGCAGTTTGCAAAACATCAGCACACAGAAGTGCTGAAATTACCTCTCCACCTGACAGCAAAGCATTTGCAGCTGCCATACCATGTTCTGATCAGTTGGAAACCTGTGTGCTGCATTCCCTCCTCCTCTCCTGCACCTGGAGAGGAGGGAGAAGACAGAGTCATGACCCTTCTGTTTGCTTTTGGTTTTTCAGAACACAGTACACCAGTCTTTCTTTTTTAGAAAAAAAAGCTGCATGTTAAGAACCAAAACCTCCTATTCTTGACAAACAATTGCTTCCACCGAGAGGCACAAAGACTCCCTCCTCCTTACTAAGGTAGCTCCATAAAACAAGCTGTATTTCAATCAGCATTTCCTGCCCAGACAGTATTTTTTACTGAGCATTTCTCTCCCCTAAAAGACTGCCCAGCAAGAGCTACCAAAAATTTAGTGTTTTAAAGAGGTTTTCAAGACCATGAGATATGCTCTTAAAAACCTCCTGCTTCTGCCTCTGCAGTCTGTTTGGGTGCCAACCTTGGCAAGTGCAGTATTCAGCAGGGACAGGCATGAAGACAAACAGCTCAGCCCTCCTGGCTGGTGCAAGCCAGGAAGAAATACCATAAAGTTCTCTGCAAAGCCCACACCAACAGCTGCCCTCGGCCATGGACTGAGCAGGCAGCCCCAGCTCTCCAAGCTGTGTCCCTGCTCTCACCCCTGGTACCACAGGACTGCAATTCTGCACCAAACGAGTGACCTTTAAAATAAATTTGGAAGGTCATGATGTTTTTCATGCTTCTGGTATGCATGTCCACAAGCAGTAAAGTGCACTTTCACACCTCTGCCCTCAATCTGAAAGCAAAATGGACAACCTCCAAAGGAGAGGTGCAAGGAATGGCCTAGCAGCCATTTTAATCAAGCAAGAGTTTGTTAGAATACAAGAGCCAACCAAAACTCAGGAGACATGTCAGACGTGAACGGCATATTCTGCTCACCTCCAGCCTCTCCAGCTTTACCCAACCCAATACCATGAAAGCCAAGTCAGGAAAAAAATGAAGCCATGTGACAGTGTGGGTGCCCTTGCTGTCCATCCCTTGTTATTCCACTCATGAAAGCCATCTATAATTCAACGCACCCAGATGACAGCAAATCAAGAAACACAGCACAAGAGAAAAGCAAGGGACAGTTTCTCAAATGAGACAGGTGTGTGTAATAATAGCAGTAACAAGAAGAGACTGCGTATATGTGCTCCAGGTTAACAGACTTCTCTGTGAACTCCTTCCTGCCACTATTTATATTCTGTAGGACAGGAATATGAAATTATCCTGAAGAAAACAGTCATCTCAAAATGATGATGTCCTGTCAGTCGTCATGTAGCTGCAGAGCCCTTTCCCTCCATGTGGGCACTTGACAGCTACACTCCTGTTCTGCATTGTGTCTAAAACCCTTGCACAACAGGTTTGTACTTACATAGAAAATATTGGGTTTTGCTTCTACAAATCCTACATGTTTTACAGTTTCCCTTGTTCTTTCACCCTTCACCATCAGTTGATTCCTTGCTGTGCTGCTTCAGCTAAGGGGCAGGGAACAGGGTGGAGGAGAAGTGTCTGGGTTTGGCTCCAATTCACCCTTTCCAGAGAAAAGAGCCTGAAAACAGTTTGGGTCCTGCTGCAATAGGTGCTGTGCAGCTGATGTTGCAGGACTCCTACGAAAACAAGTTTTTTCCAGATCAGCCTGGCAACTTAGCAGCAACATGCATCATTAAAATCCCCACAGCTTTCGACTTAGTGGAGGTGTCTGTACCTGTAAGACCACCCACTGCGATCTCATGTTAGGAAGTGTATTACTGTACAAGCAACTGGGAGCAAACACATGCTTTCACCTGGACCACTTATTTAAAACTCCTGTAATTACTCCTGCTGTAACCCACTCAAAAAAAAAAAAAAAAAAAA
>VZRS01008536.1:658488-696460 GCA_013398055.1 Ifrita kowaldi
AAAAAAAAAAAAAAAAAAGCAGCACTGACTGCAAAAGTGAATGTATTACACCATGGTGTCCCTCATTGTCAAGTCTTACATACCGAAGTCTACAGCCGACATCCATGAAGGATCTTGTTCCCTTGCCTGACTTCCACGGACTTCTTGAAACTGCATTACTGAACTCATACACTGGACAAAAAAGCTATGCCTGCATGTGCAAAATAAAACCTTATTAAATCGTTAGTCACGCAGCGCCTTAGGACATGGCAGAACAACATAACTTATTTGTATCTGTTTCATAATTGGACCCTGCCTGTGATCCAAAGATGACACTTTAGGTCAGTGCTGGATGGCCAATTTCTTCCATGCACAGCACAGGGGCCACCACCATGCTGAACACAGCCCATGGCAGAGCAGGAGAACCATCTCACCATGTCCCTCTCGAGGGGCTCAGACAGCACCCCCTAATACACTTGCCCCTGTGACAGTGACTGGAGTAAAAGCTGCAAGGACTGTTTTTAAACGTACTTGTTATTTGTGGTCAGTGTATCTTTACTTCTCTCATCTGCATGGAATTATTGCCCCTTTCAAAATTGACACTTGGTACATTTTATTTCAAGATGACTTTACAAGGCCTTCTATGTGCTATTCATTTCAACAGCCCTCTAATATTGCACAACAGTCATATGATCCAGTGTGTGTGTTTTATGAGACAGACATGACACATGAAAATTAAAAACAGGTTCCTCGTCTGGAATACAGAGAGGGACTGCAGGGGAAAAAGGAAAAAAACAATGAGTGTGCGCCCAGAGATCAGGGTGGAGGGAAAAGGGGAGGAAAAAACAGGATGAGACATCAGAGTCGTGTCATCTTGCCCAGAGTGAAAACAGCTTTCATCAGTATGAAAGACAATTAATTTGCATAAATTTACTGCACAATACAATTGAACTGTGCTGTATTTCAGGACTGGCAGTAAGGATTGCTATGTCTATATGCCTACAGTCATTTATCAATAATTTACAATATTCCCTTCTGCAAGCAAGACTTTGTAATTGCCCTTGCATTCAAATGACATTTTCTGTAGGTATTACATTCAAGGAGAGATACAGAGAATCAGGTTTTAAATGCACAGGATTTAAAGTTCATTTTGTAACCTGTAATCTAAGCACTCAGTAAGAACAAGGAGGTATTTGGTCAAGAGTATACTTCTACATGTTCTGCTAGTCACGGAGGATTCAGAGGTATTTCAAACACCTCAGCCCTGATCTGAGTGCAACTCTCATTCAGACTCACCCTCCAGACTGCATGACTGAACAATTTACAAGATCACCAGCAGTTGCAGTCATTTTGGTCTGTTTAACTTTGAATATATTTTTGTTGCCATGTATGCATCATATACTATACTGGGAACAGCACAGGCAGAGCAGAACACCTCTGCCTCAGGAAGAGTGCATCGCAGATGGAGTCTCTGAGCTTTTGCAGAGGTCACAGCAGGAAAAATCACTTTTACTTTGTCTGGGCTGACGTTACTGGCTGAGACAAAGAGGCTCCCTCCCACTTTTAACCAAGTGCACTTCCTTGGTCAAAGGGTTATAAAATGGGTAATTTTACAAAGTTAGGTAACGCAGCAGGTGTTATATTTACAGCTATGTGAGCATGAACAGAAAGACCTGAGGTAATCAAATCTCATGCTTGAAGGATAAGAGGATTCATAAGATGATCACCAGCTGAGATCAGGATTTATCCCACATCCCTTAGAGACTGAGCAATCGGCCAGGTGCAAGCAAATGTCTTTTTGTTTACTTTTCAGTTTCTCCTTCTTCAAGGCATCCGCTGCTGGAGGTCAAGTAGAGAACAAGATGATGATCCAGGTCCATTTGTTTCACCCCAAGTAAGCAAAGTGCAAATGAGATACAAATATCTCAGCCCATACAGGTAATGGGGAGGCAAGCCTGGACTAGCCAAAATGCTTGTACTTCTCCGTGTATCTCAAACACATACCACAGGCTTACACGAAACTAAAAGCACACCTCCAAACATGTGAATGATCCTTCACTTTTGCTGCCTCTCTCATTGGTAATATCCTCAGACAAAGTTAGCAACATTCTTGAGGTAAACATATGTTCCATTGTATGGAGATAGACTGTTTCTCAAATGAGTTCACCTCTGTGGGATCTTTTGGAACATGTAATTTTAAATTAATACCATCACAACCATCTGCATTTTACGACAATCTCTCTTGAAAAAAATATTTTTAAACATAGATGTTGATTTTATGGGGAACTGAGTGCCAAGAAGCAACTAAGTATAAAAATATACAACAAAAGAACAAAAAAATTTCCTTTGAGTGAGAAAAACCATTGGAAAGGAACACCTAAGAGGCCAGTTTTATAACTCCTGGTCCACAGACTACTCAGGACATGCAATACACGAACATCCACTGGCTCTGCCTGTATATGCAGTTACCCCAACTGTTGTTGCAAGGGAGTATTTCCACCAGTAAACAACCACTACTGTGCCTGTTGAGCCTCTCTGCACACACAAATATGAAGAAATAAACAAGTATCCAATCACTGTGAATTCTCAAACTGCCTTTCTCTGCTTTGCAGCTTCTTCTTTTAACAGCTTTAATGAACAATTTTTTTTTGTTTCTTTTAATGTTAAAAAACGCCAAGGTCAGCAATCTGGTGGTCAAAGGTATGCTATTTAAAGGATAAAAAAGGAAAAAACAAACAAGAGTCACAAAATGCAACAGTACCCTTCAGCCAAATCCAACTACTACCAATATCAAAGGAATAGTCATCATGAACTTCAAACAGGACTAAAAATTGTATCTAAAACTATGGTTAAAAAAGCAGCTTTCACGCAATGAGAGAGCAGGGGAACTCACTGTATGAGCAGGAAAAAATACAAATTAAACTACTTAATTTAATCTACATTCATTGACAGCCAAGATCAGGACTAAACTGATTGCTTCATACTCTCCACTGCTGCTAGTGCAGAACATCACAGAGAAGCAATCAATCTCGGTTCAATCTAAAGTAAATGACAGTGAAATAAAGGCAATAACTGATTTTCTTCATGGCACTCTGCAAAGAGCAACAAAAGGGGCCCAAGATAATATTAATTCTGTGGGCTTAAAAAAATATTTATAAGGTTTGGAATTTATTTTGTTTTTTTTTTAAAAACAAAATAATTTGGAAGATTGTTTGTTTGAGCCAATCTTTTGGAGAACTTGTTGAAGGACTTGAAAGTAACATTTCCAGCCAATGCTACTTGCATTCCATATTGCTCACAGCCCTGCAAAAACAGTCTTGATTTGCTTTGAGACAGGTTCCCATTTCAGTTATCTTGAAGGATGCTAAAATATCACCTAGTAAACTGGACTTGTTCTTGTGTGCATACAACCTTTCCTGTTTATATCTGACCCCCAGAAAAAAACATGAAGCCTGATTAAACTTTGTGCTTGTAGACAAGGGTAAATATAATGTTGTCTGTCTTACCAAAAAAGTGAAAAAGGGGTGGGAGGGAACAACAGTGTCCACTTCTGTCACCCTACATGCTGAAGTGAACCAAGTAAATCCATTCTGATTAACCAAAACTTCGAAAAAATTAAATAACTTCATTTCTCACCACAAGGAAACCACGAGGATTTACTCACGGTATCAATACCAGAGTGTTCTGCTATCTATCCAGAAGAGCCAAGCATAATCACTCTCCTACTTTTTTTGTGCAATCTCTACAAAATAATTCAGAAACGGACATGGAAAATCTGAAATTTAAACATAAGAGGTGGTTGGTACAGAAGATTTTAGGGACACACTTCTAACACTGTGAAACCTTCAACCACTCTCACAACCCCCCTCTCCTGCCCGAACCAGTGATGGGTGTGCAAGGTAACTGGACCCAGGGAAAAGTCAAGGATTTAGGCATATTCACACTTTATTAGAGGATCAGAACAACAGTGGCCAACGCTATCTTACCTTTCTTTTATGTTTAGAAGGGAGAGAATGAAACACTGCATAAAGTTAATATATATTAACTGTGAGGAATGCATGCTGTTTCGGGGGGTTTCATTTTCTACTAAGTTCTCTGAATTTTACAGTTGGGAATAGCAGCCTGAGCCATAGCTTTTTTTATTTGCTGAACAAGCATCCTAAATATCTTATATACATTTTGATTATGTCAAACTGTTCCAGACATGAAAAGACCATGGCTTGCTTTGTGGTATACAGCAATGGCTACAATCATTTATATGATCTGGACCCTCAGCAAAAGAAATCCAAAACAGATTTCTCTTGGTAGAATATGAACAATATGTTTCCTATATTACACAAAATGTAGTTGGCTTTATATGCAACACTCCTCTCATCTTGGAGGAACTTATAACTGTGCTTTATATTGCAGTGGGAGACTATCAGAGCAATCCTACATGTTTAGTGCAGTTGCTGTGGAGTTATACTGCTCTAAAATGAATAGGGAATTTGCTTATAAATATACAGCACTCTATTAAAAATATCTTTTAGTATCTGTATAATCAGGCAGCACTTTCACCATCACCTGGCACATGCCCCCTAATACATTTCACGTTATTCAGCTCATCAGCTCTGGAAGAATTAATTGAAAAGATAGCCCTGAGATGTGAACCAACACACCAGCTTAACCAAATGCAGGGTTAAACCACAGGGCATCTCCGGCTCATTCACAATGATGATCCTCATTTATACCTCCTGTCAGCTGGAAATAAAGAAACACTTCATATCTTGAGGCTACAGTCAGGCATGACTACAGGATAATTTGTCTATTTACTGTCTGATTTCCACAGCGGCATGTGATACTAAGGAACCAGGCAGCTTTTTTTCTATTTATTCCTTGCTTCCCTTTTAACAACCTTCCTGGAGTAGGGGGAAAAAAAAAGTAAAACTCCTCACCACCCTGGAATCTCATAGAGAAAGACCCAATGCTTAAGGGATGACATTTGTGACATCTTCCTCTCAACTACAGCCTGGAGTCTCTCACACTTCCTCCCCAGCCCACACATGACAGGGACTGACAACCCACGCACAATAAAGTCATTACGAAAGGTACCAAGCTCTCATCCAAAGGTCCGATCACGCCACTGAGGAACTGTTGGGTTAGACACATATTTGCATGTTTTACTTGCACTTTCTTGGCCTTAAAGACTACAATGGAAAACAGGCAGCAGCTTGTTTTAAGTGGGTGCAAACTCCAGAGAAAGTAGTGAAGGACATTTGCTCGTTTCACACCCTGGGTCAAATTTAGCATGCCTGCATTTTTGCATAGTCATGCTCTTAGAAGAAGCAAGCATTTATTTTTTAAAAAATCTAGTCTCTCCTTCTTGAAAAGACAGTAAGGCTTTCTTTCATTTACTGGAAAATGTCATTCTTTGTCTATGCAGTTGTACAAAAACATCAACAATGAACTTGAAGTAGAGAAGTCAATTATTGTACAAATTACTTAACCCCTTGTAGTTGTCCTTCATGTAATAAACAAATCTTATTTCTATCCTATACACTGTTTAAAGGCAGTGCTTTATGGGGGATATTCTAAAACATACCACATAACCACTGCTGTAACTTGTATGTTGTTTTTTGGTTTCCCTCCTGAGAAAAGGTAGTGCTGCCTTGCAAAGACAGATAAGATGGGACAGAACTGATTCACTCTGCAGCTACGGATTAGTCACTTAAACCTCTCAAATTTTCAGTCTGCCCATGTGTATAATGGGGCAGCTCTGCCCAGGATTGTTAGGAGGATTAACTAAGCGGCAGTGAAAGGCTTTGAGATCTACTCAGTAAAAATTATTTCTATAAAAGTGCATGTGCATAAAGTGCTAATTGATGCCAGCTGGCCGTTCATCCTGGGCAGCAAAAACAGCTTCTTACCACACACATTTCCTTTAGTGGGCACCAGCGGCACATTTTTTTTATTTCTGCATTTCTGGGGTTTGCCTTAAAACATATAAACCATTTGATTTTCAGGAATACTCCATTAGGAGATTGATACAGCAATGTATTTCAGAAATTACCTTGATTAACCTTGCACAGGCAATAAGTGTAAACATTTTAACACCTTTCAAACTGAGAAATGAGCCCTATTTGCAGTGCACAATTCTAGACTCAGCAATTTGCATCTTAGAGTCTGCAGTGCCCTGTTCATTTCCTAGAAAAACCTGACAACCAATTTACAATGGCCCTTGAAATGAAGCAGAAAGCTGCTCTTCCTGAACTGGCCTTATATGACAAGGCAGCATCAAATGAAGATACATAAGTAATTATTTTTAATTTCATTTTTCCTCTGTGCTGCAAACAACCGTGTTTTCTGGAGCCCCTCCCTCAACTGCAGAAACTTGGAAATGCTCCACCTGCTTATGTTTGCTGATAGACGCCAGAGGAATTTTCACTTCATCTGTTTCACAGATGCTCAGACTCTTTTCTCAAGACACATCATACAAAAATGTCTCCAAAATAATTAGCAGGACTTTAGTTGGCATGACTGTGTGGCTGCACGTAAAGTAAAGCTCAGACAGCTCTTAAGAAATTGAAGCTCTGGAATGAGTGTCTGGGACCTTAACAGCACTTATTTAAATCTTCCTGTTTGACACATTTATAGTTTTTCATGTAGTTGAAAGGGCAAAGGGCTTGGTATGCAGAAAGCTGCTACAATGTGAGAAACATCATGAACTTCTATAACCTCTTGTACTTATACTGACATGAAGGTAATTGCTAGTGGAGAGCAAACATGCAATCTAATTCAAAGACAGGGGAAAAATTATGCAAAGATCTCTGTCATCATTGTCTCTGTGTCTCACTTCAAAATAAAATTCACTACCTTACTGAGGAGCTACCTGAATAAAAATAATCCTATGAAATGTGTTGCAATATTATCATATTTAATTGAAAGATGCCCCTCCTTTGGCCATTTGCCTGGCAGTGCAAACATCAAGCAGGGCTCTTGACCATCCCAAGCCTGTTCCTCCCTCCCTGCTCTTCACCATCCCCAGCAAGGCCCCCATCATGCCGCCGAGCCACAGGCAAAACATGAGGACTCAACTGCAAAATGAGGGCACACTAACAAATCTAAAGAGACAGCAAGAGTGCCTCGTGATAGTTCACAAGGCTCACACTACCAAGTCCGGGGGATAAATTACCTAAACTTCTCTGCTTGCACACTAGACTCTCTGAGAGTCCTCTAGGGTCGCAGGGAAGGACTCAAATTGCAACCCTTTTGTCCACAATGATAGGAAATTTAATTCCCATGCACAAACACTTGTTGAGAATATTTCAAAGGGCCACAAGTCACCGATGTCTGATTTCAGGCCTATTGTCACATGCAAGTGCCCTTAAAAGGGACAGGATGGGGGATCTAAGGAATGGGAGGGCTGCTCTGGCCACCTGTCCACCCAAAGTCACACCAGAGAGCCTTTGCCTACTTAGGAAGGGCTTACTGCTGTTGGGTTAAGTTATCAACATGACAAAGGCTCAGAAAAGCTGCAGGTGTTCACCCCATAGCCCACAGGCACAGGCAGTTGCCCATTTTGGGAATGCTGAGACATCTGGGAGTACGCATGGGACCCTTGGGACTTGTCCCACACTGGCCCTGGCCCCTGGCTGGGGGCACTGCCAGGGCCAGGTCAGAACCCTGAGTCAGAGAGCAGTGGCCAGCAAGGGCCCTCTAGGCCCAGGACAAAGCCAGACATGTCCTCACTCTCCTCCGTACCCAGATGGCAGCAGGGGCCACCTGGCCCTAAAGGATGGAGTCACTTGAATGTAGAGAACACATAAAAAACATCCCTGCTCTCTCAACATGGCCAGCAGCCACCAAGGAACAGCAGACAGCCCCACTACAGCCCTGAGGCAGAGCCCAGGGAATGGCTCTGGGAGGTGACAGCCATGCTGGGCCTGGGGCAGCCCCATCCCCAACGGGTGGAGTGAGCACCCCAGGGAGAGGCACACAGATATCCCAAATCTGTGGCCTGATCAATTCCCGTTTATTTATTTACTTATTTAACCCTAGCTCACTTGCTTGTGACAGTACCACACACAGAACCTGAAAAGTTGACACAACTGCAGCTGCTGAGCAGGACCAGAACACAGACCACCATGTGCTTTCCTGCCCATCTTCTACATCTTTTACTTTGTTTACAAACAAAACAATTTTTAAAAGGCCACATTTGCACCTTAGGTGAACGTGCCCAAGAGCATTCATGCCCAAGAGCACCCCAGCAGCATGAGGCAGCAGCAGTCATGCCTGGGGAGTCGGGGCTGGGCGGGCAGTCAGGCCAGAGAGGTCCCTTTGGGCTGTAACCACTCAAAGAAGCTCTACGAGAGGCACCACCCTGCCAAGCAATGCTCAGTGGCTGCTGCGGTGCCATTCACGGCCCCTGAGCTCACTGGGTGGAAGGGCCAGGAGCTGGGATGCACAGACATGCACAGGCACCATGGCATGGGGCTGTCTCTAGAGATGTGCCTCCCACACCAGCCAACACCTGCTGCCCTGCGTTAAACCCCCGTCAGAGCACAGCAGCAGCAGCAGCCATACACCAGTCCCTTGCTTTGGGACAAGAGCCACCCTGAAGACACATGCTGTCTGCACAAAACTGGTAACATTGAACAAAACCCTATATACACAGATAAGGAAAGTCTTGCAGAACAAAAACCTTAGAGCAGTTCATCAGTAAGTCACTGGTAATTAAAGTCATTCAGTTTATCCTCACTATAAGGAAGTACTGTAAACTGTTCCAAACTTAAATTACATATACAATATATTTCTTAGATATGTATTATTTTTCCCATTTGGGAATGCAGAGTGACACAATTCATTTGGCCTTGCATGAAGGCCTGCAAATGCAGCTCAAGGCAAAGCTCTGGGGTGAAAACACACCTTTCTTTAAATTACTATTACGCTGTACCATAAAAACCATTTCAAGAATTACGTAATATTTTTAACATTTCTGCCTAATAACAAATGACAAACAGCACTGGTTCCCATAGGCTGTATTCAATTACTCTGATTTTATTAACAGACTGCTTTCAATCATTAGGAACTTCAAGCCACATGTCAAACTAGAACACCAGATTCTTAAATGATATAACTCAGCATGGCAGTTCAGTCAAAGGAAGTATGCCAATTTATACCATAGCAAAGCCAACCCAAAAACTGCATCCCATTAATGATAATTCCCATGGGGATTCTGGCCACTGTGGTTACAAACAGCTGACAAAGCTGAAGTGTATTACTGCACTATTTGTAAGAATGTGTCAGACATCAGCACAGGGGAATTACTCCCAGACTACAGATAGTTCAGTCAAAAAAGCAGCTTCCATACAGAACTAAAACCAGTTTGTTTTCTGCTCATCGTGTTCCAGAGACTCAGAATCAACTTCAATGACATTCTCAAAATAATCACAACACACATATATTATCTTACTTTATCTCATTTTCTATTTTCCTTATCATCTCTCCCAACTTACTACTCAACTGTACCAATCTTTAGGAAAATATTTCTCTAATCTTGGAGAAATTAATTTAAATCTGTTTCTGACTTGAAAATTGCTTTCCCCCCTTTTGAAAAATAAATTGGGGGATGGGTGAACCCACAACAAACACTGAAATAAAACAAGTCCTCAAGGATGAAAAAAATCCCATCAAATAACTACTCATTGACAGATCTTTCTCAGCAAAACAGTTCAATGAATCTTCGGTGAATTTTATAAAGTACAGTTATAAAGACGCTTTTAACTTGCTCATCTTCCAAAATTTGCTCATTTAAGTTAGTTTCCTTCTACTTTAAATGTTTGTGTATGGATGTCTATTAAATGTAAGGTTATCTACACGTCAGCTTTGGGATTATAAAGTGCAGGTCACTGCCATGCCATTTAAATCTTGAGAGCACTTTAATCAAAAGATCATGTCACCATGGCCCAGCTGATTAACTCAGTAAGTCTTTTTCCTCAGTGTGCTATACTCTACCATTCAGAAAGCAACCCTAATATCTAACAGGCAAATAAACATCAGCTTCCAAAAAGGGATGGACCAGACCCTCGCCGGATATTCTGTTCCATCAAAGTTAACAGGGCACTACCAATTCAACATTAGTTTTTTGTTCACTGATAAAATGTGATAAACGTAATTCCAAATTTACATTGCTGTGAAATTCAGTATCTTACTTCTGTGGCAATATGTATCATTTAATAGGATCTTGCTGTGAAATGACTATAGGTGAATACCAGAGATTCTTGGGTTAGTAATACAAGGAAGGTTCTTAACCTAGGAGTACTTACTCATTTTCCAAAACAGACTGGAAATTTAACTTCATCTGTCTCCTTTCTTTTTCTTAGAAAAAAAAGAAACAAGCAAACAAAACACCCTCATACTTCTGTTGCACCTGTTATCCCTATACAACCTAGAGTCTCATAGAGGAAAGCTTACTGAATTACCCACCAGCCTGAAGTCAAATATTCGCAATAGTTTACAATAAAGGTAATTGATCAGCAACAGATAACATGCATTAGGCCATAAGGTTCCCCAGAAGCATTGTGACGGTTATTGTTATGAACCTCCAATTAACTACACAAAGAAAAAAATCTTTTGATGAAATAAGTAAAAGATGTTATTAGTCTCAGACACTGACATCCAAATCCTAGAATGGAAAGATTTCTTTTTCTTCTGAGCTAATGTATTTATACATCACACTGCATTGCAGACTATATTGCAATAGTACAAGGAGAACAGGATTACTTCTGGAACTAATAGAAACAGAGGTGGCACAAAGGACCTTCTTTTCTCTTATGACATAAAGCATTTTGGATTGCAACATTAATCTACCTTCGGGCAGCCTGTGCACCTACGGACATGGCCACTGGTACCTCATCTGCAGGAGAATGGATCTGTAATCCAATTTCAGCCTGCTTGCTTGCCAATGTCATTTGCTCCAGAGGGAAGCTTTCAGCACAGAGGACTGGCCCCAAAATAAGTACTGCTGGGTTGGGCATAGTACAGCTGTAAGCAGAGATTACAAATTCCCAAGAAGGCTCATGTTGGCTCAAACTAGTGCGTGGGTACCCAGTGCCAAATGCAAATTTTGCAGTATTCTAATGGAAATCAAAGAAACAATATCCATGGCTTCAGGGGAAGAGCCACACAGAATACCTTCACAGAATAAGCACACATGCCTTTGTTGTGAAAAACCACATCTGAAAAGATCTGCCAACACCTCTCCCAGCACATTTCATGCTGGTGAGTGGGGAGGTGCCCATTGCAACAATACGAGGGAGCAACAACCGCAGAACCAGAAGTTTTTTGATTCTGTTAAAGAATAACTTCTTGTGCTATGAAGGAAGGGTGCCTCCTTCTCCTGAGAGCCAGCTCGCAGCAGGGTCCCTAATGCCCCCAGGGCCATGGAGAAGCAGCAGCTTCCTGTGTTCTCCAGCAACCCAAACCACAGCTCCATCCTTACGTTGCAATAGCCGCACAAAGATGGAAATATTTCTCAAGGACACACTAGAACAAAACAATTGACAGTGACTGCAGCATCTGCTCAGCGTAACCAACATAATTAATTTCCATCTCATTTTAATTTTTATATGTCTAAAGCTATTAGGTCTTAGATATTTGAACTTTAATTATTATGGAAGCAATTAGCTTCTATGACCAGAAGGCTTTGCCTGAACAATTGCAATGAGCACAATATTTTCTACGGCATAAAAAATAAATACCCTGACACATCTGTAGCTATCTAGGACTTTGCAATTGCCACTGTGCTTCACACTGATGTCCTGGCTTTGTGCCAGATTGCAAAAGCTGGAACTTACTGGCATAAGCTGTATGACATTGTATATATGTGTAATTGAAGATTATCTCCTAAGGTATTCTGTAAATTTGGAATTTCAAAATTTAAATATTTCCTGCTGTAGAGAGATTAAATTGGTTTTGAATATTTAAATATTCTTTCAGAGAAAACTATTTTGGTACATTATCTCCTACAAAGACAGCTATAATTAAACAACAGCTCCAAGTACCCTGAAAAGTGGTATTTCTAAAACTGACAAAAAAACTTACATTTGTGTTTCAAGATACAGAAGTATTCTGTGGAGCTTTGTATATCAAAGGAATTTCATTAATATATATTGCTTTTTAGTACCTTCATTCAATGCATTACTACTTAATAGAAGTATGCATTTCAATTCTCATCATCTTTTCCAGTTTTCCCCTTGTGTATCTTATCACAGCACACTGTGCCCACACAGCCTTCCCCCAAGCTCTGGTGAGCTGATCTAACCTCT
Source organism: Ifrita kowaldi (assembly GCA_013398055.1). Taxonomy (NCBI): domain Eukaryota; kingdom Metazoa; phylum Chordata; class Aves; order Passeriformes; family Cinclosomatidae; genus Ifrita; species Ifrita kowaldi. The sequence goes on from VZRS01008536.1 coordinate 670,773, forward strand.
GCAAACAGGGCTGCTGGCAGAGAAGGGCAACTGAACAGCAGGGGACAACAAAGTTGTTTTAGAAGGGGTTTGGGGATCTTCCTGGTTCTGAAATACTAGAGAACTACAAATCATAGACAGTAAAAGGTGACTGAGCATTCACCTGTGCACAGTGTCTGGCCTCCTCAGTACCTCACAAGTTTCCCAGCTGCTTTTACAGCAAGGGCAGAAATTCAGGAATGGACAGTGCTTGCTCGTAACCAAGCCACAGAGAGCATTTTTAATTCCTATATGTTGGCATTTTACACGGTGCTCTTTGAATGCCAATCACTATCTCAATCACTATCTCTTCCATAACTAAATGAAATAGAAACTGTTTAGTGCCTTGTTTTACACTAAGAGGTTTGATTTAGATGACTTCTGGTGATAAATACCATTTGCTAACAAAATCAAGGGCTGATGACTTCCTATTCAAGCTTTTGTTGAATCAAAGGCAACTAATAATGTCAAAACTCTGAAGCCAAAGGAAGTGCTAGATTCCAACCAGAGGGATTTCTGTTTAAGTTAGAAACCTTTTCCCAGGCTCCATATCATGCACTGTCACCCACTTGCTTCACTGGGACCCAATGCATCCACTACAAGGGCAGAACTACAGCAGTAAGAAGAAATGTAATGTACACAATGGTTGTGCAAGTGATAAAATACATCCACCAAGGGGAGGAGCAAAGCATAACATGCCAATGGATGCTGCGATTTTTTTATACCCTTGCATTTTCATGGGAATTTTATTGTTCAGGGATTATTTTCTGCAGTCTACTGCCACAGAAGATGGGCTTGGACACACATACATCTTAGCAAGGTCTGGCTTACCTGGTGCAACCTTTCTGCTCTTATTTCTTCATGCAAGACAAAGCATTGCTGGGAACAGGTCTCTCCACAGACAAAGTCTGGGACCCTGAGCCTCGCTCGGAGGAACTGAGGAGACCCCCTCAATGCAAATTGTCAGCACTGAGGCAGGGGGACCTCTTTTCCCAGGTGCCTGGTCTGTCTGCATGGTCCACAGCAACTGGAAGCCTTCCCATGCAGCCCAACAAGTAGGGACAAGACTCCTCCAGTCCTCCTGGGAGTGTGCACACACATGCAAGTACTTTCAGCATATTTTCACACACCTCTGTGAAACCCAGCTCACTCCCTGATCTTCCTGACAATATGCCCTCCCTCTGGAAGCAAACCCAAGGGGAACCACAGGGAGAAGGCCCTGCACCCAGTGTATTTCCAGCCTTTTGCTGGCCACGAACACGCAGGGCAGCTCCCAGAAATCCTCCCTGTCACCAGTGCTCTCCTCCCAAGGTAGCAGTCTTATTCTTTTTATGGAGCTCTTTAAAATTATTTGAGACACACTTTTTAAATGAAAATCCAGAAGAAAACTGAAGCAGGTAAAACTGATTTCCTTTAATTAATATACATATATTCAGAGCAAGGTTGCTCCACCACATGCAGAAAACAGACATATACTTTCTTCTATGAAGGTAGCTAAAGCAGAAATATGAAGCTGACTGCAATATATGACCATTTTTAGATGGGATGTAAGAACTTCCTGAATAACAAGATGCCCTTTACTTGAACCATGGCTTGAAAAATGTCACCAGTGCAAATGCTAAGGAAAAAACAAATACCACCAACATATCTGACAGGACATTAGACATAACTTCCACCACTCTCGGTATACATTATTCTTACAATGCCACTTTACCAGTAAGCAAATAAAGTTAAGCCAAAACACATCCAACACAGCAAAACTGAACGTTGCAGAAGATACTATTTAAAGCAGGCTCAGTTAGAGATTAATTCAATTGCTTTACCCAATTTATATTCTCCAGCTAAGACTCCTGGACATCAGGAAATGAAGCATTACGATGCTTTAACAACCTTCTGCACTTGCATTTACCCTTCATGTTTCTATTAGATCCTCTGCACCCATTTAAAGTATAAATTCTCACTGACATAAATGGGTTTTCCATGCATGTAATTAAAAAAATCATATGCAAGAGAGACTCTTTCTTAAGCTGAGAGCAGCCAGTGTCAAACACCCTGCAGTGAGCGCTGCCTGAGGGCTGCTGCCGTCCTGCCCAGCTCATCCCACCTTGCTCACAGTGGAGCCCACAGCAAAACTCTCAGCAGCTTCATAGGTACAGGGCAGGACTTCACCATATGGGCATGTTTTGAAACAGAAATGAGCACATGCAACTCTCCATTTTCAATGTTAGAACAAGATTCAGCCAATAAAGTCATGTTTCAAGGTTTCTGCAAGCAGTTTACTCTTCCACAACTTCAGGATTAATCTTTTTCTTCTTTTTTTTCTTTCATTTCTGTAATACTAAATCAATAAAAGGGGAAAAAATACTTCATCTTTATATAGCATATTTGTTGGATTATTAGTTCATTTGATGCACTTCACCTTTGGAAAACACATCATTAAAGCCTCTGCATCTCTCACCAACCAGCACTGTATCTAAATATAGCGAAGCTACTAAGTTTTGCCCCATGCAAGAGTTCATGTGTATCCTTTTGGTTCATTTCATGAGAGGAGAAAGGAGCAGAGAAACAATCTCTCAGTTCACAACACAAAACAAGTAATGCTTAAGGATAACACTAGAAGGCCTTTAATAAAGCAAGAAGAAATAAAGCTCTGTGCTTCTGACCCAAATTAAACATGGTGGAAAATAGCGGGCTGGGGAGTGATGGTACAATTAGCTTTTCTCACTTTTTTAATTTGTCTCTTTATTAAAGTTAATGGTCATCTTAATATTATGGGCCTACAAAATGGCAGTGAAGACCAGGCACCTAGCGGGACTTGTATTTTCAACTGCACTCAAAACAATCATCCTTGACCATTCAGTGGATGCAAAAAAAGCACTTTTATTAAGTTTGGTAAGGATAAAGTGAGATGGTTTTAAGAATATGTGCAGCTTCCAATCAGCTATGGTTTCAGTAGCCAAAAGCAATAAACGTTCAACGGGAGAAGGCTTTTTAAATTATTTGTGGAAATTTAAGTAAAACACAAGACTTTTAGCTACCCATTTATGTCATCTGGATTTCACTATCCCACAAAAATTATGGACACATTTTCAGCCATTTTGAGTCAACAGGACATAAAACCAGTAAAGAGCACCTTAGTCTCTTGGTACTGACATGAGAGACAGTGTTCTTGTTGCATTTAGTCTGATTTAGTATGAAGACACACAGAACCAACCCATAGCAGTAACACAATTACAGGGCAGCAGAGGGAAGCCACTCGCCCACAGTTCAGCAATCCAGAGCAAAAACTTAGGGGTTGGGGACCAATGAAGGGGAAGAGGAATGAGGCTGGAATTGCCACCACCAAAGCCATGCTGTATGGGCTGTTTGATGCTGGGAGGACGGCTCATCAATTTAGACATTTTCTGAAAGCTGAAGGGCCCCCAGGCCCAGCAGATGGGGAGCATGGTGTCCCCCTGAATGCTCAAGTGGTAACAGATTTGGCCACCACCAAGGCTGAGCTGATTATGGGATGGGACACCAGTAGAAGAGGTTGCATAGGCCAGAAATGCTGGAGAAAACAGCTTGGGAAACTCTGGTCCAGAAGGAAAAAAGTAACAACATTATAACTTCCAAAAATGCAATGACCAATAAAAGCAACAACACAGCAGTACTAAATTTGCTATAGAGGCACGTAGGGTAGAGTAGAAATGGGGTATTTTGCAAGTACGTGGTAAGAGACAGTCCTACTGCAAGGCTTTTGCAATCAAACTTAACAAGGCAGAAAACCAGAAATAGTCAGTAATACCTGAGAAGACATTATTCCTAAATGACCCTCTTACACAAGGAATTAGAATCAGGCCTAGCAGGGCAATTTTAAGACAATGTCTCATTTCTTTAATACGTATCCCAATGAGAAACATTGTAACATTGTAATTATAAAGATCATAATTAAATCTCAATCAATATTACTCTCTATTCATCCTGTAAGCCTATTATGAGCTTTTCCCTTGCAGACCAAACTGCTACACTGCTGTACATCCTGTTATTCAAAATATGTGAGACAATTTCACGTGCATGGAGATTCATTAGTAGGGCCCACAGGTGATGGAACGGTCTCTAATGGTGAAAGCTACTTTTGAGAAAAGAAGAAAAATGGGGGAAAGAGAGAGACAAAGGGAAAATGAAAACTATTGGCAGCAGCTAGCAAAGCCAGGAGAAGAGCAGGAACAAGGACAACAGGCTGTGGCTTTGCTGAAGGGGCCAGAGCTGCTGCTGGAGTGCAGGCACAGGTCAGGGCCTCTCAGGCACTGCCCAGCTGTGCCAGAACACCCCAAATCCAGTTCATAGGTTGACATACATCTACTGGCATCAGGTGTGCCCCAGAGTTATACCAGTCAAGCTTGGTGTCCAACTGCTGACACTACATGGGTGCCACAGAAGCCCAGCTGTGGCCTTGGCCTCACTGTCATCACAAGCCTGCAGCCAGCTTAGAACAGGAAACACTTTCTTTTTGCCTCAGGAGTGAAGCTATTAAGCTACTCTGAGCGACCAAACTCCATTTATTCATGTTACTTCTTGTCTACTTTTAAATCTCTATCAGTATGCACAAGACTTGGTTTTAAAACACCGTTACCACACAAATGCCATTTATACAAATTGTTAAACTAGACTTTCATCCATCTTAAACTAAGATGCACCACAGAAGTTTCCACATCATACCTTCCACAAAGCCTGAATTAATAAGCTCACCAAGTCAATCCAATAAGACAGGCAAGCAACAAGTATCATTCCTGTAAATACCATATCACTAAAATATATTTTCCCATTTCATAAAAGCATACTCTTAAGAATACAATTATTTGCACTGTTTATGCTCCTCTCAGCCTCCTGGGCTGCTGAGAAAAGTTTGTCCACTGGTGGAAACCGGAGGAATAAGATTGCCTGACCCAGGCAAGCTACTGATTATTCAACACTGACTTCACTCTGAAGGGTCTTCCAATAAAAAGGAAAAAAATGTTAACCTACTACACCACTTTAAAAATTGCAGACAGCATTTTTAACCTCTGTCCTTTTGCATTACTGTATCAGTGCCTGGAAAAGCTACAGCAGAAGAGAGAGTCATTTAGGCAGCTCCCTTTGTGCCACCACCATGGCTCAAGGGGACAGAAATCAAGAAACATTAGAATCAATATAAGCCGATTTGGACATTAAGGAAGAATAAACCACGCAGAACTTAAACAAGATCTGTTAAAAGCCATGGAGAAAGCAGGCATTTCTGAGTAGAGAGTAACTTATTTTCTGGAGATACTCCAGATTTTGCATTTCCATCTGGTGGTAGTTAGTGTTGTGATCTGCAACAAGGAGGTTTCCAGATGAAACACAAGAGTGCCCATTTAACATGAAAGACCTACAAGCAGGACAGCCACAGTCTAATTGAAATCCTTGGGATCTGAACAAGAACGGATGCTTTTTCATATACACACATCTAAATCACATTCATACCTGAATAGAAAACATGCTCTACTAAAATAAAATCAAATCAGGAACCTGGGAATGAAAGTGTCCAGCTACTAACAAGAGATTTATTCTCACTCTTTTTTGTCTTTCCTCAGGAATGGGTGGTTTAGCTTAAGCTGAGACTTGCCATTTACAGGCATACAATAAGCCAGTTGGGTTTTTTCATTCTTCGGAGCAGCTGCCAACCTTAGCCCTCGGTGATCCAGCATTCAATAATGCCATGCCCGTTGCAGGGAAGAGGCAGGATGCACACAGGTCCTCAGCATCCTCAGCTGAAGGAGGACGAGAAGCTGCAGCTCCTCTGGGGCCAAACCTCTCAGCTACTGTACACCGTGGTTCAAATAAAGCAGATGATACCCCAGGAAAAAGCACAGAGGCTGAGTACTTTATTGTACCCCAAAATCCTGCTCTGCTTTAGGCTGTCTGCTGCGTGGGGCTGCACCAGTCCAATCCCAGCGTGCATGGCTGTCACTCCCCATTTGCAAACAGGGCTGGTGGGGAAAGGAGGGCAAGGGGGGCAAGAAGGTGCCCTTTGGGAACTACGGCTTCGAGTCAACCTGTCTGACTGAGCAAGCAGCACCACAAACTCCCAAATGTGTGCACCTAAAGCTCTGTGCTGCAGATCAGTGTTAACACTATCCATTTCTCGTGCTTGGGGAAATCATGTCCCCATGATACGTCAGAAGGGAGGGAAGCACAAGCACATGCAACCCAAGCAGGCAGGTGTAGATGTGCAGTTACAGAAGGAATGAGTCTTAAGTCTTCTGCTATAAGTAAAAAATGTATTTTAGAAACCATGATGGCAACAAAGTTGCATCAGATGTGGAACTGGACAAGAAAGAAAAGCTTTCTGAATTTTTTCAATTGTTTAACTTTCCAGATTTGGTGGGGGTTTCCCCTAGATTACTTCAAACTAGACATTTCCCTGCTATTCTTAAAACCATCCCATTGAATTACTAAATGAGATTAGATCTCAGCAAAAAAGTTTTGTTTCTTCAAGATTCAGCAGCTAACTGCAAATGAAAGCGAAAAGAGAAGCCTGTCTTGTGATGAAAGGACAAGTAAAACAGCAATCACATCAGAAAACCAATGCCCAGACCTCTGAACAGCAAAGCAATTGCATGTGTCAAGTTCCCATAACAAGATGGTGCCAGCTGAGGCTTATGTTAAAACTGTGCAATAAAATTAGATGTCTGGAGCCTCTGTCAGAAGAATGATGCTATCTCATTAATGGGATTACATCGAAAAATTGGAGGGATTTCAGTCAAGAGGAATAAAATGATTAAGGATCAAAAGAGCGTGACTCATGAAAGCAAGTAGAAACTGGATGCTGTGCTCTTGCCTGAAAAGCCCAAGTCTCAGAACCAGACAGGCCTGGTGGTAGCAGCAACATCACAGCATCTCCTCCCTTACACCCAGAATAACAGGAATAGATCAGACCCCCCAGAGCAAAAACTCATGTTATAAAATTCTAGCTTTTTTATTGCAACACTATTATTGTATCACTCAGCAAGAAACTAATAATCAGAGGGGAAAGAGGACAGGGAAGTTAATTACCCATAAACAGCTGGCAAGAAGAACATATTTAGTCAGGAAAAAAGAAGGGGAAAAGAAAGGTTGTGACTACAGAGACTGGGTAAAATTGAAGCCTTTCAGTTAGTAACAGGAGAGGATTTCTTAGCCACAGGAAAAACATACACATGGAATCATCTTCCCAAGGCGGGTACTGAAAATCACAACAGCTGAATTACCTGAAGAGGGCCTGGCCACTACCCCAAAGCCAGTAAGACTCGAGCACTGACAGGAGGTAAACTAGCTATAGGGGAAGGGGAGAAGGAGAAGCTGTTCAGGAAGGAAAACGGGAGTGTTGTGGTAGCAGATGTTCCCTAGTCAGCACTACTATGTTATACTGCAGGAAAAATAAATGAATAAATAAAAGAGATCTAAATATAGAATGAGATTCTCTTCACTGAGGAGTTCAACATCTCTCTGCAATTCATCTTTTCCAATTGAAGGACTGTAAGTTGAATAAAAAGCTTCATTTAAATTCTATCCAGATTCACAAAGATAAACTGATTTCAGAAAGCATTATTATGCCTGACCTCTCTCACTGAGGGTGAAAGCCAGATACTTTGTGAACCATTTTCGACATAGCTAATATTCCCTATGAATTCATTAGATGTCAACATAAAGGACAAAAAGCATCACCATGGAAGAGCAGATGCTGTGAGCTACCATACAAAGTGTTTTAGGGTCACTTCCCCTGCATTCCTCTGCATCAGCACAGGGCAGCTCTGCTTCAACACCCAGCAGCAGAGTCCTGTTCCTGGCTATTGTGACAGGCAAAGAGTAGAACACTTGGAAAGTGACACTTCCCAAGAAGAAACTTTGCTGAGGAAGTGCCAGACCTGGAGGTGCCCAAGTACAGTATGCCAAAAGAATCAGGGCAACACACAATTTCTTGTGAAGAAAGCAGTTTCTTCCAACCCCACCTCACACCAGATCCCCAAAGGAAGAGCGTGTGCATGCATTTGTGCATACACACTGGCAGGGAAGGGGTTTAGGGTATTTAATTGCACTTTGGATGTTCTCCAGTACATGTAGCATCAAGCAACAGCTCTTCTGGAGTTAACACTTTACAGAGCAGGGGAGTCTGAAGCCCAGTTCTCTCCATTTTCACTAAGACTCTCGAGGGCAGGTGGATACTCCCTACAACTAGCAGCCAGGCTGGGTGAGGGGAATCTGTTGCCAAGCCCCAACTAGCAGCCCAGGCCAAACTGGTACCCAGCTCAGTCTTCAAGGCTGCTCATGGTTCTGCAAGGCCAGGCGAGCTCTGTGATCAAGGAAAATTACTCCAAGAAAAGATGCAAACAGAGCAGATTCGTTTCCTATTTTTATATGGTTTCTTACCACAGAAGAACACACTCGAGGCTCTTAAGCCATTAAACTTTTAAAAAGAGGAATAGCTTTTGCAGAAGCTCTGCTTTGATGTAACTGGGCAAATTGATCTTGCTGCTTCACCAAATCAAGACGTAAGTCTCCTGTCCCCCTTTTTTATCTTAAAAACCCCAAACAAACAAAGAAAAAAACCCCAACCAAACTAACCTTGAGTTTTAAGCTGCAACACTAGCCCTTACAGAAATAATGTCAGTGTTTACAATAAGCAGCGTTCATCACAGGCTATTAGAAATCTACCACAATTTGCATAGTGACACATAACCCAAACCTTTTCCTCCTGAAGCCCAAAATTTCTGATCAGAAATGCTCAATGACTTTTTTGATTCAGAAACTTCATAGTAATAGCAGCAGTTAATGGAATTTCTAGAACAGCAGTGACCATGTTGGTTACTTTGAGCTCTTTAGAGTTCTCACAAACACATGGGACACCTCCACAGTGGTCTCAATCCTTCAGTTTATACTTCTGAGTACCTTGCATCCAGTGTGAGTCCGGGTCTTCATGAGGGGAGTTGTGGTGCACAGCTCAATGGCTTCTGGTTCATGGAAGATCACTGTCGGGAGAGGCTCTTTACGAAGAGTTAGGACATTCAACTTAGTCTTTAACATGGTCTGAAAGTGCTAAACAGAAAAAGAAAAGAAATTACTTCCAGTTCTAGTGCAGAAAAATGAGAGTTAATAGTTGGACGTGTTTCACTTGCTGTTCAATGCCTTGCAAGCTTTCAGCAAGTTCTATAACTTGAGATCATTCATTACCTATCAGCAATGTGGAGACTGTTTTTAATTAAAAAGATATACATACACAAAGTGAAAGGATTCATTACAATCCACATGTGTTCCACAAAGGGTCTAAATTCAACCTCTGATCACTTGCAAGTATATAAGAAAACTGTTCATGGACCCAGTTCCTCTACTAATGTCCACAGGGAAGAAGAACAGGGGTTTAAAGACCATTGTAAGAACTATGGATTCATCCATCCTTGTTCTCCTTCCTCTGTACTTAAATCTCATCCCACTGACCTTTGTAGATGTTACCATTCCCACTGAGTTGAATCCCTCATTGGTTTGCCTTTGTCATGTGAATTTTATATTCTCTTCCTTTGTAAGCAATAGTTCTTGTAGTCTCCAATGTAAATGTCACTCTCAGTACTAATGAATAGATGTCATTCAAAACTTGTCGCTTTCTGTAACAGACTCCCCAGGCTTAGGTGAAGAACTATCCAAGTGGACAGCAAAGTCATCAAATTAAAAGTTTCTCAGCAATTGCTTAGAGTGAGGGAAGTCAATCCTTAAAAGACTTCCAAATCAATTTTGTGGAATCAGGGGAGTCAAGAGAAATTTTTTAACACTTAGATGTTTCTTCAAACTGACCTTCATTTGGAAAACTGAACATTTTCACATGCTACTACTTATCTAAGGGGGGGAAAAAAGCCCCCTTATATGATATGAACCAAATCAAGGTAGTAACACGCCACAGCACTGTCTAATGAAGTATGACTTTATCAAAACTTCCTAAGTTGACTCTTATCAAGCAGCAGTTATCAGACATATGTGCAATGACTCCAGATTACTTTCATCAAAACTAAACCATTTGTTCTGACTTTTGATAGGAGATTCTTAACTTGGTTTGCAGCCACCCTTTTTCTCAGTCTCCACTTTACCTCTGCAAGGCAGACAAGCATTACAGGGTCTGGCTTGCAGAAAAAGAGATGCTAAGTGATTTCCAAGAATCATCCAAGAAGTCTCTATTGGAGCTAGAAAATCAACGCAGGTCCTTGCTGTTCAGCCCTGTGCTTTACAGGAAGAGAGTGTCTATTCAACATTTTATTTATACACGGGGATGAATCAACTGTTTAGATACTATGCTGGTTTTCTGTAGATTTTTGTCAATATGAATATTCCATTGAAAATAAACTTGCTATTAATTCATAAATACTTTATCATGTGCCAACTGAAAGCCTACTGATACACTTTTATAACAGTTTAGTCCTTAGTTCATCAGTGTTTAGGTCTAATAATTGTTATGATACTGGAACTACAGCACTTCAAACACTCTTAGAAATATGTTCAAAGCATATACACTAACAGTCTGTGAAAACAGCACTTGTTTACCTATTTCACACATGAAGTTACAGCCTGTTAACAGCAATATTTTAGGGCCTCTGTGGTATTCGTGTAAGCATTCAAGTTTTTATCCCAGTGAAGCACTCTACTCATATTATTTTTCACCTGCTCATCTTTCATGTTACCCCATTCACTCTCCCAAACACAGCTCCATCAAAAAAGTACTCCATTTAAGGTGATTATACATTAAAGAATATTCTTTGACATGTTTCTGAAGATAATAGAGCTCTTAGACAGCTAGGGTTACTAAACTGACAGAAAACCTACTTCATTTTACTTTTAGGTTGCAATTAACAGCCTTTTGTTTGGAGTTTCCTAGGCCTCTCCACTGAAGTGTTAGCAAAGGCTGAACAGCAGGTAAAAAGCCATGACAAGCACAAAGCAAGCTGAAGGTTTGAGATGCTGTGTTTGAAGGAGCATCACTGATTACCAGCTGCAGTGCTGGGCTTGCTGGTGCCACTGACTAACTGCTGCCTGCTAAAGCTGGACTTGCTTTTATCTACAGGCTCTAGGTCTGCTAACCTGCTGCTGAGCTTGTATTTCTGGAGGAGGAAATATACAGAGGGTGCTGGAGCTCAGGTCCAGCCATGCACAGGTCACAGCGGTTTCCCCTGTGACTGATCCCTTTTCAAGCCTGGGGAAATGCTGCCTCCAGGGCTTTCTGCTGCTGTCTTGTGCATGCAGGGGATGGGAGAGGAAGACAGAGATGGAAAAAAAATGTACTATTAACCTCACGTTGTACTATTTTCCAAATGAGCCAATTTTGGATCAACAGAGATAATGGTTGTGAAATAATCGGGTTAAAGAACCTGTCCTAGCATTTAACTTTTCCCTCCCTTGAGTGCTGAAAGAGCTCTATTTCCACAAATTATGTTTACAGGGCTTCTCCAACAACGAATGGTGCTTCCATTAGACAACAGATGTAAAAAACTCCATTTAGCCCTTCTGAGCTTGGACCTGCAAAATGGTTGTTCTCCTCTGCTGACATCTCTATAAACTCCAATGGGACTACTGACAGAAAGGGCACAATTTGACCAAAATGAAGAAAACTATGGCAATGATCTTTTTTTTTCATGTCGTAACAACCACATATACAATCTTAAACAAGGAAAAGCCTACTCTGTGCCTTACAAAGGCAATTCAATACTTGTATGAGCAGCAAGTAGGAGTGGTTGGGTGCCAAAAAACACTAGAGCACAATTGGCAGCAAACAGCTGATTAGTTGCCAGAGAAGTGCAGGAAGGATTGGGGGTGGACACAGAAACAGCCTTTTGCTTTGGCCCACAGGGCTAATGCAGACCACGCTGTGTTCCCTGCACAGGTCATGTGATGGCTGCCATAAGAAAATCAAATCTCTGCCAGGAGACAGCACGCAGGGAGCCCCCAAATAAGCATGTTATTTAAACACATGCCTAACTTTCACTATGTGAGCAGTCACAGTAGAGCACACGTGGGTAGTCAATGGGATTATTCATGTGCTTTAAGCCAAGAACAGGACAAAGCACTTCGCTGAACCCATTTCTTGGGTTTCCACTCCAAACTGGCACCTCCTGCAGAAACTGTTGGCAAAAGGTGACCTATAACAGTAGCCAATGTATTTTTTGAGAAGAGGCATTCACTCTCCACTGCTGTGAACTCAAAATATTTCTTTAAAGTGCTTTAAGTTCACAAAATTCTTGAAAAGCTTGACTTTGGCAATCCCGTGAATAAAGTTCCAGGGAACATTATACCATTCACATTTCATGTGCCAGAACCACTAGGTTCATTTGGTGGCTCTTACACTGAAAATCATCATCAGAAGATGTTCTTAGCTGGCATGATTATACCAACAGCTCAAAACTACACATTACTCATTCTTTATCCATTTAGATGGTGCTACTGATATGACTTTATATTTGAAAGAAATGTAAGGAGTAACATAACAGTAAGAAATTGGCAGTAAGTTTAAAAATACCTTAAGCAAATGAAAATACCTTAAATGCCAAAGAAAGCATCAGACCTGTAATTAGCATTGTATTTTCCTAGTTGCTGAACATTATATCATTCAGAGCAAAATTTAAGTAATGCTGCCAATAACACTGGACAATGATCTTAATTCAAAACCATAGTTCTGCTTATTCAAGGACTCAAGTTCCATCAGTTTATTTTGCTTAGTTTACCCATCTTAATGGCATCCTTTCCCCCAGCAGAAGTAAACCAAATGGTGCTTAACTGGTAGCCCAAATCCATAGCAGGCTAAGACTGTCACTAGAGAGATGCTGCCTCCTGCCTCCTCGGTGACCCTCAAAGTGCTCCGTATTTCAATGAAAACCCTGCCATCACTAACACTCTTAGCTACCAAGTTAATTGAACAGAAGAATCAAGAATTTCTATATTGTTTAGCATATATTTTGTTATCAGCTCAACAGTCACACATTAGCTCTAGACTAACTAGTTCACAGCCCTCAACTTGCAAATTTTACATGCTGTGTATTTAGTTCAGGCACAATTTCTGTGGCTGTTAAAACTAAAAATTAACAGCATTTGGGTTTTGTTTTAGTTTGTCAGCAAAAATACAGTCACTTCCAGAACTCAGGCCAAATATCTTGGAGAAAATAACTATGATTCCATGGACGGAAACATGACTTGGAGGAGAAAATTATGCACTGAAATTTGTAATAATAATGCTCTTCAGGTCTTGACAAAACAGTCACTGCTGTTCACACTACTGAGTATTCAGCAGCCAAGCCTAGTGGATCTTTTACTTTCCATGATGGAAATAAAGGCCCAAATTCAAAAATCTAAGAAAGGGTTATATATTGGATAGGAATATAAAAATAAATGTCAAGAAAGAGAGGACTGTAACTCATTGTAATCCGTAATCCAGCAACAGAAGATGAGCAAAAGAAATACATTTTACAGGCTAATTGGATTGCAACATGGTGATTGTAAGAAAAGTCTTCAGCACCTTAGCCCTCATCCCCCATTCTCTCCTAACATCAGCATTACGATCAACACATGACTGCATAAACTGGCATCACATTTCCAGATGACCTGTACTTGGCCAGTTTTGCCAAAGATGCACATTGAATCCAAACCCAAAAATCACAGAATGTTAACTTATGAAAAAGAGTTATTCTGGAAGTTCAAAGACTCTGAAAGAGGGATCTGCCAGAACAAGAAGCAGTCCTCTGGGCAATTCATCCTTCTACAGCACCTACAAAGGAATTCCCAGATGAAATCCGTATTAGTGCATCAGTAAAAGATCAGTCCCAGGGAAATTCAAAAATAATCTCTATAAATTTACTATTTCAGCATAAGTACATCTCTGCCTCTGAAACCCATTTAGCTCTGGAATGAACCCAGAATTTCTCAACAACATCCTACAACAAGACAAAGCAGCCTAGCAGAGGAAAGACACAACCAAGTGAATTGAACTGCAAGAGAATTTTACGAAGTCCTAATGTTCCTTTTCGCCTGCTCCCAGTGGAATCTGGCTACCAGCATGTCCAGTCTGTAGGTACAAGAGGAGATGACAACACAATAGACCTTTAGCACTATGGTTACCCCATGAGTGACATGAGCACAGCTGTGAGCTGAGGACCACCCAACCCCACGCTGCCAGCTTTTCAGCAAGGAAAGAAGAGTTCTGATCTATATGAAAACTGATCCATTTCAAGGCTTTGTTTTGTTTAAAGCCAATCTGTCCAGCACAGATACATGTCATATCTGATCCATTTCTTGTTAAACAAATACTGCTAATACAGTTTAAATGCTTTCCCTCCCCCACATTAAACTATACCGTGCCTTATTTATTTATCCTTTACTAGCAGTTCATATAAACATTGTACTGAACACTACAATAAAACCCTCTACAGAAGGGATGGAAGCAATTTATCATGATAAAGTCAGAAATCATCCCATCAGCAGCCTGCTCTGTAACACAAAACTGACTGGCATGCACAAACCCAAGACCATGTCACAACTATACTAAAGCAGATCCATCCCAAGTAACCTTCTTGAAACCAATCCAGCTCCAAAAATCCAGTTACTAAAAGCATCTCATCTAGCATCTCAAGACCTGTATTTTGCCAGCCTATTAAAACAAATCCATTCAATCTCCTTCAGGTAACAGATGCTATTTATGTCAAAAGTCACGTAATTATGTCAGAATTTACATCTCTCAATCACAAAGTAATGCCAACATGAAGAAGTGGTAAGACAGGCTTGCCTGCAGGGACCCTGTGATATATTTTGTAAGTAGAGGTGCTTGGACAGGCCCATGGCACAACTTGGCATGACTCGGTGGGCTGATGGCATAGCACCCCCAAGGATCTTGGGACAAAGCATCTGGGAAATTGTGATCCACAAAACAAAAACAAAACCAAAAGCCAACCAACCAAACTTCTGCCCTCTCTCCACATGTCCAATGACCACGCATGGTTGCATACTGGAGACCAAAGCAGTGCCTGCTACCTCTTCCCCCCTCCTGTCCCCTGCTCCTCCCATCCTACCCAGCAGACAGTACAGGAGAGAGATGGGGTGGCAGAGAGAGTTTGGGCACAGAAAGGAGTAATCTGCAATCAACAGGATAAGCTCTAAGTTCTAATCTGTAGGACAGGACAGCAAGAAGAAGATGGCATCAAAGCAAGCAGGGCATGAGACTGGGGAAAGGAAAGCACCAGGAGAGGCAGCATACAAGCAATGCTGCCAGGCACGGCTCCCCCTGCACTTCTCCTGCCATTACTAACAAGGCAGCTGAGGAATAAGGGAGCCGAGGATAAAGCTCTGATGGAAAAACGTATAACATACAGAAACAACAGATACATGAAAGGAAAGGGGACACAAGACTGCAGATAGAAAAGCATGACAAAGTACATAGGAAACCAAAACCAGTGAGTGTCAAAAAGCCTTCCAGCAAAGATGCTACAGGATCTTTGCATGCAAGCACTGGAAATTATTCCATCTCACTCTAATACCAGCTTCTTGGAAATACTATTTTTCCTGTGGTGGCAAGATGTATCTCTTAAAAACACACAGCTATCAAGATTTCATAAATAGAACCTGCATTCCCTATCAATAGCTGTGATCACACAGCTGCCTGTGTGACAATGCTCACATTGCCTTGTTTTCTTACAAGTTTAAAGAATTTCTTTTTTCCTCACAATTTAATTCATGTGAAACGTTTTGTTCTCAGACCCTGTGTACTTTGAGTTTGCTCTGGCTGAATTTCCCCGTTCTGTTGCCAAGCTTATGCGATTCCGATCAGCAGGATTGCTGCCCAAACAAAACAGTCCCAGATACAAACACCCTCCAAACTGCAGGGAACTTCAGAGCCAGATGAGAATTTCATGACTGATCCTCTAACATCTCTCTATCATCAGTCAAACTAAGCCCCAACCTAAACAAATCTAAGTATACAGGATATTCTGAGACCAAGTTTCCAGTTTAGTCATAACTACTCAGAACCTAAAGCCTACTATAGAGATCCACATCACAATAGGAAGGAAGGAGTCAATATTTCAGGACATTCATAATCATGAAAATAAGGTAAGACCTCCCTAAGACATTAGTGGAGGAGGAAAAAAGACACAGCACCACAATAAAAAGTTCTTTCATCAGTTTTTACATTACACTGCTTAAATTCCCAGGTTATTATTTCAGTGGAAATTAGGCATGCTGGATGGAAGATGAACATCTCAATATATCTGTTTGGACTTGGGCTTTTATACTTTTTTATCTACTGATGACTGTTAAATATATTTTGAAATAAGCTGTAGTTTCCAATGCCTGGTGTTCGTGGCATATGTATTTTATAACAGAACATTTTTTTAGCATCAATAGAAATAAAGCATAATAACGTTCACCAATATATCAACAGAGCTGCTCTCATAAATAACTACTACCAAACTTTTGGCCCCAGAAATCACTGTTAACTCTCAAATTCTACTAACTTTGTCACAACTGAACTAGTTCTGGAATTTTAAACTAGATTACAGTTTCAGCCAGAATTTCTCAGTGGAAGCAGAAGAACTGATCAGCTCCAGCATTTTCCGGAACAAATGGCAGTCAAAATACAAGTCCAAGACAAGGGAAATGGTTTTAAAAAAAAAAGAACAAGTAGAAATAAATTAAGAAATAGGAGCTGACAAGAAAAGAAGTAACAAAATAGAACACACAGCAGCATAGATACGTCAAGTTCATTCACTTTGATTTTGAGCTGACCCCTTAGCTGCTTTCCAACATATTTTTCTCCTAACATGAGTTTCCAGTACATGTATTATTTGGTATAGTTGGCCCAATATTAAAACAATGGAATCCTGCAGCATGAAGGCGGCTGTTGCTTTTTCAATTTGCTCTTGGAGGCTTTCCAATAATTTCTGTGTCAGAGGATGCTTTAAAAAGTTCTTTCTCCTCACTCTGCGCCTGGCACAACAAGCCCATCTCAGACAATACCTGCCAGACAGCAACTGCATTCTCCAATGCAGCCCTTTCAAAACCAGCATTTCACTCTGTCACTCTTCCCCTTCATTATTTGCAATAAATCAATAACTTGGTAAGCAGTTATGTAGTTCAGTGACACCCCTCTTGCCTTGCTAAGACTTATTTTCTGAGACAAGGATACGGACTGGGTGACAAAGGCACCTGCTACAAACAAGGAATCTGCCCTGATTATTTGCTAGAAGTAACATTGTGTTTAATACTATGGAGAAAAAAAGGATACAAATTCTTGACAAAAAAGGTTATGTATTGCTTAAATATAAATCAAATTAATTTCTGGTCTAATGAATGATTGTATTTACAGCTGCAAAATAATGAGAATCCTTTCCTTCCTCTAAAGCTATTTTATCACTGAGTCCTTTGATGCTAATTTACAGCCCTGCCTTTTCCAGGTCAGAACTACCCCCAAGATTTAAGTCTGGGGTTCCTGAGGGTCTCTGAAAAGGGGTCCTCCTATTTCCCATGGACACAAGCCATTTCCAGAGGAACGGGCCTGCATGTTTAGCAAGTCAGCCTTTTTGGAAAGCCTTCATCAGGGTGTACCCCCTCAGCCCTTGCAAGGGATGAAGAAGCCTGGTGTCTTTAGTCTTCCCTCCCTCCACACATCCCCATGAGCACCATCAGTACATGCCCCAGAGCATCTCCAGGGAACTGTGTCTGCCCAGCACTACTGTCCCATCACAAGGAGACTTCCCCAGCCCTCACATTTCACTCACATTTCATCTCCTGCAATACTAATCCTTTCCTGCCTGCAACAGCAAATTATTCGTCATGGGGGAACTCTGCTGGGATTTACAGCTATGCAAACCTTTGAGCAGACGATGCAGAATATGGACAAAAACTGGGTCCCACTGCAGAGCAGATACATAGCCACTACCCCAGGGCAACTTCACACAGTAGGTCTTTCCACTTCATTAAGCCACGAATAAAAGTAGTACACTAGAGAGCCTATATCAGAAATAAGGGATTCTACAGAAAGTGATCAAAAATACCTTTCTACAAAGTGTCTCATTAATTCAGCAAAACTTTATAGAGTTGGATAATTGACAGGATTTGCACCAAGAAACCTTTACAAAAGAAAAATCAAACCAACTCAGTTACACTTCTATTTCTCCTGCAACTACCTTACTCGTTAAGCTGAGCCAAAGCAGCCAGATGCAAAATTACTCTGCTTTGTCCAGTTCAGAATGAGTCAAGTAAAATGGCTGAGGATGGTGCTCCCCTTTGTTGAGGCCAGCAGGGCCCATGGGCAGGACAGCACTCCAATATCCATATCCTCCAGATATAAAGGTCAAATCTCCATAGTGTTTTCAAGGTTTTTCCAAAAGTAATTAATTTTTTCTGATGCTTCCATTTTTCTGGTTTTCAAAGGACAATTCCTTAGCGCTTGACGAGAGAGAGATTAAGCTTCTGACTTCTCGCAGTTTAGTTATTCAAACTCGCAGATACTCAGAAACTCCAGCTTCTCTATAAAACCTCAGTTTCTTCCTCTTTACTTGTCAGTAAAGTTCAGATAATTTTGCAGAAGCTTAAGTAATCCCTCGGCTGAGTATTAAGTTTCAAAATGCTAGTGGTTATACATATATATACATATCTATCATTCTTAGAACAAAGCGGGGGGGAAACCAAGGGAAAAAAAGCAAATCCCTCCAGAAAAGAAATAAAATATGCACTATGAGATTCAACCAGATGCCCTTATCCCCTCAAGGCATGGTTAATATACTATCTGCCAGTACATATGGGACCAATTAAAAAGAGCTAACTCCTCACACAGGCACTGCAGCGTCACTCTGGAGGAACCCACAATCCATTAAACAAACTGATTCCAAGTAATTCCATTCTGGAAACACGTGCTCATTCATAACCAAATCCCAGTCTTTAGGAATCTCATATGCCATGAAAAAAACAACCCTGTTTCCACAGAAATCTCTGGCAAAACAATCTGAAGTTCAACAGGAACTGAACTACCCTCATCTTTACTGCTGTTTTACATGTGCTACTACATGCACCTACAGGAAGAATTACTACCACTTCTTAGAGAAGTAACCGTCTTGGCCTTACAATTCAACATTGCCAATGAAATTAAGTGCACTGAATGACGGAAATATTAAATTGTTTGACTAAAGGAAACGGAAAAGTTCAAAACTATCCAAAAGCTCCCTTCCAGCAAGACCAGCAGAGTCAGAAGACTTCAGGCCTGTACAAGGATCATCATTCAACCTCTTTACATTGTGAAAGCCACTTCCTCTGTTTCCAGTAATTATACTCTCACTTTTGTCCAATCCGCTCTAAACTTTGTTCAACGCAGCAATGACTTACAAGTTTCTACACACAAAAGAGCTACAGAATAAAGAATTCCACTCAGCAACAAAGAGGAACATCCCTACTCTCAGTACAGTCTCAACTTTCCTTCCCCCTCCATTGATCGCTCACCACCACAGACACCATCCATTCTCAGCCAGTTTACAACCTAAAGAATTTTGCATTGAAAAAACCTGTGTTTTCAAGTTTGGGCTCAACTTCGAGAAATGAAGTTGCAAAAGAAACAGGAATGTAGATGAGAGGGTTGTTTTGAGGGGGATGGGGGGAGCTATTAAATGTTTGTTCATGCAAACCCTGTCAATTATTGCAAGCAATATTTAAAAATCTTTTGAGCTTAGGGAAAATGAAATAATACAGAACATCAAGATCCAAGGAAAGGGACCTGGGATGTTAATGCTCTGAGCTTCTCTAGAAGCAGATCTAATATATATTCCTTTAATACAAGACAGAAGTATTCTGAATACCCACTACATTTACAGTCCCCTGTCTGCCTGTGTCAGGCAGCCAGCTAAACAGATGTGAAAGAACCAACAAAATTAAAATAAATTAACTGCCTGCCCAGTATTTCCCCACTGTCTTCCTCCTTTGCCCCATTCAATTTAACTTTGAAGCATTAGTGATGCAGTTATTCCAGCAACCCTCAAAGCACACAGAGCTGTAATTCTGCAGGAGACATTAACAAGGTGGCTTTTATCAAACTTGATGCAGCTGAAATCTAAATTATTTACCCTGAAAGAGAAGGGAATAAAAGAATTTCGGGGCCTCTGATAAAATATTAAAGTATTGAATCCTGTGAATACCTATTAGTCATTCCTCTGGAGAAAAAAGTATCAAGACAAATATTTCTTTTAATAAAAAAAAGGCATATATTTGGCTGAAAAGAAAATACTCAACTCTGATGCAAAATGTTTGAGCAGCTTTACAAATTCAGTCCTCTATAATTATACTGAGACTGCTAAAAATTCCACTTCCATAACCACCACAAATAAATAAGTGTCAAAATAAATCCAGCAGATTATAATGCAAAAATGTATCTTCTACAGCTTAATCTTGAGATAATGCTTTTTATAGCATGCCTTTCTGCCCAGATTTGCAGCTGTTGTTATTTGCATTCTGACCACTAAGCACAAGGGTCATCAATCTTATAATTCATTTCTTCATTAAATTCTTCATGCTGCAGCCCTGCTGATGGCTTCTCACCTCGGCTTATCTAAGGTATTTGCATATAGAATGGCCATACAGTTCTTTAAAAGATCTCCAAGCCATACTAAGTGATGTCAAGGACACTAATTTAGCCAAAAGAAAAAAAATTTAGAGGTAGATTGTAAATACGAGGCAGATGGATGACTGTACACACGGATTCAATATGAATCTCCAGTGACATTTCTCTATGGGTCAGATGCAATTTTGCAATGAAGAAGAATTCACAGAAGACTTCTCAAGGGAATCTTTCAAGTTTCCTGGTCTCTTTCACAAATACTTTTAGGAAAAGTAACTCTATAGCTCCAGGTGTTTCTTGCAGTTTCTTATGTTTGGAAAGCAAGGATCGTTAGAAAGCAATTAAGGTGAATACCAATCCATGGCTGGGATGATCAAGACCATCCAGTCTGATGGAGCACCGTCCTCAGAAGGGAACCACTGCGATCAAGAGAGCAACCCAGCACCCAGGGCACAACGTGACAGCTCCACAAGACTTGTGCCCCGCCACCACGCACTTCCATCAGAGCTTCACTGCAGCTGCTGAGATCCCCAACACTGCCCACTGCAAAGCTGCTCTGCCTACACCCTGATCAGGAACATTCAGCACAAAACGTTCCACGAGGGCACAAAATAAGGCTCTGCCTCTAGATCTCCACTTGGGAAGTCAAAAGGCAGCCAGAGCTGAACACTCAAAATGAACATTTCTCTTGCTGAGGGGTAATTCTGAGCTCAATGACAGATGGCTGTTTTCCTGCTTTCCAAGCATTACCATTATTTAAAGGTAAGTCTGTAAAAATGTTTGTACTGTCGGTAAGTTACTTGGGAGACTACCGCAAGTAAAATATTTTCATTTTTAAAAAAAGTATCTCGTTTCAGTCCAGAAGCAAAGCTTGAAACAGATAACCTCAGAAGTGGAAAGTCTTGGGCTTGTTAACTGAAGTCACAGATTTTCAGAGGGGGCTTTAATTCCACGTCAGTTAATCACCACTAGTTCCCCTCCTACAGACCAACCTTTAATCCAACTAAACTATTTTTAGTGTGAGATGGCTTGAGGAACAGAAGGTATCCTTGTTTGATTATTTTCCATTTTGGATCCCAGGTTGTCTGACTGGAACAGATTTTCAGATGACATTAGAAAAACCTCTGAAATAACATCAGTCAAGTTTTGCATGCACAGCTATTTGCACAAGCCAATTCTGCAGTTTTACAAGACAATCGGCTACATAAACATCTGTCTGCTCCATTCCCAGCAGCTGATGAGCGAAGGGGACCTTTGATCATTCAACAAAGCCAGTTCCCTCCGGGGTACAATCCAGCAACCACTACGATTCAAGGGTTCCAAGTTTTGATTTTTCCCTGTCCTGAAGCACTCATTGGCTATCATGAGCATCTCAGTGTCATCCACAGCATAACAGAGAAGATCAGAGAATGAAGCTACAGCAACTCCCTGCAGAAACAGGAACCCAAACTACCACCACTGTCTGTTGTTCAAGCTAGGGGAGTGTATGCAGTAGTTATCCACACAGGGTGACCATGGGTTTTGACTGCCACACAATGAAAAAATGCATGACAAGGGCATCTGCTAAAATACAGGTTTTAAAAAATAATTAATTTGTTTTAAATACAGGTTAGAAATCATTTGAAAATCATGATATTACACAAAGTGATCCTTCACTTTTGTAAAGATTAAAAGAGGAACAGCTTCAACCAGCACATGAAACAGGGCTATGTGTTATGATCTATTTTCCCTGTAGCATCTGTAGAAAGCTGATTAGTTCCAAATCATGCTCTACAACAAGTGCACTTCTACTTTCATGTTTTATCACCATTATAGTCAGAAATTAAAAGACTCTGGTGGCTATCACTGATGTTCTCAACCTGGCAGAGTAAAGCTATTCCTGAAGGAGATTTGGAATTGCCTTTTCTGCTTCCACAGTACAGAAATCACAAATGCAGTTTACTGTGAAGCCGCCAATATTTAATAGTGTTTAATGGTGCAGTATCTGAGTGGGAAAAGGGCACAAGTGTCTATCTAGAGAACAAATTCGTTAATCAGCTTTCATCGAGTTTCCCTCTTTGCCTTCCTCCCTGAATGTATGCTGCTGTGTTGGAGTAACATGCAGCTTGGGGGCTATTTACTTGCTGAAATACTATCTCAGAGATGATTCTGGGGAAGAAACAGGAGGTAGTTCTGAAAACAGAGGCAGCAACACGCATGCCATTGAAGAAATAACGTAGGCAGGACACAGGGGTAAATCTCAGCGATAACTTGGCAGAGCTACCTACAGCAAGGCCTCCAACCTGCCTGAGGTTGCATAGAACACCCCGGGCTGTTGCTGTCCTGTAGCAGGTTAGGCTGTAGCCAGCCCGACCAATCCCCACAGCTGCTTCCTCATCAGTTGTCACAGAGGGTGGCTACTCTTCCATTTCTTTAGCTCCAAGTGTGCATGCACGGCAGAAGGAACAAGCAATGCAAGGTTCATTTTGGCCCAGCCCATTTGGTTTGGAAGATATTCTTCTCCAGTTCAGCACATGAAGTGCTCTGGTTTCAGCCTCTTTTCTGTTTGGCACACAATCAAACCGTATTTAGAGGAAATCCAATCCTTATATAAAAGTTGCATCTCAATATATTGTGACTCACCTCTTTTCCCTATCCCCATTCAAAGGAGAGAGCACTGCATGGCTTGCAAAGCCTTTCCAATTTAAACATTACTTTCCATCTGTACATTTTTCAACTACCAAAACTGCACTTGGTATGAAAAAAAAGAACAGCAAAGAAGCAAGGTTGTCTTACTGTATTATATTCACTTAATAATCATAAGCAATTTCTCAGAGAAGTCCTCCAGGCACAGTTTTAATGTTAAAGCAATTCTTGCTTCATTTTAACCATCCACTGATGCAGAGCTGATAGCCCAGCTCATTAAAAAGTACAGGGCACTATTTCAAGAAATGTCATAATTTATCAGGCAGAGTTAAGTCATGCTGCACACAGCAGCCTGGATGCACAACACCAACTGCCTCTGACACTTTCTGAATCCAGCTCTGAAGTCCCTGTGCTTTGGGCTCAGCTGCCCGTGTTGCATGAAGTCACACAGCAAAGCTTCCTGCTACAGTGTCATATTCTACCACAGTTTTTCAAGAGGTTTAGCAACATTTAAAAATGCATGAATCTCACTTGAGTGACAGCCCATTTAACCAGCTACAAATCTCATTACAGGAAGGATGGTTAGAGAGAAGATACATATGGCAATTATTTTTTTTTAAACTTCAGCATGTAAAGTCCCACATTAGTTTGACTAAGGAGTCCAAAACAGTGTCAGAGCTCTCACTTCGTCCTGTTGGACATCAGTTGTTGGACAGTTAATTTTTCATATCAGTGATTAGATCTGACACCTTGACTTTGCAAATTGTAACAGGCAATGCGAGGAGTGATTACCTGGGATGAGGTTCAATTTAGCCCCCATACTATTCTTTTGAGGGACTGTGTTTCAATTCTCTCAAGTACTCCCAATACACAGGAGATAATTATCGATCTTTGGACTCATGTAAGATGGTAAGGAACCAGGTCCCTTGCCCATCAGAAGGTATTCTTCCAAGAAAATGGGCATCTGAAGAGAGCAGTAAACCCTTCCCAAGCCCTCATCAGGGAAGGTGTGTATTTGGGACTATACAACATATTGGAAACCAAGTGGTGACTTTATCAGTAAATTCAGGTGGCTCTGTTGAACTACGTGCTACACCCAAGTCAAACACTGCAAAACCAGAGTCCCTTCCTGATCCACTCTGACTCTGCAAACATCACACATGCTTCCGGATTTGCATTGCTTTCTGGAAGAAAACCTTATTTTTAAACTAAGGCCCACTAAAAGAAGATTAACTGCCCTTAAAAAGTACTTAACCACCTCTTTGCTTGTTATCAAGTGGCCCATACATATCTGTCAGATGAGCACTGTTGATAATAATGCATTAAATAAACACTTCTGCTTAAGATACGTAAGTTTACTTACGAGTAGTTTGAGACACACAAATATCTACAGCTTATTCAGTTCAAGAATCCTCTGCTCTCAAAATGTCCATTCAGCAGCCCTGCCAGATACTGTTTCACAATACTACAGGCTCACTTATTCATAAACAAATCATTAACATTCTTGACATAAATCCATAGCGTACAACAAATCCCAGCTATGATAGTGTTTTACTACATTTGCTGTGCCCATCATGAATGGGAGTTCTGTTTTCACTAAAAAAAACACTTTCAACAAATAAAAGGCAAATTATTCTCTGCAAGAAAACCACCGGGATGAAATGGCTATGCATGGATTACAAACTAATTATCAAGTTCATACAGTAATAAACCTGTATTCAGTTAGTGAAAAGGGCTGCCAAAATTCATGCAAGAAATTTTCTTCCTAGAACTCTAATAACTAAGAAACTCTGATGGTAAAACACACCATTACAGGATTTTATATTTTCCTCAGCTACTCAGGAAACCTTTTATACATCCCCATTTCTCCACACATGGGCACAAGAATCATCTGAGAAGACCCTTCAAAAGCCCCAGCTTTCACTCACTGCCAGGGGTTTATTCTTAATCTTATTTAGCCTTGGATCAGAGGGTTTCAGCCAAGCCCAAATGATCAAGTCTCATTTTTACATAGCTACACCACAACTTAAATGAGACTAATTAAAATGAACAGAATAGCTTATCAAATGCATCAGGACCAGCCTTCTTGCGCTCTCTGAATATACTCCACATAGATGACAGCACAGGGCAGTATTTCCCCAAAAAACACAGTCCACAGGTGAATCCTCTGCAGGTACCCCAAAAAGGCTCTATCATGCAGGTAGCATCCCCCCCATGCTGAGGGGTATGGAGGGCATGGCAAGATGGGATTCCCTTCTTGGAGCTGGTCCACAGAAGGGGGGATGCTCCCACAGCACCTCCCAGGACAAATCACACAGCATCCAGCCATCAGCAGTGGCCAGCCATCAGCAAAGCTTTGGATATCATGAGGTTAAACCCTCTACCCTCGATTTACTAATACCTTCCTCACCATATTTAAAGAATTAAATGCCTCCCTGAATGGCCA
>VZRS01008536.1:696478-712964 GCA_013398055.1 Ifrita kowaldi
CGCACCCAGAAGTGCATATTTAAAAAAATAAAAAAAAAAAAAAAAAAAAAAAAAAAAAAAAAAGAGAGGGTGGAAGATAGTTAAGTTACTATTGATGCTCTTGGCAGATGAGAAATACGCTCACCAGAGCTGGACTTCTCCCCGGACTGATAAACATAAAGCAGACTGCCTTCTGTGCCGGCTGCCAGCTCAGCCCGGGGAATAGAAGATGTTTTCAATTCCAGAAAAGATACATGTGCATTGAAACACTGAACACTCAGCAAGGCCTCAGTCCCTTACTCACAGTGCACAGGCCTGTGGGCGCCGTGGGCTGCTCACAGTACGTAAAAATACGCATATGGCAAAGTTTTGCAGAAATGAGACCTTTGTTATTGTAAATACATGCAGATTTTCATAGCAATTACACTGCAGCATTTTTAAGGGGCATGACTCCTCTTTTTATTATTTCCATTGGCATAGCTTTTCCATTTCAGCTTGCTTTAGTTGCAGTTCTGTGATAATTTCATGGCAGTACACTCATGTGTGGACATATACAGCATGAATGGCTCACGGTCTTTAGGTCTGACTACTGAGGGTTGTTCTGCAACCCAGGAGAGCAGGTTTACAGCATCTATTTATGGGTCTCACTCTGTGCCCAGCCTTTGAAAACATCTCAGATCTGTTTTTGCCGGAGAACACAGCTACTGAAAAACCACTGGCGTTGTCCAATCTGGCTTTTGGTATCACAGAGCTCACCATCCCTAAAGTCCTTGCTTTCACCCCCGATCTCCTGAAGCTGTAACACATCCACTAGTATGGAAACCATCACAGCTGAAAGAGTTCAAGGGATGAATAAATTTAGGAATCTTCTCATTTGCCTCCAGGTTTTCTGAGTATCTCAATCACAGTTTCAGATGTTGTCCGCAACAGTAACAGATAAAGCCTAACTCCAAAAAAAGCAATACTTTAAGACAGAAAATCACATGTAATCACACATCTACAGTAAATGAGGCACTACAGAAATGCCAGACTATGGAGGCCAGACTAAAGTGACACATGATTTGAAAGAAGGCAAACAGCTCTGCCAGGAATCAGCAAGGAAACCAAACAAGTTAAGCAGTCATTTGCAGTATGACATAACAGCCAAATGACACTGAAACCTCAGTGTCAAGTCACCCAGGGAAACATCCATCCTGCAGAGCAGCCCGGGAAGCCCCTGCTTAGGAAACACACACCATGCAACTTTGCTGAGTGGTGCTGGGAAGCAGCAGGAGTGGAAACAACTAAGTACTGGAAAACTCAGAGGATACTCATGATCTGGAATAATTTCATCCTCCTGAGTTACAGGTAGCTCAGGGAGCTTGCAGGGCAGCTTGCTAAGAGGGAGTGAGGCCAGTGCAATGCCACCCACAGAGTGTCAAAAGCCCCCGTGCTGGCCCGTGGAGAACTGCAACAGGCAAAGCCAGGAGCCAACAGCAAAAAACCTGAATTAACAGGGAGGCTGAGCAGAAATCCTGAGGACGTAAGTGTTTGCCACCCCTGACTGCCCATTTTCAGGAAATATCAGTATCTCCAACCTCAACTTTCCTTTGCTGACCAGTAACAGCATAAAAAACATTAAGCCCTGCAAATGAACAGCTGCACAGCACCTGGTACTGCTAACAGCTCTTCACTAACCTGGTTTAGAAGCCAAAATAACACTACACTTTTGTTTCTAAAGGCAAAAGCTGGTCATCAAAACCCATCTATCACTGGCTGTGCTCTGAAACACGTCTCATGCTAAACCCCAGCTTGCAATTGCACACAGCACGCCCCACTCACAGGGCTCCAGTAGGCACACTGACCAACCACTTGTCTCCTTCAATACACAAGAGCTGTATTTTGCCCACTGATCTAGTTCCTGGAAAAGAAAAAGGAAAAAAAAAGGCATGGTCCCCTGGCTCCTGATCCAGCAGCAAAGTTGTCAGTATTTTGACAGTAATTTCAAACAGGAGCAAAGCTGAGCCTGAATCCTCAGATTATCCTTTGCAAAACCTCAGCATCAGCATTAGCAAACAAAAAGATCAAATCAGTCGGTTCAGACAGACTGTAGTTTCTGTACCTATATTTATTAACACTAGGTACATAAAACTGAGGAGAAGAAGTGCTAGGAAAACACACAGTGATGTTAACCACAATGGCAAACTGAATGTACCGATCCTTTCCTCCAGCCAGGAAACATTTTCAAGCTGTTTCTTTTACAGCTATTCACTGGGTAGGAAATGCTTTTTAGACAGAAAAATATTTTCTTTTCCAGAAGACACCATAAAACCCAGGCACAGAACACAGTATATGTTTTGATGAGAATTAATTACTTGTTTACTGTGGTAGTTCCTTACACAACTAATCCCCACATATTGTCTAAACAATTTATTTCCTCTGGTGAGTGAGGAAAGGTCAACAGAAACAAAACAGTTCGTTTTTTTTTTTTAAAAGATGATGAAGAGCACTGGCAACACATCTACAGGGTGTAAAAAGCTGAAGAGCAACATTAGAGGATGTCCTTTGAGCACCTTCCAGTTTTTTCTAAGTGAAGGTATTCCAGAATGAAATGTTACCAAATATAATGGAATTGAGATGTTCCAGTATACAAAAATATTGTTCTAAACCAAGAGCTATTAATTCTTAAGAGCTGTGGGCTGTAGTTTATCATTAGCATCTAGAAGTGAAGGATGGTTATAAGTCAATTCCATTTCTCCCCAGTGACTAACTCATGTACTAACTAAATCATTTATTAATGTCAAAGGGTGGCAGTTTTCAATTAAGATAACGAGATTCTAGAGGCTCTGGCCATCTGAACCCTGTTTGTGAATTTCCTTGCCAATTAAAAAAAAACTCAAAACAAAACAACAAAACACAAAAGGAATCAGTCTGACAAACTGATTTTACTTAAACTGAGTACTAACAATTTTGCATTAATCCTACCACGTATCTGCTAGCTACGTACCAAGAATAAATATTTATACTAGTAACCACATGCTGTTAGGCATTAACACAGGGTTAAGAAGATGTCAACTGAATCATGGACATTGGAAACTGAAATCATTTTGCTCCCCTTGTAACTCTTGAGCTCCTCAGGCAAGGCCCCAGCCTTTGTCCATACAGCATCTCAGCAAATGGACACACAGCATCCAAGGTCTGGCTGCTCTAGGAGGAGAGGGCAAAACAGTCAAGGGAGAAAATCAAGAAACTGCTCACTTGCACAGCAAGGGTGGGCAGCCTCCCCAACAACCAAAGTGCCCTGCTGATCTTGGGTCAGGTCCAGTGAGGACACATCCCTCCAGTAGCAAACACTGCCCAGGAGCGGAGATATGTATTCCAGATCTTTGTAAGTATGACCCCTGTAAGAGAGCATCCTACCCACTAGACCCTTTGCTGTTAACTTCCATGGAGTATCTATAATATAAGTGCTGGTAACAACAACCATCATTCTTTTTAGCCATCTCACACCCACTGTTCTAAGTAATTCTTTTTATTGACCCACTAGTTTTCAGAAAAAGAAAAACAAAAAAAAAATCAAAAGAAACCATAAAGAACAACAATTACACAGTGAAAGTTAAGATAAGCTTCCCAGGGTAAAACTTCAAACTCCCACAGAAGTTCAGTAAAGTCAAGTCAGAAAAGTAACACCGCATTAGACTTGCTGGTTGAGATGTTACTGAGCACTGGCCAGACTCCATGCTTTCTCTTTTTATTCTACTTACAATTAACTGGCAAGAGACGATGATTAGCTTAAAAAAACCACATTCCCTTCTGACCTCCAGGTGTACAAAGCAGAACAGCATTAAGTACTTCCTAAAGGAAACCCTGGATCTGTAGGCAGTGTGCAGTAAGGCATCAAGCAGCCCCAGCAGCAAGTCACCACAGTGTTTATAGCACAAACTCTCACTATGGAGCCCATTAGCTCCTGGTCAGATCTATCAAGGCAGGCACTGAGTGTCATGGCAGTCTCAGGCAAGCACCTGCCTTCAGACTCTTTTCCAAAGCCTTGTTCCAAGGCTGGAGCTGTACAAACTACCACATACACGAGAATTTACAGAGGACAAGATTACAGCGTATTTCTGTAGAATGGTGTGCACTGCCAGCTCAACTCCCTGCTCCACTGGAGATCTGGATTTACCATCTCTGTGTCCAGTTCATACCCATACTGAGGAAGAATTAGAAGGGCCAAAGAGTGCAACAACAATGCCAAGTATTGTGAATCACTCAGGCAAAGCAAGGGGTGTTGCTCTGGTGCAGGCAGCTCTGTTCACCAGGGGAATGTCACGATACAGCACACAGGATGCAGTCACCTTGGCATTGCTGGCACTGCCATCATCGCCTTCCCAGTGGAAAAACTGACTACATTTAACAGATGATGATACCCTTGAAAGTCATTCCTCCCCACCTCCAAGAGATGGACAAATTGTGCTGTGTCAGTTTGTTCCTGCTACAAAATAGTCCCCAATTCCCCTGGAGAGCTCCCAACAGACCTGTTTCCCCCCTGGCAAGTCCATCCCACTGGCATTGCAAAGGGAGCCTTTACCTGCTCCTTTAGCCAGAGTGTTCCAATTAAAGGGCTTTAAAAAACTTGTATCTTAAATAAAACTACTGCTGCCTGATGAGCCTATTAACTGGGATACTACAAAGACTAACTTTTCTGGAAACTGTGTTGCACAACCAAAACCACTCTGCACTGAGGGCTCTGCAGCACAATTGTTAGCAGTGACTAACATTGTTATCTAGAACACCTCAAATTTACAACATTACAACCAATACGGGAAGTCACACATGGCACTGGCATGGCAGTGTAAGGACTAGGTCATTTTAAAGGAAATACCAAATTACAGAGCTCAGTGGACTAGATTTAAAAACCTCCCAGAAAAGTGTCTAAAAATTAAGAAAAAAAATTTTAAATCGCCAGATAGATTTTTGGAAAATGAGGAAGAATATGACTGCACTTTCCTATTGCACATGTATGGATTTGAAAGTAAGAAAAAGTTGGGAACAATGTTTTTTTTTCCCAGGATGAGACAGACTGCTCTCTAACTTCAGCTCTGTTATGACAGCTGCTGGATAAGAAACATTTGTTTGTTACCAAGAAATGCTGAAAAAAATTAAAAAGCAAAGTGGGCATTTTACACCCTTTGAAGAAACAAATACGTGACGTTTTCACAAGAAAATGTGAAAATAAGAAAATATCTCAGAAACAGACTGGATCCACAGATAAGAAATATGGGCTTTGGCTGAAAACAGAAAATATTTCCTGAGGCTCTGGAGGTGTGTCAGTCTCCTGGCTGTGCCGGGTGGTGGCTGCAGCCACCACAGAGCACCAGGGTTGGTGATGCTCTGAGCCTGCTGCCAGGCAGCTGCCATGGCCCTGCTCCCACCCTTCTGTGAGGGACCCACACTCCCTTTTTCCCCCCACAGAGGGGAAGAACTGGGTGACTGTGAGGTTTATTAACACTCCCATAAGTATCCTGTCAAGCGGTTTTCCCCCCAGCCCAAAGCGAGCAGGCGGTGCACTCGCTGCGTGACAGACGTTCCTCTGGCGGGTACAGAGCAGCCCCTTCTCCAAACAGCATTAGGGCCTGGTCCAGGATGACCTCAATAGCACACGCTTTCCAAAAAGAGTCATACAGAAACATTTAATTCAGCTCTCTTAGACATGAAGTCTTGTCTCATATAGTTACTCTTAAAAAAAAAAAAAGAAAAAAATCAAGTAAAATTTGGACTTTTAAAAACACACGGCGTTTCTTCTCAATTATGATAAAAGAAACATAGGGTAACTCCCCTGGCATTAGTATTGGCACTTAGATTCATACCAACACTCTCAAAATCTGAATTTGGACCAAAAACAAAACCCACATACAGACAAGGGCAAAGTTTATCCCCAAGTGAACAAAATAACATCTCTTGTAGACATTAATGGCTTCTGAAACTCTCTAGATTGATACAACATTAGTGATTTAAATGCCAAACCACATTCACTCTGTTTATCTTGGGAAGCTCCACATCCATGTAAGAACACCCTCAGAGCATAACAGAGGAATGAAAGGTCAGGCTGTTACTTCCAGAACCAGTGCAGTAAACTTAAGGCATGGGCATTTCCCTGGTCAGTGCTATTTTTCTAATATCATATAAGCAGCATGAATAACTTCTGATACAGAGAAATAAAAAACTCAACTTGAAAAAAACAATATAAATACCCTCAGAAAGTAATTCAAACCAACCAGAAGTGAGCTATTTCAGTGCAAGATTTCTGCAGACCTGGCTCCTGGGCCATGCCAGGCTGCTCATGGACTTCTCAGGTCCCCAGCTGATGACCTGCTCTTCCTACCCTCAGAAGCTCTACATGACTATAAAGCACTTAACTTCATCCAAAGCCTCTTTAGATTCTGTCTTTCTGAAAAACACATGTAGACACTTCAATCTATACAGACCTCATTGCCCCACACAGCTGGACCCTGCTCTGCCCTGCTGGAGCACAGTCCCAGGCTCAGAACACCTGTTGAGCTTGTCCAGCCACAGGGGTGCCACCCTAAGCTGTGGCTCTGAATATCTCTTTCAGGTGAAGATCTGTCCATGACTCATTTCAGCTCACACTTGCAGCTCAGCATCTTTTCAAGTGTGACTTTTCCTTAGGGGAGATGAGCTCCACCACTTCTGCAGCGTGAAACTTGTCAGCATTTTAAACGTGAGCAGGATGGGGGAGAATGGCTTCGGGAAAGGAATTACTAAGCACTGACAAACTAGAATTTGTAACTAGAATAAGTGAATATTTTTCACTGTCTTGAAGTGCCAGGGCTTTTCACTACCCTTGATTATGAAAGGCAGTCATCTTATTCATTTAGAGATGGGTTTCAGGCTGGCCATAATGCCCAGACAGGCTGCCCTGTGCCTTTGCAGACCCTGCAGCAAGCCTGGTATTTCTGACAGGGCTACTTCCTACACCAGGCAGCCCTGCTTCCCACTGGACACCCCCAAGGAAATGATCTGAACTCCATGCATGATGGTCATTGAGGAAAACAAAATCCCAAGTCTTCACAGCAGGTTAAGTCTTGGGAACCGTGTGTCCTGTTCCCAAGTCAGAAGCTGCAGGACTGTGAAGGGCAGGTGCAAGGAATCATGCCTGACCTCAAAAGCTGCAAGAAAAAGAACTGACTATGGCAACACCCATCTATGGAAAAAGGCAACAGCAGAACCTACCTGTGCTCCTGTAACCTTTCAAATTGTTCAACTAGTCCTTCCATAGCAACTCTGTATTTTAGAGGTACAAGATTAAAACATTGCCCTTTGAAAATGTTACATGTCCCAGCACCAAGCTTCAGGCTCTTTAACAAAAAAAGTGCCTCTAAACACCAGATCAAAACAAAAGTCAATCACAAACAAATGTTTCCTAACATTCCTTATAAACCACAGAACAGTTACACTGCCGTCTCAAATGCCAAGATAAAAGTTAATGGATTCAAAGGCCTATCCCCACACACCAAGAGAAGGCTGCGTGCCTAAACCTGAGTGATTTAACACTCGTTCATCAAAGTGAACTGTCCAATCTCATAGAAAGGAACATCCCTTCTGCAGACTTCAGCACTGATGCTCCATCAACAAGAATGTGACAGAGAGAGCTTGACTTCCCCATCACCCCAACCATGTATCCCAACAGGCAGTGCTGCCGATGACAGTGCAGCACAGCCTGAGGGGAGCCAGGGCCACAGATCCACAGTTCCCAGGGCAGCCCAGCTCAGGAAGGGTGAACCTGAACCCAGCTCAAGGCCTGGCCAGCCCCTATGCCTTGTCCTTGGCTGGAGGATCTCGGCTTTGGGTGTCTCAGCAATCACTGATGGGTTTTTTCTTTGTTACCTAAGAGAAAACACAAGCACCCAGCAGTCTTTAGCAGCACTGCACATCCCTCCAAGCAGCTCATTTTAGCAGGAGGCACCAAAGCTGTCTTTACTATCAGGATTTTCTCAAACACACAGTACCAAGCTCAATAGGCCCTTTCAGCCACACTATCAAGAGGGCCGACATAAAATTTTCAAAATATCCTTCCTTCTAATTCTAATCCAAACAACAGAGCACAGCTGTGAAAACTGAAGCCTGTACAGATCCATGCTGTACAGGCTCCTTCTTAAAAGCACTGGGACAGGATTCAAGCTCCTACATTTTCTAATTCAAATTTATAGTCAGGCACAGAAAATTCCCATGGACTAGGGAAAAAAAGAAAAATGCTTAAGCTGACAGTTTTCTGAAAGATGAAAAAAAATTCACTGCTGTCTTCTGCTGACACACTGTGCAGCAAGCTGGGACAGAGGTCCACACTATGCCCTGACAACCAGGCAGCTCAGGGAGCTGCCAAATGGTGTTTGCTTAAGTTCCAAAAGGTACTTTTCTGGTCAAAAACTAGAAAAAACATAATAAATTCCATATGGAAAAGCTAAAATTGGGCAAAAGGTTCTGTTAAATAAATAGCCTCAAATGAAGGGAAAAGGATTAAAACGCTGTTTTTGAAGTCTGATGTATTTTTTTTCCTAACAATTTTGCTGCTTGTCTTTTCAGTCTCCAGCTCAGAGCCAAAGCCAGAACAACCAGCACACCATAACATAACTCACAGTGTTCCTCTCCCCAGCAGAAGGGAATACTAGAAAACCCAGAACAAAATTCCTTAACATGACACTAGAAACCAAGTTCAGTAAACTAATTTGTATGGGACAGTTTTGATGAATAGTAACAGAAATTTGTTTTGTCTGTTTTTCTTACCCAGAATGACAGGGAAGGAGGGAAGGGTGATTTCTCTCCCCAAGAAACTACCATTTTCAGGTCAGTGTCACTGTGATCAGTTCAGAAAGCACAGATTAATCCTGACAGCAGGGAAGCAGGACCCCAGCTACAGGAAAGCCGCAGAGCAGCTGAGACTCACTCTGGAGAGCTTCTCCCTGTAGCCATTCAGAGAAGGAATTTTGCATCCAACCCTCCTTCCTGTCCCTCAACACTCAGGCTCAGGGAGGGAAAGGAGAGCTAGAAACTTGCAGGTTCAAATTATGCATTTGATGTTGCCACCATCACCATGGAGGTCCCTTGCCTTTGGCCCTTCACAGACCCCAAACTCCTCTTATCCTGCCTTCCAGCCAGCAGAATTACTCAGGAAGCTCCATAGCAGGGAGAGCTGTTCATTTTAAATGAGACTATACAAACCCTCTGGATCTCCTGTAATGGTCTGATGGGTGGGTTTCCTGCCCTGCTCTACAGTCACCAGGCTCAAGGTTCATACTGACCCCGGTGAAGTTTGGATTAGATCCCACTGCGAGATCTTCAGAGCAGACTGAACCTCAGTCCTCCTCTCCAGACACTCAATGAGTGGGTGAGTTTTCACAAGAGCACAGTCTACCAGGTAAAATGCTCTCTGGAAAAGACTGGCCCAAAAGAGAGCTGAATACAGCCAGCTGAAGACTCGTAAACTTACTCCAGGGTCATTCTGAAAGCTTCACATGAGACGTATGGAATAACCATCTCTCAAACCCAGAGGGAGCTTGGCATGGGAAGAAAGAGGTGGCCACAAATCTGAGCTTCAGGACACTTAATTACATTTCTATCTGCTCTCAGTGTTCTTGGCAGTTCCCATCAAATATATCTGCAGAAAATGTTTTCACATGAGGAGACATTTGAAAATTGTCTGGCATAACACGGACCCAAGGCCACAAAGGGTGATGGTGCAAGGACTCCGGCTGCCCCAGTGCTATCCCAAACCCAGCAGCACTGTGCTCACAGCATAGTTCCATCAGTAAAACTCACCAGCAGCAACCCAGGTTAGAACAGTTCCTGCTCATATTACCTGGAAGCACAATCAGCCATTAATCAGTGAAAGGGACATTTATTTAAATGGTCCCAATGAAAACACGTATGGAGGTTTTTCAAAGACCAACACTCCAGAAGCCATCACCAAACTGCCAAGGTGTCACTGCAATGAGACCAACTTGGTCATTCTGAGGCTATGTATAATTTTGTTGATGCAATGTCACTAAAAGAATATTAAGTACTGGCAATACACAACTTTTTATTTTTCCTTCACAATTTTGCAAATATTTATATTTGCCACTCTGTACTTTCAGTATTTCAGCAGGAAAAACAAATCATGTAACGTTATATTAGGCCTTCTCAGGACACTTGTACAATCACCCACATTTAAAATCTTTGGTCAAAGGGTTCTGATGCACTTATTCAGAAACAGCTCAGAAGACATAACACTGTCACCTGTAACTTGTCCAGCTATTATCTGAAGTGCAAATAAGTTCAATTACTATACATGAAAGCACTACAGGGAAAAAAAAAGTTGTAATTACTAAACATTGTTTAAAGGGACTTTTCAGCTACACATTTACCTGTCTCTGGGTAACCAGACTCTCCTCTTGCCTGCCCAGAGCCACATCAAAAACACAGTAATGCTGTAAGGGGGAGCACACTTAGCCCAACACCTCAGCACCAACCCAAGGCGTGTCTGCTGAGAACACAGCCGTGCTTGGCAGGAAATGGTAACATCTGCACACACCACTGCTGGCTGTCCTGCTGGACGACACCAGGGACACAGAAAATCTCAAACAGGCACTTGAAATTCTGTACTACTTAGACTGAATGCTTTAGTTTGCCTTTCTTAAGGAAATCACTGCTTAATTTTTTTTCTTGATCATCAAACAGGCTGGCAGTTTCATAAACAGAAACTAGTAGTACACTATAAATGAACCCTGAAGAGCATTTCCCAGGGGGCTTTCCACAAGGCGCTTACTGATTTTCATTTTCTTTTGGTCATAGAATGCTTCCCAAAATT
Organism: Ifrita kowaldi; assembly: GCA_013398055.1. Taxonomy (NCBI): domain Eukaryota; kingdom Metazoa; phylum Chordata; class Aves; order Passeriformes; family Cinclosomatidae; genus Ifrita; species Ifrita kowaldi. Next base: position 707,298 of record VZRS01008536.1, read on the forward strand.
AACATTTTTCCAGAGCCATTCATTTTCTACAAAGAATAAATAATGTAGAAAAGAAGGAACTGCCTGAGCTAAGTGGTGCCAGATGAGCCTGCTGGAATCACGGGGCTTTGTTTTAAAGATTCCTGACTGCTGTAAAGTCATAGCAGCAAACTAGTGCAAAAACTCTGATGCCTTGAAAGATATCCTGAAGCTATATAGTGCCAAAACACCGGGCTGTAAGACTTCAGACGTTTGCAGCCACATGACTCAGGCTTAAATTTCAAATACTTTTCACTTTTTTCCTTCTGACATAAATTTAATGAAACCAGAGTTCAGTAGTAGGATTGGTCCTGCTATACATGTCTTACAGCAGTTTCTGCCTAGACAGCTGTTTGTGTGCTTACAGCTTGCTTGTGTTTGGTTTAGGAAGGTTTTCCATATGCTTTTAAAAATTGGAAAACTATTGCTTCAACTGACTGTATGCTGCATTTTTTAACACACATATGCATCTGAACACTGGAAAGGATTAGATGCTCATTTTGAAAGCACCAATAGCACCTAAAACCATGTTACATCTGAACACATGCAAACATTTGTCACCAAACCACAGAGGCCATGATCACCTTGAAGCCATCACACATGTGTAACTCTACCCAGAGGTGACTTTTCTTAAGTGAAAGATCTTTTCAATGCTCCTGATATAGGAAAGGCATCTGATGTGTATACTAGTGGTAGTGGACGCATGTAATATACATGAATTTAGCAACAGAGTCTATGATCACAAAATTTAGAAGTATAAAAGTAGATTGAAGATGCAAAGTTACAGGTACATTAACAAATCCCTGTAAAACAAGCAATATGCTTATGAAGCCTTGGAAGACAGTGCTCACAGCCCAGCCCAAAGGTGAGCATCAACACCCCAATACTGCTGCTTTCCCTTTTTTCACTTCCATTAATAGCTACACTGCTGTTTCACCGCTGTATCTTAATGGTGTGGAGGTACACTACACCAGCAACTCAAAGGCTGTGGTAAAGCAACCTTACACATTCTTATTTCTCATGGACTTTAGAGGACTACACAAGTTACATGATGGCAGAATTAAGCCCTGGGGTTCAGGAAATCAAACTTGCCCCAGTAATGGACTTGAAGCTTCCTGCCCTTCATCACCCGCTTCACTTCATCTCATCTTGCCCACCCACAGCTCTCCTGCACAGTATTTCACAGCACATTAGGAGAGATGTGGAACTCTACTTTATGAAAGAAATAAATTCTAACTATATGAGAATATACTGAAGCCATCCATTATTAAATCCTTGCCCAAAAATGGCCCCAAACTGTGGGTTTCAGTAAGAATACTGCATTTCCAGATGAGCAGACAGAGAATCACTGAAGTCCTGTTGTGAACACTTGGTTATCTGCACACCTATATGAAGCCAAGCAGTGTCCAGCCCAAAGCTCCAAACCATGGCACCGCTGTCTGTTCCCCTCTGCCTGACTCCCACTCATGTGACCCCACCCCCTGTACCCCCACAGAAGCAGAGTGAGACCTTCTTCAAAAAGAGGGCTCATGAGCGTGGCTCAGCTCAGGGACACCTGACAACACAGCACAAGGCTGGGCAGCAGCAGCACTGCTGCACCTCATGAGGCTCCAGGGGAAAAGCTATTTGAACACAGTGATCCCTATCACCCACATGTGCCAAGGGAAGCAGGGAAACTTATAAGCAGAGCTTCTAAACAGCACGACCTCGGAAACTATGCACCCGCTGGGATTTATTATCTAGAAACAACGTCTGGCATCAAGCTTCCAGGAAAATTTAGGTTACAAAGCAAATAGCAACCATCTCTCAGGCAGGCACACAAAACTGTGAGAACACCTTGCTTGTTCTCAAACACCACTTCAGAGTCCTCACGGGAGCATCACTGAGACCATCAGCTCCAGAATCCCAGCTATGCTGCCAAGGGCTGCTGAACCAGGCACAAAGAGTACATTTGGAAATAGTTTTAAAGAAAAATTTCGCAATATTTTTGGCATCATTTCAAGAAGTGCCACTGCCACAAACATCAAGCTACAAATCAGTGCACACTTATGTTTATAACCATTGATAAGGTCTGCTGCAAATATGGCAATGAAAACCATACCAGGCAGGTACAGTGAGCTCCAGACTGGAGTCTCCACATTCCCAGAAGGGAGAATGACCTTTAAATATCTGAAGCAACCTTGATTGCTGCTCCAGAGATGACTGGGAGGTACACACATGTTCCATATGCTCACCTGCACTTTACTGAACACAAGCCAGGAATGCCACCACAGAAATTAGAAGTGAAAGTGTCTCCCATACAGACACAGTCCCAGATCATCTCTCTCACATTAAGTGTGAAAAATGCTAATCCTGTATTACCTGCAAAATTATGATCTTCTTACCACATCAGAGACTCACTGACCCCTGACCCCTGTGGAATATTCCTGCAACATCCCAGCTGTGATTTCACATGTAACTGCCTGTCCCACTAACTTTGGACAAAACAGATGAAACTTCAACGTTGCTATAGGTGAAACAATCACAAAAAGTGAAAGGAAAGGAACAGCAAAAGAAAAAGCAGGCTTCACAGTATTACACTTTCAAGAAGAAACCTCAATATCTACATTTTTCTAGCTTATTCTTCTAATCCGTTTAATTCAATTCTACATATCTTCCAGAAACAGAGAGGCTTCTTCATTAAACAGCAGCATTACAGGAAAAGCTTCCATCAGAGGGAAGCAGAGAACAGGTTCACAAAAAAACAACAAAAAAACCAACAACAACAACCAAAAAAAAAAAAATCCACAACAACAACAAAAAACCCCCACAAAACCCTAATCAAAAAACAAGCGATCACAGCTTATTCCAGCAAAGCCAGAAACCAAGGCTCTGGGAAGGGGGGCACATTTTAGCAGCAGATGAAGCTTTCAGCAGCAAGTGGCCACAATAGCAGTGGGGACAAGTCCAGCTCATGCCCCAGCTCCCAGCGTTCTGTAACCCAGCTGCTGATGACACTTCATTCCTATCGCGTATGCGTGAGCTTTGCTGCTGACCTCACTACTGGAACTGTACCCATCCCGTCAATGCCAAAAACTTCAGCACAAACTATGAAACTTGTGAGGACTGAGCATATTTGGAACAGAAGCAGATTTTGCATGAACAGCAACAAACGAGGAATGTGCAGTCTTGTCATCCAGTGTATGGGACTGGGAAAGGAGGCCTGTGAGCAATAGAGGACCACGGCACACTTTGTCAGAACGTGACAGGAGCCTTCACACCGCGATGGTCACTGCCATTCAAGTTAAACACACACAGCTTGCCTTAGCACTGAGGGCAGGACTGACCTGCACCAACAAGCATCCACTTCCAAAGGCAGTTCATACTTTCCCTTACTGAACCAGGCCAAAAGAAATATTCTGAGAGATGAAAATATTTTCTTTGCCATTTTACTTAGTACAGAGCTACACCACGGACTAACAACAGACCTGCACTTCACCACAGCTGGGTACTGACACAAGATACATCTGGGTCAAAACTAAGCTACATACCGTGCACACATCAGAACATCAAGAAAGCTGGGCCAGCTCCACACTTTCTGCACCCATACATCAGCCTGATGTAAAAGACATGGCTGTATCTGCTATTATACATCCCCCAAATATCCTACAGTAGTGACTTGGCATAACCTGTAATCCCACAATACATTAATAGAGACCATAAGACGTCATCTATTCTACCCAGTGACCACATACCCCCCTGCTACAACCAAAATCCCTTGCCCAGCACCCTCACAACACTTGCTTGTCAGCCAGCAAGACAGCTTGTGATGCCAGGGACAAGCAGAGGGCCCTCCTTCAACACTCCCATTGCACCAACACTTGTTTCACAGCAGCTGTGTGCCAGGAGAGAGGCAACCTGGGACAAAGAGAGCAACATGGGACACCTAAAACTAAATTAAGATGCTGAGGGGGAGGAAAAAGGGAAAAAAGATGCATTTATACCTTGCATGAGCTCTCCTCGGAGGGCCCGGCAGCTCTGCCAGCAGTTCTGGACAGGCTGGTGATTCACAACATGTCAAGGGGAGATCAGACTACTTGAAAGGACCAGGCTTCAAGGGTTTTTTGGAGAAAAAAATTTCAGAGGGGTTGGGGATATTAGATAGTCTATTGCCCATGTAACTCTAGCTCATACGCATATGGATTAGGATTAAGCTTTCAGTTACAGGATCTCATCCTAGCTACTCCTCCAGCATCCTTCCCCTCACTGCATTCATTTTGTCCACAATTCACTATATTGTTATTTAACCCCTTCTGTGAACACAGAATTATTATGGGCTTCTTGTGACTTTTCCAAGAAGACTTTTTCCTTTCTCCCCATTTCAGGAGCTAGCACAAGTCCAAAGCATATTTACTTCTGCAACTTTGGATCCCCCTGATTTCTTTACTTTTTAGACCACCTACAGCAATTCATGTACTTCCCTAGAAACTCCTGTTTTTCCTGGCAAAAAGTGCATTTACAGGCACTCATCATTTTGATCGGCTCAGGATGCCTGGAGACTCCTGCCACAGGCAACCAACAGTAGGTTTGAACTAAGTTAGTGGCCACTGCTGAGAACTTTGGTGCTTGTAGCTCCCCTTCAAGAACAGGCTCCCCTCGCTACAGGCGTGGGTTCTGCTCCAACAGGTAAGTGAGAGGCCCAGTGATCATCCCCCCTCCAGGCAGCCCTGGGTCCCCACAGCATACAGCTATTCCCACCCACTCCCTAGGGCCAGACCCCTAACGGTGCACAGGATACAACTAAACAAGGCTAAACAAGGTTACACTCACAAGCTTATTCTGCAAAACACAAGCATTTGGTTCTCTTTAGCCTTGCATGCTCTTGTAGGCAGTATGAGATATTTGTCATAATAGTACTTTGTTATTTTAACACCTCCCTAATTCCACAAAGGGGACACAAAGCCATTCTGTACAATCCACACCAGCACAACACTAACCTCGGCTTTCTCTTTCTCCTTCCCTTCCCTCACTTTCTTCTTTGTCACCAACCGCTGGGTGCAGCCTCACCTGAGGTCTGCCCCCTGCAGCAGCATCTCCGCAGGGAACACCCCTGCCTCCGCAGGACCCAAGACCATTAACTCCTTCACACAGGGCATCCTGCCATTTGCACTTAGCAGAGAGGCTTCTGACTAACACAGGGAAAGACGTAACTAATAATACACGCACATGGTTTCACCCCGGAATCCATCAACTGTGTATGTGGTACGTCATTCCTATCCACTAAAATCAAGCTTCTTATTGTAAAGAAAAGTACCGCTTTTTTAGACCAGGAATTATTCCCATTACTGGCTGGTGAAGATTAAAGCTCATGGATCTGTCAGCTTGGCTCTACTATGAACTCCAATCAAACCGCTGAATTTTCTGCTTGATGATATCAAAGCAAATTCTCAATTTGAATTGCAAAAGTAGTAACAACCTTTTCTTGTCATCTGCCGTGCCCATTGATTCTTATTTAAGATGTCCACTTCTCTCTCACTAGACACTTGCTCTGGAAAACTACACGAAACCGACGCAGCGGAACTACAAAGTGAGTTTTATTTCATCTCGCTCTCTGCCTGTCTCGGCTTTCCCCGGACTATGCAACACGCACGAGCCACACGAACAACGGCA
>VZRS01008536.1:712996-780246 GCA_013398055.1 Ifrita kowaldi
CCGAGCGCCGCCGGAGGGTGCGGCAAGGGGGGACCCCGGTGACCCCGACACATCCCGACCTCTGGGTGTGGGGGTGGCGAAGGACTCCCAGGGGACTCCGCATCCCCCGCGCGCCGCTCCAAGGGACGCTCCCGCTGCCGCGGGTCAGGCGGGGCCGGGCCAGGGGTGCCCCTCACCCGCGGGGGCGGCGGAGAAGCCCCGGAGCGGCGCGTACCCCGCCGAGCCCCGCCGNATCCATCCCCCGGGCACGGCACCCATCTCACCCGGGCAGGGCATCCATCCCACCCGGGCACGGCACCCATCCCACCCGGGCAGGGCATCCATCCCCCGGGCAGGGCATCCATCCCACCCGGGCACGGCACCCATCCCCCGGGCAGGGTATCCATCCCACCCGGGCGGGGCATCCATCCCCCGGGCACGGCACCCATCTCACCCGGGCAGGGCATCCATCCCACCCGGGCACGGCACCCATCCCACCCGGGCACGGCACCCATCCCCCGGGCACGGCACCCATCCCACCTGGGCACCTACGGTACCGGGACAGCGCCTCCCCGCAGCTGCCGGCACAGCCCGGCGTGTCCCGGCCCCGCACGGCGCTCTCGGGCAGCGGTGCCGGCCTCCCTCGCTGTGCGCTGCCTGGAAGCGTGTGGGCCCCCCCAGAGGAGCCTTCCCCAGGGGACGCTTGCCTCACCGCACCTGAAACTTTTTCCTCCTGATCTGCAGGTGGTTCGAGCTGCTGCCAAGCACGTAGCACGTGTCATGGCTCTGTAAGGCCGCTGCTGCTGGCAGTGCAGGGTCCGTGGGAGCCACCAGCTGGGGGCAGGATCCCCCCTGCCCGGGCAGTGCCAGGGTGGTCCCCCGAGGGGCCAGCACCAAACCAGCATCAAGGCCACATTCAGCTGTTCCACAGTGTCGGGCATCCCAGGTGTGCCCTGCATTCCAGCTGTGCCCTGGCACTCACAAGGACAGACACACACACTGTGTAGAGGTCTGCAGGCACTGCTCTTCCCTGTGGAGGCCAGAAATGCCACCGAAAAGCAAAGACTCCACAGGTTCCAAAGCTGCACCAAGGAACATTTTTTCCAGACACAAAAGCTGCCCCTGGCCCTCCCTGCTCACCTGAAGCTGCCTGGGCTGTGCCTCATGCTTGGATGCAGGAGGATTTGTTAAAATCTAGAGGAGCCCATGTCATACTTTTCCTGAGCTTTGACCACCATAGCCTGCAACCTGCAAGCCAGGCTCCAACACACCCCAGGGACACAGGGTATCCTTTCAGTGTCAGTGCTTTAAATAGCAAGGAAAAGCAATACTGAAGGGAATCTTCTTAAAAAAAACCAGGCATCTGGCTCACCTGATGACCATGGCCTTTGGCAGGGCAGCTCTGCCACAGGAGCTATCTCGAGGACCAACACCTTGAGACATATTGCAGGATCCAGGCGAGGCTGGATGTGATCAGAGCAAGGCCTCAATACACGTGAACTTTTAGATTGTTTCTGAAAAGACTCCACCAGTACATCCCTGGGCAGTGATGGCCTAATTGAAGCAATTCAAATGTGCAGCTCCATTTGATGCATCACCCACCTCTCTCCAGGAAGGGAAGCACTAATTCTGCACCAGCTCTTGGCCGAGATACCCACCAGAGCTCTTTCCAGACACCATGTCCCTGTCACACTGTTGTTTCTTCCAACCGGTGTCTACACTCCTGCACAAGAGCCTTTTCTAAAAACCTCACTCTTCCTCCATTCTGGAGCAGTTTCATCAATCCTTCCTGTATGGGTCAATCCACCCGCCATCATTTCCTGAACCAGCTGGGAGCTGGCACAACCCACGCTGTCAGCAGCAGGGCACACAAAGGAAGTTCAGGATCTGCAATTAGCAGGAGGAGACCAACCCTGGGGCTGGAGGCTGCTTCTCTCTTAGTTTACATGACTTTTATACAAACTAAAACAATTGGGGAGGGAAATCTGCATTTGCTACTAAATGGGTGGCATGTTATGAGAACAAACGAATCACTTAATTTCTGAAAGGATATGAAAACAAGAGAAAATGAATGCTATAGGCTTCAGGCTTTAGTTGTATGAGAGGAAGGTAGGAATATGCTCACACATGGGGAGGAGCAGCTCAGCTGCAAATTTTTGAAATCCAGCTGGTTGATTAGAAAGCAATCTGTGAGCCCCTGAGCCCCACCAGCATCCTACCCAAGCCTTACCCGTCACCAAAGCAGCAAGTGGCACTGTGGGGATGAGAGAGATACTGAGCCCTTCTGCTCATGTTTGTTTAGTCTCCAGGTGTGCTCAGCACCATGGGCCGTCTCAGGAAATCCAGCTGTTTCACCCTTTTGGACATGCCCCACAACACCTCTGCAGGAAACCTGGTTTTCAGCTGGGCCAGGTGCTGCTGGGGTGGTCAGGCATCAGCCAAAACCCAGTTCAGGAAATGATTCATTAAACTTGGGTGAGTTCATGTCACAATCTCACTAAGATGAGGTCATTTCTACCTAGACTTTCTAATATTTTAATCCAAGCATCATTTTTTATTTGGTATTTAAGCTGTTCTACATTAGGTAAGGTCCTGCTCCAAGCCAGTCAGAGATCTTTTGCTTAAATAAATAGTGTGAATTCCTATTTCCAAAATGTACTGTGTTCCAGAATGTGCCTGTAAGAAGATACAGGGGTTTTTTTTCTATTAATTTTCGTTTTACTGAGCCAAATTGTGGAGTTTCTCTTCTCAGAATGAGTTAAGACAATTCTTTCCGAAGACTGCAATACATTACACAAGTTGGTTCCACTTCTCTTGGTCTCTTTCATTTCAGTGCTCACAGGACAGAAATACTGGAGCCAGGGGAGACCTTGCATTTCAGAAGGGAGTGTTGGATGCAATAGGACCAATTTCACTTCTATTCACATAGTAAATCTGAAGCATTTCCAGTGACTCCAGGATATTTTATCTCTTTTAATGGCGTCTAGTTATTGAGTTTGTCTTCTTTTTGCACCATCTCATCCCCTAATGTAAGGTCTTTATAGCAACGTAGCTCCTCCGCACTTGAAAACAAAAATAAACTTTTTGATTTTTAACTATAGCATTGCCTTTTTAATTAACTAAACTTGTCCAATTGCTGATCCCATTGAATTATTTTACTTCAAAAGTTCCATTTAGCTTTAGGAGCACTATTATTTCTCACTGAAACATGACTAGAAGAGTCATTCAGTTATTTAAATGCTGCTTCCTCAAATATTTTGCAGACTTCGCAAGTCCTGTTTCCAAGATCCTCTTTTTGATTATGCAAGTTTACAAAGCATGCAGAAGTCATTAAACACATCTCTTTTTTATGTTATTAATTCAGTTTACCTTGGATTTGCTTTTGTAGAGTAAGTTTGCCTAATTAACAATTTTAATGTTCTGTAAAGTGCTGTAATTAATAGCATACTTCCAAAATCTAAATAGACTTGTTACTCTTAAACACTTTGTCAAATCAATTGAAGCAAATGCAGCTTCCCTGCATAGATGGACATCAGACACATCACCTGAACTTTCCACTATCTCTCTGAAAAAATGCTTAGTGCCTAAGCAACCCAAAATACACTATCCAAGTAATCCAAACTGTTTTCTTTGACAACTGTTACATTTTAACATTCCAGGTAACAATAAATGTATTTTTATGTAGAACTTCATGTCATGCAGATGACAAAGCTGGCTGGGATGGCATGACCTCAACTTTATGTCATATAAATATGACAGAGGGAACACTCAAGATAGAGATTTCCACGGCAAGGCTGCACGCTTTGAAGTCTGGGCATGGGGGAGCTGCAGTGAGGGCATTACCTGGGGAGGACACAGTCAGGCTGGGGCTCCAGCACCAGAGCCAGCCACGGGATGCAGGCAAGCTCAGCCAGAGGCAGCATTGGAGCACTGGCAGTTTGTAAACACTGACAGCAGAAACCTGGGTTTTGAGGGGACTCGGTCATTTGCAGAGTTCAGAGGCGATTGAGAAGCTACTTCAATGTACACATAGTGACAGATACAGCCCCTTTGCTGGGAACAGCAGCATCTAAAGGTCTGGCTCTGATTCCTTACCTGGGATCCCCTCAGGCATGGTCACTGTTAAACTAGCAGCAATCCAACAGTAAGAATGTTTCATTAAAATACTGGCAAAATGCAGACCACATTATCTTCAAAGGGCCTTGATTTCCTTTCAGTATTGTGTTTTGGTAATTTGAAAGGGAAATTTATTTACATTCCTGCTTGCTGTATAATCCCTAATGTTATTTAAGTAATCATTTTCATTCTGACCGCGTAGGTGCACTGAGATGATTATGCAGACATGGGAGTGCAGCTCCACCAAAGGTGGTTCAGCCGAGGGCACTTCTGCTCACAATGCATCTGCCTCATATCCCCTTCACTGGTATTTTTAAATGGCATCAGGAGATGCCAGAACCTGAAGCAATGTGGTGTTAATGATTTGTGAAATTGAGGCAGCAGTAAGTATCCCAGTCAAGGGAGATAATTCAGGTTTGGATATGCCATATTCTTCCACCCCATCCAGGTTGTGCTTGCCAGGGATAATGAGGTCCTGATTTCCAATTTGTTAGGGAAGCTCTTGCTGGGGTTCCCATAGTGACCAGGTGTCTTTAATTACTTGTGCTGGTGCCAGAAGAGGTTGTGTTTCTGATTCCCTCTTCAGCTGTAACTACCCCACCACTTTCCCCAAGTACCAGAACAGCTATTTCTCTTCCTCTTCTGAAAGTAAGTTCAATTTTGGAGGTGGCTGGAGTAAATAAAAGCATGAAATGCATACGTAGTGACCTATTTGGCAATATTTATGTGATATCCCTTTTTTCTTCTCACCTCTAGAGGTCTTCATCTTTAGAAAGGCAGTTATTTGGTCTTACTTTTCCTTCATGTTGGCACTGTACCAGTCCTGCTCACAGCAGCAGTGAAAATAAAGCACCAAAGCCATGGCAGGTCAACAAGTGCAGAAGGAAGGTGGCTGCAAAGGTCTTGCATACATTTAAAAGGGCACATCACTTCTGTGAAGCACAAAATGTCTGATACTGAAAGGGCAAGCAAGTTTTATTCTTAACGTTCCCATCACCTCTGCCAGGCAGCCCCTCCACTGCCCCCGCAGGAGCCCGGGTGAGCGAGGGCAGCAGGGTTGTCAGCCTCCCAGCAAACACAGCGTGATCCCTTGGAGGGGCCGAGCCCCTCGGGTCAGCACCACCGTGCCTGGCCAGCCCCAGGGAAGAAAGGCCGAGTCTGAGGGGGCGGGCAGGGGCTGTGCTGCGGGGCTGCGGCCTCTGGGCTCCGTGCCCTGGCGGCCTCGTGCCAGCCGGGGGAATTCAGGCCATGGAATCTGGGCCGCACAGGCGGCGAGAAAAGCGTCTGGAGAGAGCAGGAGGGGTGCATGTGGTCACCGGCCCTCAGGCGAGGCACTGCAGCCACCCGGGCGTGGGGATGGGGGAGAGGCAGGGCGGGCACAGGCAGAAATTCTGGCAGTCCGCAGTGTCCAGCTGTGGTGCCCGGTGAGGGTGAGCAGTCTGGGGCACAGGGGGCCCAAGGGCAGGATCCCCAGAGAGGAAGTGGGACTGAGCAGAGAGGCAGCAAGGATGCAAAAGAGGAAAAATCCGAGGCTCAGAGCCTGCAGAAGGCAAAGCACACAGCGGTGTGGGGGCAGTAATGACATGCAGGGCAGAGGAAAGGACAGGGACGTGGGCCAGGAGGATTGGTCATCATGTCCCCAGGGAATGCTCTCACCGTGTCACCACTGACACAGCTACTGGCCAGACACCTCCTTGCAGGAACAGTGAGATTTCCCAGGCAGCCTCCAACAGCAAATCTTGCATTAACAAACCTAAAGAAGCTCAAGTCCAGCTCTTAATGCACCAATTAATCTTGTAAGCAGCAGAAAATGAAGGCCAGAAAATCTTTGGCTTGACGTGTGCCAGATGCTTACACATTTGTTCTCTCCTAGTCCAGAAAAACTTGAAACAAGACCTGTTAAGACCCCTGTCAACCTTGTGCACCTTTGGCTGTATTGTCTTCATTTGTTAATTATCCCTAATTATTTTTAAATACTTATTTGTCTGTGACAACAAGAAATATGTACCTCCACAAATCTCTACAGAGATCCTGATGACCCTTACACCAGTTAGTTTTACACTAAGCTGAATCCATGGCATCTGCATAGCTCCTGATCATGACACTTTTCTGAGTTACACAAATGTGATTTGGTGAATTTAATTCAAATTACTTCTGATTTTTAATGACATAAGCGAGAGAAGAATCATGTTTATACAGATAAGCTGTTCTTAGAGTGAGTACTGAAGAGAATGAAATTATAAAAATGAATGATGAATGATAAATGATAAATAATACTGTGGGCAATTTTATATGCACTGGATATTCCTCAGAATAAGAAAGTTTACCAAGAAAAGAGACTTTTGACAGTCTCAAATCAAAACTTTTGTTTGCAGAGCATCATTATAGCAAGAAGAAGATTGGGCAATCTGTCATCTAGATTTCACCATTCCAGCTACCCAATTTTATCCATTAAAATAGGAAGTTACTAGAAGCCACACTTCCAGTGACACGTCCCCAGCAGTTATTCATAGGCTTAGGGAGACTGGTCAGCCATGTGGCAATCCAGGAGATGTTTCTCCTTCCCCCACCTGTGCATGGGAACATGCAGTGCCGCTGCAACAATCCAAATTCTCCTGGAAGCAACTGTGCACACAAACATTGTTTAAGAGCTAAACCCAGGTAATTTTCAAATTACACTGCTGAGATATTCATGGCAGAGTGTGCAACAGCACTGGTGTCCTTTGTTTAATGCACTCACTGTCCCCCACATCCAATAACTGGTACCAGTAAAACCCTAATTGCTGAGTATGGCCAAGCACATAAACGTGCAGAAACCAAAGACCGCTGTAGGACAAGGGACGCATATTCCCTGTTCTGCAGTGGTCATAGACTATAAAATGTGTGAGACAGGAAACAGAGCAGGGTTCAAGGATGAAACCATACTTCAATTCACCACAGTCCCAACTAAGAAAAGGCAGACAGGTAAGCTGGGAAGGGCTGCCCTCTTTGTCCCTAACCTGGGCACTGCACTCATTATTGGGAAGAATTTTAACATGTGTTGCTGGGGGGATGTGAACTGATTTTCTGGCAAATACCCATAAAGGTTGTAAATAGAGATTTATAAATCATCCAGAAAAGGACAAGAATCACCCTCTTGTGTGCAATAATTTCCCTCTTGTGTACAATAATTTAGGGGACTTGAGTCCTTTCTAAGTTTTTGGGAACCAGAGTGAATGTAGAGCCCTCAATGAAAGTATGAGGCTGATGCCTTCAACATGTCACACAAGATTTTACCAAGTCTTGCAACTCAAAGAGCTCTATAAATGTAAAAATCCTTCAACCCTAGAAGAGTCAAAAATGCGTAACAGAAAGTTAACAAACCTCCAAAGTCTTTCATTAAGTTCATGCCTAAGTTCCATCATGAGCACTGCCCAGCACAACAATGCAGCTGGACTTGCAGGCTGTGCTCAGCACCGTGCAGAGCTTATTTCAAGCAAAGAGCAAGAGATTGTTCAGGAATGTCGACCTGAGACAGTCAGAGGGACTCCCAGTGGATCCGTCACATGAAATGCCAATGCCATGTGGCAGAGCAGTTTTTGTATGTGTAAAATATCTATAAGTAATTACGAGATGAATTATTATGAGATGGAATTTGCATTTCTCCTTTCAAAAAGAATTGTCTTTTTAAAGAAATTCAAGGGTTGTGTGCCTCTTTAGTGTCTAACAAAGAAGAATACATCCCCTTGCTGAGGGAAGGGATTTGCCAACTATTGCTACATAATATTACACAGAAAATTGCACTCATAAATCACCCTTGACACTGGAGTTTGAGGAAGAGGGATGTAAGTCAGAGACAACACATAAACAAAAAAGAGAGACACAATGAATTCTCAGAAATCTCAAGGATGAGTTGCTTTTGAATGAAGAGCACATTTAACTGTTAATTTGAAATCTGGTATTTCTCTGTCCACAAATTCTGCCTTTCTTGAGAGGTACTGCCTTATGGGGAAAGAGAAGATGACTTTATTGCTTATGCAAATTCAGACCTTCTCGAAAAACAGTTGGAAAAACATGGATAGTGCCAGCCCTAATGCCAGGGAAGGGTAGTAGTTTTGTTGGGAATTTTGGTTTTCTCTGCAGGTAGCAATCCCCTAAAGTGAGGGAAAATTAGATAGTATTAACCAGTTTTTACAGAAATTTTGTAGTTCATTGCTTGTAACTCTAAAATGTTATCAAAGCATCTGCATATTTACCATTCAATAATCTAAACCATTGAATAATGTATTTCAAATGAAATCTTCCAAAATTCAGCAACATATATCACCAAGTAAATCACAGCTGTGAGACATTTTGATTTAAACCTGACAAGTCTGTCAATACTGCTGGGTTACTACCTTATTTTAAATCTCGCATGCATTAAAGTAAAATAAACCTTCAAAGCTCTCAGGGATTAAGGCATCTCCATGGAATTGTAAAATATTCTCTCCATGGAGATGAAATGAATGAAAGACAGAGGAAAACCGATAAACTCCACACCTAATTCAGCGCTCTAAAAATCTGCTCCTGTCTTTGTCCTTACTGCACGCAGACAACACAGGGCACAGGGAAAGAGTGGAGCAACGTGATGAGTACTGGAGATAAAAATAACTGGTCATCATCTTTTATATGTAGAACAATCTCAAGTCCAAATTCATGGCAAGATGGAAGTGAAATGGCATAAAAGGCACATGGGAAAGCAGATCTCTCCTTAGTTACTTGACATTCTGCCAGCGTTGTTTTGACAGACATTTCTAGCAAATGCCATACAAAGGCAAAACAACTGAAATGGATGTTTAAATTAAATTAATAGGAGGAACTGGTGTCATGTACAGACCACAAATAAGACATTGTGGACAGCACATTTTAGGTACAAAATCCTTGAAATAAATTATTCTGCATCATGACACTTACTGGCTGCTTGCCTTCTTCACATGACAGATGCAACATAGCAAATAACCACAGACTGATCTGTAGAATAAATATCAATGCCATACACGGGGATCTACAAACACCCTTCTCAGCCAGCTGATGCTGCTTTCTGCTCTCTGAACCTACCCATGTACTTCTCTGTTCTCAGGGAGAAAGAATCATAACTGGAACCTGTTGTTTGTGATCTCTCTGTCCCAATACGATACAGAAAATAAGCTTCTAGGAGACCAAATTGCACCAGCAGTGATCACATATCACACCATTACGAATGGGAGTGAGACCAAAGTATTCTGCTCACAAACTAATTGCTAATGCAGCTCCTACATGCCAAAATAACCTCAATTGCATTAGGCTGTTTGCTTTTTCCACAGAAGCTACATGCATTTTTGTTACCTTGTGCAACTTGTATCTGGTTTATAGGCTCAGATTCCAGGCAGATTTACTTCAGATTACTTCAAGTCCAGAAGTCAATAAAAAACCATGGTGAAAATTGGAACAGTCACACTCATTTCCTTGAGTGGTGTTGGACTGAGATCCATGTAGAGTCACATGGAATCTTTCTCATACGGAAACATGAATGGAGTCCAAAGTTATGGACACTGTAGATTCAGATTATTGTCCATGTGTGTTCTACTCCCAGGAGATGGAAGAGAAGCAGCAGCTGACTTCATAAGAGAGCTCTGTTCTGTTGCAAGGAGCTACCTCTGACAGGAAATAGACCAGTCCACAGAAAAAGAAACACATAAAAATTTAGGCTGAAGGACATCTCCTTGACAAGACAGCATTGCTGCCAGAGTGATAAACAGGATCTCTTCTGGTCTGTGGGATGCTAGCAAAAAGTCCAGGGTCAGCAGAGATAGAGCAGATTGTTTCCCTTAGACTGGTCTGTTATTGAAGAAAGCACAGCAGACCAGCTTATTTTCCTAAATGATTAACTTTGCTGCCTTTTCTGCTCAGCATATCAGATAAAGAAGTTTATTCAGTTAGCTTATTTATTTACATTCCTTTGCCAAAGATCTCACCAAACAAAGCCTATTTGATGATTTATTCTTTGCTAAAGGGGAAGCTTATTTACAATAATCATCTTATCATAAACTTCTTAAAAGGAGGATTTGAAACTGGAATTCATAATAACAAAGAAATCTGACTTTTCCAGAGAGGTCATATTTGTTATCCATTTTGCACTGCAGAAGAAAAGAAGCCAGTTGAGCCCAGATGAAGATGGATGTGGCATAACTGCTTTGAAGTTTTGTTTGTTTTCACTGGTTGACCCACATCCTGTTGGAAGGAATCACCTTCACCTATTGGGAGCCATTCCAAAATATGAGGGAGAAAAGGATATAAAGGGTTCAGATGCTGGGTCCTACTGAGGGGATTCTGCAGCACAGAAGTTGCACCAGAGGGATCAGCTCTAGTGCAAACAGCAGAGAGGCAAGAAGTACAAAGAGGATTTCTGAGGGACACCTCTCCAGTGACCAGCAGATCAGACTGAGGAGGAGCTGAGAGCCCATCACACTCTGCCCATCTTTGTAACAATCTCCAGCATTCTCAGGTAGCAGCAGTATCTGATTGCTCAGACATCAAACTCTGGCTGCTCTCATCTCCCTGATGAGACATTTAAGATGGACATAAAAGTGTCTCAAATTTGCCTTAAGCCATCCCTCCTGACCCCACACAACTACAGTGTTTTGGCAGATGCTCAGCCAAAGTCTCAAGGGACAGAAGACAAACTTGCAAGGAGGAGATAGAGCAGATCAGCTCCATGTCTCTGGTTTGGCACCAGCTCTGTGCTTTGCCCTTCTCTCACTGCTCCCCTGCTCAGGCAGAGCATTTCCTAAGGGTAATGGATGCTGAGAGAGGAAACATATTTTAAACAAGAATTTTGTTTATATTTTGTTATAAAATAAAGGGTTCCTGAAAGCTGTAAGCCAGTGCACATCCCTCTCAGCAGGTTGGAAGAGAAGGTTTAAGCATACACTGGACTGCCCTGACTCCCAGTTTTATGTTGGGAACATGTCTGAACTCATTAGCTCTTGATAATACACTCATTATTTTAACTATTCACGGCAGAAAATGGCATGAGAGACTAAACTCTTCCCTGAATTAATCTGGCTTTCAGCTGCCCTCCATGATCCATGGGAAGACTGTACTTCTGCACTCCCTCTGAGGTCAGGAATACAAGAGCAGAGTACCACACAAACAGCATTTTCAGCCCAGCTGTACTGAGCAGCACATGAACCTCAAAAACATGGCAGTAGTGAAAAAAAAGGGGTTCCCAAAGCTGGTCACACAGCAAATACCTCCCACAGAAACCAGGCTGGAGGCACCCAAAAAGAGCATGGGCTGGGTTTGCATCTGTCTCATGCAATGTGCCTGTCTACTCTGCAAAAGCTGGGTGGTTGTGTGCAACATGAGAAGGGAAACTCAGAGAAATTTTGGACACAGAAGGATTTAGCCACATGAAGGGGAAAAGAAGTTCCCTCTGGCAACACAAGTGAGGAGTGGCTCTTCAATTCCTCCCAGCCATTCACACAGAGAATAATATTCAGAGGTGTTGAGTTTATTCCTCATCAGGTGTCTATTGCTATCAGAGAAGAAATGACACATCTTCAGGAATGTCATAACTGCTCAGGCACTTCTCAACAAAGCCCTGCTGGAGAAAAGCCATGCTGTTTCCAGAAATTAGGCTGAGACAAGATGAAAACATCAGTTCTGTGACTGAAGTTTCACAACACAAGACTTCATTAAAACAAGCAGTGTTTACTCCTATGGTCAGATCTTTTATATTTTTAGATGCACAGAGACACCAAGCCACTTTCCCCCAAAATATCACACACATTGTTTTTAAAATCCCATTGTTTTCAAAGGGATTAACCACATAGAGACTTCTGCTGTTTGAGGATGCACTTTACTGAGTTGAAGTCTCTTTTCAGCTCTCATTCCCCTCACACCAGTGTAGCATTTGGCCACATTTGCAGTGGAGGGAGAGCAGCAAAATCAGGCTGATATGTTTGGTACAGGGTGTTACCCAGCCCTGCCTGACAATGCACAGGGTTATTCAGTGCAGGGGGTGCCTCAGGTCTCCTTGCAACCTCTCACCAACCACATGTACCTTCCCCACATCCCAGCCCTGGCCATGAGTGTCCCTCCGAGCCCATTGTTTAATATACTAACAGGAATAGGATTAGACAGCTGAAAGCAGAGTTCCTGCAGGCTCAGCCAGGTCAGGACCGCATCTCCAGGCCTTTCATCCTCTGCCTGCTCCCCCAGGTGAGGGATGTGGCTGGCAGTGCCCCAGTGCCACTCATGGCAGGGCTGCTGCTGCCATGTGCTCACCGTGCCTGGCACAGGGACACAGCGGGGCTCTCGGATCCCAAGGGTGGATGGATGGTCTGCACTCAGCTGCAGAAGGGCCAGGCCCCTCACCCCAGAGAGCACCCCATGGCACAGCCCCTGCAGTGAGTGTGTGCTGGGGACACAACAGGCGTGGCTGGTGTGGAGACCTCGTCTCCTTCTCGAGCTACCTGCACCCCTCAACAACTTCATCTCTCACCATGTCTTTGGAAGATGAAGTCTGTTGGAGTTAGGAGGATTGAGAGCCAGCTTCTTCCAAGTGCAAGATCTGTTACTGAACACTGGCTGTGATGTGGGACTGAGGCTTCTCAGCCAAGGGTTCAGCAGGATGTCACCTCTGGAGCCCACACAGGAGGAACGCAGATTCCCAAAGCACCTCCCAGACACAAGACACAAAGAGAGGATGAAGCTGTGGCAATGGTCTAATTTTTCTCAGCTGAAGTTAGGTTTACATCTGCAGGTTTTAATGGATGTAATTTGTATGGTTTTAGTCAACGTGTTTCCTAGCTGTTGTGCTCAACTGTTCCCTCGGGTCTTGTATCTATGCCATACTGCAGTTAGCCCAACCACATGGATAGGGTCACTGTCTTCACCATTTTGGACTGACTCTATCCAGAATCCATGTAAATGATGACATTTTCCTGTTAGCACATGTATCACAACTCTGAGCTGTAAAGGCAAGTTTCACAGCACCCTAAGAAACAAGTAAGAATACATATGCATGCTTCTGGGGAAAAAACACTCAAGGACGTTTTCCTATTTCCAGATGGAAGACAATGAAAAAATAACCAAACTTGGAGAGTGCACAAGTACTGGATGTCAATGACAAGCCCAGAGACATGTCCCTGGCTTGTCCAGGAGGAGCTGGAGGCTGTTAGCCCATTGCTAGGGGAAGACCACATACAATCACCCCTTTCTGCAACTGGATGATTTACAGAAAAAAAACCCGAAAAAACAAACAAACAAACCCAAAAACAAACCCCCCAAAATGTGTAGTATATTAACAGTGAGTGGTATTTGCTGTAGATCTGTATTTGCTTCCTGTACAGAACAAACCTTGTGCAGTTGGGGAAAAGGATATGAAATAACCAGTGTCCCTTGTCCACACTCAGGTATGTCCTCAGGATATGATCTGATGTATAAAGACAGTAACCAACCTGTTCTTGCAGATTCAGAGTTGGGATACAAACACAAGATGGGTTTGGTTCCCTCCAGGTCTTAGGGCAGGCAGCTCCATCTGGCAGGCAGTGCAGTGCCTCACAAATACCTCACAAGTGCATGCATAACATGCCATCAGAGTTCAATAAAATAAATTGGAAGGAGACAAAGTAATTTTCAGAATACAATTCACAGGATGCACAGGATGATTTACAGAAGCTAGAGGCTGCAAGCTGACAGGAAAATAGCTCCTCACAAATTACTTATCTTTCAGGTCAGTCAATTGAGAGAAGTATAGGTTGGTCAAGAATCGCTACAAAGGTGTGATTTATATGCAGAAAGGCTGCTGCTCATTGCAACATCTCTGTTGTAAAATATGGACCATGAATATGTATGCTCCCTAGAACAACAGAGTTGCTTGTTTCCCTACTTTATATAGATTTGCAAGCCAATATTTCACTGACTGAAAAGGCCAAAAATTCTGAAGAATGAGTATTTCCCTTCCTCTGATTAACAAATGAATTACAACAGGAATGCCCCTTTTCTGTTTGTTACCAAAAATGGTACAGGGTATAGCTTGCTCTTGACATTCCTTTCTTAAGGGTTCTCAAAACATTCCTAGAAGTCACAATAAACAAAAGTTTCAATATATTGGTACAGCAAAAAACTGTACCAATGAAAAAACCTCATCTGACAGCCACCAGATGCAATTTACAACCTCTGTCATAGAAATCCATGCCTGAAGAATGAACCTAGTTTAAACTTGGATCTGAGATCCTCAGTTCTCTTTTTAGTAACTATTGTCTTGGACCACCATTGTTGAAAGCCCATGGTAGCAGATATAGGATGTCAAGAAAGGTATTCTGGATTCCTGAGGAGCATTTGGCATTTCTGTAATTCAAACGCAGAATGGTGTTACTAACTTGCATATCCACCATCCAGGACTGTGCCTTTACCCTGGAGCTGCATTTGTCTCACTTTTGAGAGATTACCTTGATAATACAAACCATTTTTCCCTTTTCAGATTAACAGCTGGAATACCATCTTTTGGCATTATTTATAGGGCATCATATGCTCATGTACTTTCAAGTTTATAGACAACAGTTTGAAATGAAGAAAAACAAAGAAACAGCTGCAATCTTCACTGGTTAACGTTTATTCTGTATTTTCTGAAATAAGCAAGAATTTAAGAGGCCCATAAGCAATCAAATACAGCCACAAAAACCCCATACTGATCCTAAATAAGAAGCACTATGAGAAATACACAATATTTCATGAAACAATACTGTACATCAACAACCTTTAGGAAACAAACAACTCAAACCATATGCTTAATTTACTCACAATATAAAAAACTTTAACCTTTAAAGAAAAATATAGATTCAGTCCAATTGTAGGATCCAATCCCATACCCAGTGAAGTCAATGGAAGTTCTCTCATTGATTTCAATGTTTAAAGGATCATGCCCTTACTTTGCCTCAAGAGGCACTTTAATTATTATACAAGGCCTAGCCTGAATAACTATTACAAAAATGTCAAACATCAACTCAAGAGTATGTTTTAGCAACTTTCAGGAAATAATGGAGAAATAGGTTATCTATCCATGCATGGAATAAGGCAAAAGCTAATTCATTCAGATTAGGAATAATAATTTTTACTAGTTTCTTTTTCACAACACAAACATTTTAGACTTTTTAAATTAATGGATATATTATATATCATATTATGCTTCACATTTTTCCTACCTCTACTGAGAAAGCTGGCACTGACATGTCATAAAGAACTCCTCATTAATTATTGTTTTCTGTTCTGTAACAACCACAAGAAACTCATCTGGGTTTAGTAATAGTGTCTACCAAGAAAAAAGCACACACTATCATAAGCCTATAGTTTATAGAGCTCAAGGTACATTAAAATGTAAATAATGAAGTTCACAAATTCTGTTTTAAAATATTTTTTTCAAACTAAAAGCTGCAGAAAATTGGTTCTTAAATATTCTACAGAAAATTCTGAAGCATCTAATGGTTTAAATTACTTATGCTGTCTTCTTAAAAATATTTAAATTAGGTTAGTAGCCCATCCTTTTGAAAAATAATCCAAAAAAGATACACTAGATTACAAATCTTTTGTCTTAATCAGTGTAACCAAAGGTTTGTCATCTGGGCTGTAATCTTCATAAGCAATGGGGGTTGCATCATACATTGCAGGTCGAGATTTCTTGCCAAACCTGGAAATAAAAGAAAACTTTTGGTGACAAACAGAAATATGAATGAGTTCATAGCAACAACGCAGTGAGTTATGGCCTGTGATCAGAAACAAAGTCAGAGAGCTTAGATAAACTCTGTATTACAAAAGAAATCCCAGGAAAATGAGGCAAAAAATGGTCAAGTATTTTTTCTTATTGCGCTGATGCAGAGAAAACAGCACAGAAAACATAGAAACAGAATTATTTGCATAGTCATCCACACTAAGGATTTTTATGCACTTATGTACTATATTAAGCCTATGTTAATTTATGTTGTGCACACTGGAAAGTGAAATTCAGAAAATTCAGATTTTGAGGATAATATTTAGCCCAAACCAAAATTAACTTGATTTTCTTCCAAGACCTTTATGCAGCTTCATGACTTCCAATTTCCTTCTTGCCTGTTTTCAGTGATCTAGAATTGCTGACAAAAATGAAATGGCCGAAAGCATTATGATACATATGGTGAAAATTTCATTTTACAGAGTACTTCAGCTGTCAATAAGGCCACACTAGATTCATTCCCATGCATGAATGCCTGTCTTCTTCTATAGATCATTTTAATAAATACAGACAGGTCACATTTGCTCATCACCATCACGATGGATAAACCTGATTTTCTACAAATGAGATAAAATTTCAAGAATAGAATTAAGGAGTCAAGTTATGGTATTTTACTAAATCAAAGGCAGCACTGAATTCTGAATCATCCTTTCTCACCATCACTCTCAAGGGTTTAAAGGAAATAGAGCTTTGCAGAGATACAAATGATGGTGAACATTCTCCAGAGATTTAAGTGAAAGTCTATCTGCCCTTTCTGGCAGTAGAGAGCACATGGCTTGTTGCACAGAGTGAAGCAGGACAAAATCTGTTTTCTCATGTAGGTCAGGGTGGACATGTGCCCCTAATTAGAAAAGGCTGAGGAAAGAGCACAGCACATGTGCAAGTTGTTTATGGTCTGGTTGAGCCACAGAGCTGCTTGACCATGTTGCTTTGATCAGGTGGTTCAGAAGTCAGTCCCCACTCTTAACAGCAAACAAACAGAGATATCACCAACCTCAGAGGTTTATGTTAAAGACAGAAGTGTTAAATGGGAACTCTGTTCAATGGGTGTGTATCTGGGAGGACTGCACAACAGTGCCATGCTATCTAATTGATGACATAAAGGAACACACAAAGCAATTATCAATACAATCTGCAAGAGGCAATGATTCAAGGGCTAATCAATAGTGAAAAGATGCAGGTCCCTGCTACAGACTGCGCTGGATCAATTAACTGCCTGCTTATAACAAAAGTACATACAAGCAAGTGAATAAAGATTTTTTTCCAGGGCAACCAAACACAAGATTATTCATCTAACGAAGAGTATACACTGTATGGGGAAATCTCGAACCTGGGAAGCACTGAGTGTGGAAAAAAACTGGAGGGACATGATGGATACTCATTTTAACATGAGCTTCAATGCCATGTGAACAATTATGTGCTTGGGTTGGTAAACAGTGTAGCAGTAGCAC
Organism: Ifrita kowaldi; assembly: GCA_013398055.1. Lineage (NCBI taxonomy): Eukaryota > Metazoa > Chordata > Aves > Passeriformes > Cinclosomatidae > Ifrita > Ifrita kowaldi. The sequence goes on from VZRS01008536.1 coordinate 730,313, forward strand.
TGGGGAAGTTCTTCAGGCTCTACATTTAGCTTTGGCATGTCCATTCATGTGTGATGACGGTGTTGTTCCAATGTGTACATCAAAAATACTTACCAGGGGCATAGGGATCATCACAAAGTAAATTACATAGATATAAGAATAATAAGAAATAAGAATCAGAAAATATATTTTGCAATGAAACATTGAACAAGAGAGACCTGTGTAGCTTGAGAGAAACAGGGTTCCGTGACAATTCTGAGGACAGTACACATTCATTGTAGGAATTCTTGGCAAAGGCAGCTCTGTGTGTATGTGTGTGTGACAGACACTGCAAATCATCTTCATATTTGGAATGGTCTTGCTCCTCCACTTCCTTAGAACAACATTTCAAGAAATGGCTAACTATAGAGAGTTATTAACCTCAACAACTCCACTCAAGGAGAAGACTTTTAAGAACACTGGACAGCTGAACCCTGAGGAAATGGTATCTTCCAACTTCTGTGGACAGGCTGGAGTTCAGAGATTCCCCAGAAACAGAAGAAAGAAATCACATGTTGCTACTCTGTTCAAAACCAGCAACTGGCAAAGGAGTCCACAAAAAAATGTTTAAACAAGAGAAGTAAAAGGGAGAGACCAGAAGTTAAGAAAAAGGATTAAGCATATTGAGAGGAGAGAGGGATTTTTTCGGCTTTCACAGGAGGAGAATGAGAAGATTTATTTCCTCTGCATTATTCAGAGAAAAGGTCAGGTGTACAAGCGGTATTACACCTTGCTTAGAATAACTGAGCTGTAATCCTAGAGTTTCCAGAAAATTAACCCTGGCAGAGGTTGTATATTAAGCAATTGGCCAGTGATGTAGAGACCAGAGGCACAGGCACACGTGATCACACTTTTACAGAGGTGGCTCACTGAAACCTATGCCAGGAAATGGGAAGAAATGGGCGTGTGCTGATGCTCATCTGATTCAGAAAGCTTAGGGCATTGCAGTCCCACACAGCCAGCTCCAACACAGGAATGGGGGGAATGTGCAGTGGAGAGAAGCTGACCCTGCTGTGACAGGATAACTCAATTAAGCCGGACTCTTCAACTGACACAGAGACAGGACAGGTTGGCGCGTGAAAATAAAAAGTAAATGAACTATGCTGTAAGTAGTGCATGAAGGCTGCTGATACCTGGGCACACACAGACCTAACTGCAGTACAGTCTGTAACCAGATCAGTCATGAACTCAGTGTGAATGCTTTTCTAAAGTGAATGATTCTGTTTCAATAACAGATCTTGGTTCCATTTCAATGACGTCTTATGGCTGCCGTAGCCAGTGGTCAAGTATTTCATTATACTGTTCTCTTCCAGCTTTAAGATGTATAAACTACAACATAAAAGGAATATTTCTTTACTGTCTGCATAATGAATGCTAAAGAGAGCTGTGCTTCACCTGCTCAGAAAACTATCTAGTTCTGATCTGCTAATCCTAGGAACATTCACTAGAAGTAAACATTTATTAGTAATGATCCTTGAGCACATTGGTTTTGTCTCACAGGAAGTACCTTGATTAGTAAAGATCAAATTAGAAAAAAAATTATCTAGAGAAAAAAAAAAAGCTGAGAAACATGAACAAGTAATTTTAAAATAATTTACTGAATAGGCAACAGGCATCCACATCCCCTGGACACCTGCTGACTTTACCAGAAACCTCACCTTTAAAGAAAATAATCTACTAATGTTTCCCTAGGCCTCCATTTTCCAAAATTACTACTAAGTTTTGGTATCTAACTGTGAAAGGGAATTATTTTCAGAAAATGCTGAACTTTGTTATTTGAAAGTAGATTTCTTAGATACAACAATTCTGAAAATTCAGACCTTTATATATGTAGGTTTAAGAATTTATGCAAAAATAACTATAAAAGTTGTGCTACTTTTCCTGGATTGAAATGACCAAAACAATGGTTTATATCTTTCTGAACCCAAAATATATGCAACAATCACCACAATAAACCTCCATGAATTACCTGACTTGGCAGCTCTATCTTGGATTTTTATAAGGCATCATATTCTTGGAGGCACCGAAAATTATTTGGAATGAAAACATTTATTTTCATTTGCATTAAGTAGAAATACCTTTTCCAAGATAGGGAAACCCTTAATGGACAATAATGTAATTTCTAACTACATAATATGGATTTGAAAAATCTTCAATAATCTATCCCAGTCTAAGAACTTTTTTGAAGCTGGAGCACTTTGAAGAGCTACTACCCAAGCTGTGCTGTGATTAACTGAGCCTGTGGGAACGCCTCACCCATTTCAGATAATTTTGATGACTTCAGCAGTGGTACAATTTAACCTATTTCATTTTCACTGAAACAGAACTGGAGCATTCAGAAAATGAATTACCAGCAATCACCAACCAATATGCACACATTTCTCCATGTCAGTGCACAGAAACATGTCTCCCTCAGTTGTTTTAAGAGCATTTTAATGGTAACACACGTGAACACTCTGTTGGAATTTGAAGTGATCTTGACAAATTGAAGAATTGGGAAAAAGAAACACTAAAAATGGAAGTTCTACCCTATTAAGAGAGATGTCAAACACAGAAGAAACCATACTGGCTAGGAAACAAAATGACACAGAGGATCTTGGAATGAGGAAAAGCTCTAACAGGTCACAAAAGTATGTCATTTGTCACTAGAAAGAAAAAAAAAGAAAAAAGAAAAAAAACCAAGCAAGTTTCCTTTTCAGACGTATGAACAGGAATGCCATAAATAAGATGCAGGAGGTGATTATTCAGTTTATTTGGTGCACATAAATCTTCAGACAGAGGACTACTTCCAGCTTTAGGGACCCCTCTTCAAAAAAAAAAAAAAAAGAGAAAGACAATCTGGAGTGTGTCCCAGGAAGACAATAAAGAAGCTGACATAATCCAGGAGGAGATACTGAAAGAATGGGTTAGTTAAATCTAGGAAAGAAAAGAAGTTGCTTTGCTTTGTTTGTTTTTATCATAAAAAAGAAGCAGGGGAGGGCTCAGCATCTGATATACAAGTGCTGTGAACAGCCTGAAGAGCAGTAAGAAAGAAGCAGCCTAGTCCATAGCAAAGAAAACCCAGGTTCGATTTTAGGAAAGCCCTTTCTAACTCTACTCAACACCTCTGGAAGTTTTTAAACACAACTGTTGGCAGGGAGCTAGGTATATTTAATGCTATATCAGTGCCATGGCTTACACTTGAGCTCTCAAATCCCTTCCACTTCTACTCTTGTATTATTGTGACACTCAATGCCCTGCAAGGGCTCTATTAAATTTCAAAGTGAAAAAATTACTGTCTCTAGGAAAGCAAGTAAGAAAAGCAAATTGGAGCACAAAAATGAGCGATGTGAAGAGATTCTCACTGAATAATCTGGTAAATTAGTCACAAAAATCAATGTGCCTTTGCTATCTGATCATATTACTTGTGTGTAGCAGTTAAAGAATCTTTACATCCCAAACAGAAGATCTGACAGGCTGTCCCACTTCACCAGTTACACCAAATAAAGTCAGAATAACTCCCTCTGTTTTCAAGGAGTTTTGCTGTACTATCACACTTCAGATGAGAACAGTGAGCCGTGCTGGTGATCCCATGTTTTCCCAGCAAAGCAGCCCATTCACTCTGCCAACAGCACTTGGGTGCAGTGTGCATGAACTGCAGTCACACATCAGAACAGATCCCTACGAAATCCCCATCCCCAGCACAAACCTGGCATGTCGGATGGAAGCGATTGCACTACTGAATTCACTGTCAATGCTCCTGCAGTTGTAAAACTCTTCATAGGCTGGCCTGGAAGAGCCCTGGTACTCGATGCGGCTGATGCGGCAGATCCCCACGATCAGGATGATCAGCATCAGGACAAAGGCCACGCACAGGGCCCCGATGATGATGTAGAGGGAGTGACGAGGCATATTTGTTAGACTCTCTGCCATATGCCCAGACTTCCACTGCAGATCTGCCAAGAAGAAATAAAAGGTTATCATTAATTAATAATTTATATCCATCCTGCTGAATAGAACTAATTTATGATATTCATTTTCAGTATTTCTGACTTTTGACACTATGGAGATGGGTAATTTGAACCTTCCCGGGCTCTGTTACCAATACACCACCATGCCTAACATGCCACAAATTTGAATAGCACTATGTTGAACCTTCACCCATTTTTTTCTGTTGATTTTTAAGGTCATATGGGAACACCTATCCAGTTTGATCTCCTGTATAACCCAAGTAACAGAAAATCATCAAATTATTCTTGCATTATGTTATTGTGTACTATAGGCTCTCTAAAGACAGGCAGGTTTTATGCAAAAGCTTCTAGTAACCCACCAGTCCTCTGTGCAGTTTGCTCTAATAGTGAAGCCTTCCACTAAAATGTGTTATTTAACATGTATTAAACACACTTGTTTTTTAATTTGAAACACAGACTTTCTTATGCCTATCTCCACCAGACTGCAGAGACTTCAGCATTTCAAGGACAAAAAGGACACCTCATAAGGTCCTACAGTAGTGAGCCCACTAGAGTCTTTTCCCAAGCATAATTTCCCTGAGGTTCTCAAAGCAGACCTTAAAGGCAAGCCAATGTGGAAAAGGCTTCTTGTATTTATGTATTCCAGATCTTCTGTATAAATATTCTTGATCCCCAAACCATAGTCTATGTCAAACAGATTTTCTATCAATTGCCTATGTCCTCAGATCTGTTTCTCTCTAGCATGGGTCAGAATATTTCTAATTAACCTATATTTCTCTCCAGAGTTGCTTTTTGGCAGTCTTTTAAGCCTATGGTCTCATATATTATTTCAAAACAGGAACAGACTTGAATCATACTGACTATGGAAATGTAACACTCTGCAAAAGTTATTTCTAGTAGGTGCCTGTTCCTTTTTCAAATGTACTTCTTCTTTGCACTGATTTAGAAACTCCCTTTACTTAATCACAAACACTGGCAACAGGGCTACCAAGCATATGCTTTGGGTGGTTAAGATATTCTCAGAAGCCACCTTTGAAGGATGCTGATGATGGCAGATAATTCAAGCACCTGAGTTGAAATCACCAGTTTAGTGGCACCTGTAGAAAAAATCTCCATCTATGGTAGAAATACAGGGCATGTACAAGGACAGGAAATACAAGAAATCCATTTCAGAGGGAGGTGGTGAGAAAGCCTGAAGTTGTAACATGTGGGATTCAGCTGGGCAGAGTTTGGAGAAATGGCTGCTCTTTGCCACAATAGTGAAGGCTGTCGCAGACCACCTCTCAGCTCAGGGTGCTCAGACTTTGTCCACAGATGTGAGCAGAGTTCAAGGACTGGCTGTTTGTTTCTCTTACCTTCTTCAGAGGTCAGTAAAGTTCTGATCAGCCTGAATCATTCAGTGATTTAATGTTTCTAAAGTGCTGTAACTGCAGTTTGCCCAGTCAGGATACAAAGGAGGGAATACAGCTGTACTCTGTGCAGTTTGGGATGGGCTTCTATTTTTGTTCTGCAGTACATTTGTCACACGCAGTGGTTTCTGTCAGGCTGTCAGACTAGGCTGAATTCAGATCTAATGTGTGCAGATATATGGCAAGACAGTTCTGATTTAGATTCCATGTCTTCCATCTCTGGATGACAAAGATGAGAAAAATTTCTTCCTTTTTTCCTCACCATATCCAAATAGAAAGATTAACAGTTTACACTCCAAAGATTAGAAATAGCATATGACAGCTCAAAATCACAGTATTTTCAGTTGTTATATTAATGTTCATAAAATTAATTAAGAGTAAGATTTCAATGCACAGCACGGTCTGTAGTAGAAATTCTTCATAATGTCAGTTTTCAAGTAACCACATGATTTGGCATACCTCAGTAGCTACACTAATAATTACAAAAGTGGTAAAGGTAATGATATTAACAAATAACCAGCAGGCATTAGAGAATTCAGATGAGACATTTGTAAGCATTTTTACAGTGAATGCTCCATTAACTTCTTAGGCAAATGCATTTCATTTTGAAAGGAAGAATATCCTCTTTATAATTAAGACCAATTTAATCCTATTTAATTGGAATTGCTGATACTGGTAAGGACCATAAGATGATATAATAAATATCACAATTCATCCAGCCAATGTACATCTTGTCTAGTTTGTTGTATATACAGCACTTGGAAATTAAAAAGAACAGTCTGACAAGAAGATAACCCTGAAATCCTGTTAAGGTAGTGACTTCAAGCAGCTAAACCAGCTGGTGAAAAAATGGGGAACTATAAATAGGGTGGATCTACAAAAAAAGATTAAGTACCAATAGCCTCCTTCATGGCTAGTAACAGAAAAGCACAAAGGATAAAATGTGATCTATCTAGTCAAATGACTCCCAAACACCAGCTTCTTGAGAAGCCTGGTTTTGTGTCTTTTTCTAGCATTCAGAGGGATGGTCCAATACAAAGTCAGTATGCAGTGTTTAAATGTAATTTCCATCACATTATTAACCATTATGTACAAACTGCTGAAAGAATATCATAAATATGACAAGGAGGACTGGAAAGATGAACTGAAGCAGATTTACTAATAGATTCAAATTTTAGACCTCAAAGAAATCCACTGCTCCATTGTCTCAACTGCAGTGAGATCAGAAGTGCTGCACCTGTTTGTAAAAGAGCTGGATTTGGCCTTTCTAAATACGATTAGAATTAAGTTCCCATCAGTTTTTCAATTCACAGCTCAGGGAAAGGCAGTGAGTACAAAGATCTTCACATGGCTACACAGATCTGTAGAAGAAAAATCTGCAGATCAAAATACTTTTAAATTCTTTCTGCAAAATGATTTCTTCAAACTCAATCCCTCTCTGTTTGTACAATCCTTTATAAACACATTAAAACCCGAGTTCTTTACGAAAGCTTCCACAGCTTTGCACATTAAGGCACTGCATTGGTTAGAGAGGCTGCATGTCCATGGTTATCTGTTTTGGGGCACCATGGTGTCCCATACAACACACACTTACTTTGATGCTGTGGCAAAGTGACTTGAATAGCAAGGGAACATCAGATATTTGTTGAAGTGAAGCTTATTGAAGAAAAGCCTGGTGACCCTCAAATTTTAAACATATTTGTTCTTTAAAATGTATTTTTTGTGGCTATAAGATTTTTTTCCTGTTTTCCTTCAAGACCAATCCAAACCAGAATTTTTTACACTGCATTTTTGTATCTCCTCTATTACTGTTACTATTACATACATGCACTCTTTTAGCTACTGTCATGGGTTGGACAAAAAACTCAGTAATTTCAACCTCTTCAGCTGAAAACAACTGCCATGAACAAGGCAAGGCTGAATATTTCTGATTGAGAAACAGCCTTGCAGTGTTACTAATGCCAGTTACAGGTAATTCCCTGCTTTCTGTCATAGCAGTCACAACATAAAACAACTTGCATCCCCCCTAACGGGGAAAGAAGAAATAATTGAGTAGCTGGACAGTAGAAGAGGCTCCTTCCACCCTCTTTTCTGCTTCTCTCCTTTTCCCATATGTTTACATGCACTTCACTGTGTATCTGTGGTGCAAACAGCCAAACTGTGAGTTACTAGAGCATGACAGCCAGAGCACTCCAGAACATGCACCACTGAATTCCTACAGCACATCTGCAGGCTCAGAAAGTACACAAGCCTTTGTATCCCTTTGGCATTCCATAACATAACAGAAATGTAATTGTTACTTCACCAAGGGACTCCAGGAAGTGCATTTCCAGGATGATTATTGCTTTCTCTAAGAACTAAACCCATCTGTCAGCCAACTACTTAATAGGGAAGGCAGGCAGAATTATACTGCCTTGCTGATCAACTTGGACATGCATGTTGCAGGTGTCACCAACATCAGCCTTATCAGGAGAAGTTCATCTGAGCATATTTTAGTATCAGCAATATGGCACACAGACAGCACACAGTATTTGTGCAGATAGGTATTTAGAGATAAATAGAAATTTCTTTAATATAACTTTCATTTTTAGAAATGTTCAGAGAGCTACAAAACTTACGTATTTCACAGTTTGCACCGACCCATCCATGAGGACAATGGCAGGTGTAACCACCAGGCTGATCTATGCAAGTTCCAGCATGGTGACATGGGTTACTGTCACAGTCATTTACATCAATTTCACATTCTTCACCTTACATAGAGAAAAAAACAAACAAACCCAAAGTTATGTATGGCAAGTGCCTGACATAGCAAGTACATCCTCAGTCATTTAACTTCTCTCTTGCTGCAAAACACTTTATAGTGCAATACATCTTTATTCTCAGAACATCAGAAGTATTACAAGGAGGTATTACCTTCATTCTACCAGGTGAAAACGAAGCCTGAGGACTAAGGGACTTGACTAACCTCACTCAGACTTTGTCTCATTTCTCTAAATATAATTTCCATCCCAAGAAAATGTGCTATAACAGATGATCATGGATATTCTGATATGCTATACAATAATGTAGATAATTGTTGCCTGAGGAACTGACACTGTACAATAGAAAGCTAATTCTTTTCCAAAGAATGCTCTTTAATCAGCACAGATCAAAAAGTACAATTTGATCTATAAACTAGCTATGGATGGGTTTACTTATTACTCTCACACTGGATATTACCTTACATGACTAAGAGAACATCAGGTTGCAAGTTATCTTGACATCAGACATTTGGATCACACCAATCACATCAGTCTAAGCACGAGGCCAAAGTGTTAAATGGGTTCCTTACCAGCCTCTGAAAGTGTAAATTGTTTCTTAACAAGTACTTCAGTGCTTTTAGGAATTGCATATTAAGATAATGGAATAAGCTGTTTCTTGAGCACACAGTAACTAAGGTCACTGTTAAAACATTTTCCAGTTTCAACAGTGTCCAATTAGTATATTGGGTTACCTGGAAATCTTCAAAATGCTATTTTTAAAATGCAATCTAGTCTCAAGTAGTAAAGTCATAAGCCATGCTAAATAGCTGTTAGCTCAGTGAAGTCTCTTTAGTAACAGGCTTTTTTTGCTACAGAGTTCAAAGCAGATGTAAGTAATATCAAAAATTTTTCATTCTCAATAGACTGATCACAATTCAGCAAAGTCCAAATTAATTCCTTTCTTCAAGAGACACAGTCATACTTGGCATTTGTCTTCCTTGAGACATGGTGAACAATGACAACCAGACATACTGTGTAGCACACAAATCACTTGCCTGCATATCCAGGTGCACAAATACATGTAGCATTTAGACCTTCGCTGTCACAAGTGCCACCGTTCTGGCAGTTGATGTTAACACAAGGATCTTTGTATAATTCACAGTGCCTTCCTGTAAAAGGAAAAATCAGTAATTGCCCCTGACATGAGTGATGCTGGCAGCATGGAATCAGTACATGTGATAACTTGACTTCACCTGGATGAGTGTGCGGACTCCAAACCTGTACTTCCGGGCTAATGATGTCATAACCCTAAAGCCATGTGTTTTATGCTGGCTAAACTTTTTACACACATGCCTCCTCTCTGCTCTTCCCACAGGCCTTGAGCTAGGAGAGGCACAGCAATTTCTGCTTAGAAGAACTATTGGATGTCTATGAAAAACCATATAATGAAGCATAAACTGATCAGTTATTTAAAATTCTTCAGTAACATGTAAACAACAATTGTCTTGACTAGGAATTTTATGTAATAACTTATTTAATAACATACAAAAGCATTCTGATGCCTCTCATTACCTATTGCTGGAAAGTGAGAAGTATTACTAAAGTAATTTTAAAAATTTATTCAAATGTATAGTTAAAAATAAATAATTGGATGGCTCTACTTCATGCCACTACCTTCACTCTTTCATACCCAGTGCAGGCCTTGTTAATCCAGCAGGTTTGCCTTGCAGAAGACAGTGCAAGCTGAACCTGGCATACAAAACATATAACACAACGTATTCCCACCTAGGGATGGGGAGAGAGACTCTGATGCTACTGCTACATGCATCATTTTCTTGAGGTCTACTGTTCAGATAAAACTTATTTTTATATATATTTTATATGTGTACACACACATACTCACTCCAGACCTGCCAAAATCATTTTGCTGACATTTGCAGAGTTAGCAGCAAAAGGCAGAGCACTCTCGTTGAGCATCCTGCAGGTGAGGACCAGCAGAGGCAGCAGCCCATGGGGACCTGCTGGCCCAAGCTCCAGTCCTGTCCAGCCCTGAGAGCTCATCTCTCTGCCAGCCAGGGGCTGTGGAGGCAGGAGGGGCACTGCAGATGGGCAGGTCTGGGGTGGTGGTGCCAAGACTGAGGCCTCTGATCCCACATCATATCTTGAGATGGGTACCTCAGGTCAATTCACCGGTGCCACTGAACACCTCAAGTACTGGAATGATGGGAGCTCAGTAATCAGCCAAAGCTGCCTGCAGGCCCAGGTGCCCTGCTCTCATTTACAGCACAATGTGCTGTGCACACAGTGCTTCCAGCTGCACCCACAGGTCCGAGGAGAAGAGAAGATGAACATTATGGTTAAGTGCTGCTTAAACTGTCGTGAAATGCTGAGGGTCATTTCCTCACCAGGCCTCTACAATGAAGAATTCTGTGTCTATTGTCAAAGAGCCGTACAATCACCAGTGTGAAATACATATTTAGCCTCAAGCAGCTGTTAAGTGAGCATTATTTATCAGCACAGATAAAGATAGATATGCTTAATGAGAAAATGCTGGAGTAATGTTCCCTAAAACATAGTAATTCTGTTTAAAATATTTATTTATTTTTAATCCTAATAGCATATAAAATTACATTCAAAATGTTCTCACAGCACGATTCAACACAGAATACACTAAAAAAGTATCATTTCAGCCCTCCCCAGAAGGACTTGTCACAGACCACTGATATATGTTAATTTGTTTACAGCTGAAATCTACTGTGAGAGAAAGGATTTTGTATAGCCAAACAAACACTCTTCTCATCTATTTTATAAATTACTTAAGAAATGCCAAAGATGGATTCCATTTGAACAGAGATTTCAGAATAGGTGCAGTTAACATGGAAAAGCAGTCACAAACCTACTACTTTCTCTGGGCTTTACCATCTTCTAAATGAACAATCAAAATAAAACTTTTATTTCTACTCCTTTGTGCTAATCTATTTCAAATACTAATCTGTTATTATTATGTTTTTAGCTCACTTCACTGGAGAAATTTAATAAAAAAATAATTTGAAAGCTCTCCATGTAAAGGCTCCAACAACTGATGAAAAAGTCTATTGAACAGTTATGTTTTCTTTTAAAAACTGATCACTTTCTAACATATCCTAAAAACAGCAGAAGAAACTACACCTGAGAAGAACAGAGAGAATCCATTTGTGCCCAGACAAGGACATGCATTCCTCACAGAGGAGCTAAATGCAAACTATTCATTTGAATAAAGATTATGGGATGAGGATCAATACTGAAGTCTGTCTCTGCTAATTTTACATGAGGGATATATTTCTGTTCAGTGGAGGATATGGTATCTCTCTGTTTGTAACAGAACCTACCATAAAAAATGCAGAGAACAACTGCAAACCCCAGCCTACCTTCGTATTCAGCGAGGCACACACACTCATAGCTGTTGACGAGGTCTCTGCAGGTGGCCCCGTTCTGGCAGGGTGCAGAGAGGCATTCATTATATTCCTCCTCACAGTAAAGGCCGTGGTAACCTAAATCACATGAAGAAGAAATAAAAATAGCTGTGAAACACTTCCCAGTAAAAATTAACATTAGGCAACTACAGACCGTGGGCAGATGCTTGCTAATTTAAATATACTGTGCAAACTGATATATGTTAAGACAATGATTTTAAAGGCATCTGCTCCCCAGGTGAAAATTACCAAGAAAATATTGGAAGCACAATGTTCTGAGAGAATTCCCTGCCCCTGTGATAAACCACAGCGAGGTGCAAGGATGGAGGCTGGTGGGAGAGGCCAGAAGCACCAATGTGAATACCCACACTGATTGTTAAAAGAAATACAGGAATATCGACCATCTCCCAGCTCCTTTGGATCCCTGATGCAAAGCCACTTTTCATCAAAGAGGTGATAATTGTACAACAGTAGCTAGAATGATAACATGTTTTAGCTTTAATGCTGTACAATGTCAAAGCACTGTAGAACCATGAAGGTACTTCCATCTTTACAGTATTCCCAAGCCATAGGCAGGTATTATGGGCTGATTGGGCAAACATAGAAAGCAGAAGCAGAGAAAAGCTACACAGCCTATTAACAGCCACTGAGTCATTTGTATGATCAGATAACAAAGAACGAGTTAATCCACTTGAAAACAGCACCTTTTTCATTACTTAGTGTGCCACACAATCATTAGTCTTAGCAGTAGTTGAAATTACAGATGTAGTGTAGTCTATGATATAATACCATGCACTGGAACAGTACTCATGTGCTTATAAAAGCTTGATTTCCTCATTACATAAAAAAAAAATTAGATGAATGAACGTACAATGAATAAATATGCAATGGGCATGACTAAAGATGCCAGAAAAAAGGCTTAAAATACAAAGTGTAGATTCTGCAGTATGATTTTACTTCTTAAAGTAATCTCTAGCTAGTAGCAAAATTCACAGATATGAAAGGAGGGTATCTTTCATGAACAAAGAATCAAAGAGGGGACACATTCTCATCTTAGTAAGTGGCAATCTGTATTCAGTATCCTGGTCTAAATTTTTGCCAAAATTCTCATCGAATCATAGAAAATAGGACAGACACCATTTTCATTCCCCCGCTCCCTCCCTATTATGGGCAATTCAAAACAAAATTTCATGACGATACAACTGTTAGTACTACTCAAGATGTATAGACAATACCATCCATTATGATTCGCAAAAATTGTTCTTTCATAGGAAATAGTTGGACTAGTAAGTTTTTAAGAAACATTTCAGAACCATTTTCTCCAAAGCTGTCAGCTGGGCAATACAGAATTAATTATGCTAAATGTTATGGGTTTTCTTGCTAGCCTACAATGAAGCTTATCTAGCTTATGATTCTGTGAAATATCCTTATGTAATGAGATCTGTAGCCAACATACAAACCGCCAAAATCAGATGGGAGAATCAGAAAGGAAAACAGATGGGAATTCCCAGTGTTTAACACTGATGTAATGAGATATTCTCAGAAAAAATGTTTTCCACTTCTCACCTTTCCAAGAAAACGAAGGGAATTTGTGACTAAATAGTTGTCTGGTTTCCAAAATCAATATGAACTATGGTATCCCCTCCTCAGGCTGCAGCCAGCCCATGCTGCCAGACACTGCACACTGCCGGGGAAAGATGTTCTCTGTCTCCACGAGAGGGCAGGTCTCACCCACACACAATTTCACCCTCCTCCTCACCCTGGGGCCAGCAGCTTCCTTCTGCTGGAACTGCTGGGATGGAGAACGTTCTGCTGTGGGACCACCTGAGGGAAAGGCATGCTTCTCCTCAGGGAGATAAGAGGCACCTTGTCATTCTAATTGAGCATTTCTCCTTGCATTACTGCTTTTAAATTACACTGATATATAAACCCTGTGGTATACTGAATTCATACATGTATCTTCAAAAAGACTACATAAATAATTTCTGTATTTTTGTTGAAGAACTTAGATTGAAAAAGGAGAATTTTTCATAAATAACTTCAGAGTAATGGATTCTAGTGTAGTTGCTTCCTCTCTTTCTAGCAGTGTTACGATTCTGCTGCTTTTATGTTCGCAGCCAATGCCAAATGCAGCTCTTTGCATCTTTCGTGGTGTGCAACATTTCTGTGCACATATTCAGAAAGAAAGAAAAAATACCTACATTAACAACACTTCTCCAGCTACTGTGATCTGAGCAGGATAAAAAACCCACAGTCGGCATTGCAGCTTCAAAAAAGGACAACTTTTTTCTTCCAGGTCACTTGAAATTGGAAAAGCCTTCAGTAACAGCATCTTCGTGAACTCAAGCAGAACTTGAAAATGAAGGTCCAATTCTGATGTGCTCTCTTCAGAGGCTGAGGAATGGACAGGGAACCTAAAAAAACCCTAAAATAGAGATGTCCCTATGTTACCCCTTTTCCCTCTACATGACCGTCCCTTTGCTACTGATCTTTACAAAAGCAGAAACAGATCTGTTGCCATTTTCCTCTTGATCCCCAAGTTCTTCTTCTTCTTTCTTAAGCAACGGGAAGGCTGCCTCGAAGAGAGCAGGTTATTTTCCTGATGCTTTCTGGCATGGCCTTCAGTTACATGCTGAACTGCACTGTCTTTGCACATGGCTGTTAAAAACTGCAGAAGCAGAAAATGGGAAAGGGAGCACAGAATGTGTGTCACACGGGCTGATGAGGAGAAGGCAGGGGCTTTGTCAGAGCCTTCAAGAGCCAAAGATACAGCAGAGTAATCTCTCAAGAATATCTGCACTATCAGGTTAACAAAAGAAAGAGGCAGAAGTTTACTCTCCCTTTAGAAATCAATAAAGAACAAAGCTAAAAGCTTTTTAGCCTTTTCAGACACAAACTCCTCAATAGTGATTCCCTGGGCTTATCCATACTTAACTCTTCACCCACTCAGGGCAGCAGAATATAAAATCCCATCTTTATGGGAAGGCCTAATGGGGTACAATGCAAAACAGCCCTACTTTGCAGGGAACAGCATCAGTCCACAGCAGGCTGCTCACTAACACAGAGTTCATGTTATACAGTCAGGAAATAAATGTGTTCAGCGAAAGTCTGAGCTTATACAGCAACTAAATAAGAGAAAGAGAGAAGAATGCTCCAGATGGCAGGAAGGTAGGAAGCCATGCTCACCAGCCATGACCAGATTGCATGGAAGGTTGTCTTAATGTAGAAGTGGAAACAAGATGAGAAGCAGTAACAGGCTCAGAGACAGTCAGGAACTGGAATTAACCTAAAGTCACTTCTTCCAGAGCTCACATATCCTGCCCCTGTTACCAAATGTGGGAAGGGAAAGACAGAGAAAAGAAAAATTGCCACTGCTGCAGACAAATGTTGCACTGCCCTCTGCAAAGGCTCTAAAATAAACCTATGCTCCTAGAACCATCTATTAAGCTGCATTAGCAGTAAAATCAAGGGAACATATTCTATGGTACTATTTCTAAAGTTGCAGCCACTTTTTATACCCTGCAGCACTTTTTCTGAAACTCCTCTTTTCTTTTCTTTTTTTTCCAAATGTTCTATATATGCCATATATATTTATGTAGAGGGCAGGTGTTAATGTCTGCACATGTGCTTTGCAGTTTCAAAATCTATGTCTTTAAAAAACCCAAATCCAAAACTTTGCTGCAATATTAAGCTATGCAATTTCTAGCTACATTTCTCCACTTTGGAACAGACAAAATTAAAAATACTATATTAAATATTTGCATTTGAAATTTATAACAGTAGCTGTATTAAAACAATTGCATATAATGAGTAAAAAGGTTTAAGAGGAGGAAGAAACTGCTTTGGGACCCATAGACTAAATAAAAATTCTATGAACAGACAAAGTGGGATCCCACTAGTTTCACCAACCAGGCTCTAGATGAGAAATCCAACACTTTTATTAGAATTAGTTCTTTAATATGGGGTAAGAAGTAAAAGACTACACAAACTCTGAATCTAATGTCCAAACATTAAGTATTTCTTTGTTACCTGTGAAGGGTGAGGTGATAAATATTAAAAATTGGAGTGTGTTAACATATAAATAAAGATTTAAGGTAAGGTTTCCTGTGCAATTGAAAAATCAGACACACAATACAAAGTAGGTATGGTTGCATAGGTCTGGGAATTCCACAGAGCCCCTCAGCAGACATTTGAAGTATGTTCAACTTGGAAATAACTTACACACTTTTCCTTCCATTCTGGAAATAGGAATATTCAAAAGTATTAGACTGCTTTCCAAGTTAGCTTATACAAATTAGCTTTCCTGTACAAGCTAGTAGATGAAAGGCCACAATGAAAGCCAAAACACACAAAAAAAATTAGTAGTAAATGTCTGGTTGTTCATGTTCTGCAAATTGTGCAGCTATGCAAGTATAACTACTATCATTTATCATTCTTCAAATCTGTACACTGGCCAAAAAACCACAGAAGCCAAACTGCCAACCAAGCAAGGAGACTTGCACAGACTATGGGCTAATTGGAACTATTTAAAATTCCTCTCTTGTTTAATTTTTGAGGCAGAAGTAACACAGATGAAAATCCAACCGACACTGTAAAACAGTGCATAAAGAAAGGACACAATTCGGGTCACACATATAAGCAAAACTCTTAGGCATTTTGTTTCTGTATTACAAAATTATATCCTCTGTAAAATACTAAAAAAAAAAAAAAAAAAACGGAAAAGAATAGTGCATCCTAGAGCTGAACACAAAAATTAAGTGACAGATTCCAAAGTTTTTTAAATCGTGTTTCAGACATGCCAGATAATCAATATAGAAGAGAATTCTAAAATGTCATTTAACAACCTTTCCATTAATGTATCTAAAAATATAATGTGTAAGAATTCACGGATATGTCTGAAAGCCTCCTGTACAAAGAACACAGTGGTCTAGGACCTGGCACACTGATGCTGAGAGCCTGCAAGTGAGAAAGCCTCAGGGTCACAAGGCAGAGACCATTTCTTTCCTGTTAATATCTTCATTATTAACCCTTGATAATGCTACTAAACTGTACACAAATTTTATTCATTCACTTTACAAGTAATGTAACAGACAATGTCAAGGTCTCTTTGGGCAATATGGTAAATAGAATCTAGCTTCTTAATATCCCAGAGACATAATCCATCCACTCTAGGAAACTCCTTTTTGATAGAGATACCAAAAATGGATTAGGCTACGATTTGTAGTCATCACTTTAGTTTGGGGTTTTTAAGGAATTGCAAACTAGGAATCTTCAAGTTTAATTGCTTTTATCTGTCTTACACTCAATAATTACCTAAACCAAAGGCAAAGTTTCTTACAGTGCCTCCTACATGCTGATCCACACAGAAGTTGACTGCTATTTATCTATTATCCCTTTAACTCATGGGTAAAATATCTGAAGAGAATTTATTTGAATTTTGCTGCTATCACTTAATATAAGCCCATGATGGTATTTTTGTAACAATGAAAAGGCATAAAAGAAGGAAAATAATTATTCTGTCTATTCCTATCTTGCTATCACTTAGGTGAAGCTCTTAAATGACCTTCCAAAATAAGTTACCCAAGTTTTTAAACTATTGACAGATAAATGACAAGCTCACTTAATTTGGCCTCTAGTTCCACCTCTATGTGAAGCAAGTAATGTTATTTTTTAAAGTGAAGTTTACAGCAGCCTACAAAACATTTGGAAAAAAGAAAGCTTTTTTAAATGTCATTTTTGGAGCAACACGAAAGAGTTCAACTAAATAAGTGCCATATATGGTCCTGGATGCAACCTCTAAGGCTTCTCATCTCTAACTTTTAAAAGCATAAATATTGTTCAAATAAAAATAAGTTTCCATAACATGAGAGGTCTAGGACTACTTTTAAGTCCTGAGAAGATAGAATAATTTTGAAAAAAAACTAACCATGGAATTCTAATCAGGTTTAAGTGACAAAGTTCTGAAATACTTATTTGACCAAGAATATTTGACTAGCTTTTCTTTGTTTGAACCACAGGCAAAGAACATGCTGAAGAAGATTAAAACTTCCCTGGTATTCTTGGAAAGAGAAATGTCTAGTTTTTCCTACTATTAATGACAAGTGCTGTCAACAAATGTATTATAAGTTAACACTACTATAGTATTGTCTGCATTTCACTTTCATATTTTTCTCCTTTATAAAAGAGTATGTAATTTAACTATAAATCTGTCAACCTCAGCAACAAATTTCCATTACCTTCCAGTAATTTGTACCTCCCAAAAAACCTTTGACTGTCCCTTCCATGTCTCTAAAAATCAGATAAATTCTGACACCAACTAAAAATGCTGAATTAGTATATTTCATTACAAAATCCCCATATTTGTAAATATCCACAAATAGATTGGTAGGATAATTGCACATCCTGTGAAGTGAGATGGAGGAAATGAAGAATTGTGACTGGTTTCTCACAAAACAAGGAAAAGCAGCAGAGAGAAGGAAAGGAGTGTACAGCAATGTGAATGTCACAGCAGAGCTACTAACTATTATCATTCCTTATTTTATCCCCTATACACTGGAAATTTGTTTTAACCTTAATTTCTTCAGTTTTTAAGTTTATAGCTTTATGGGAACAGACTTTAAAAAAAAAAAGGTGCCAAAATTATTCAAGTGAAAACAAAGATTGGTGCTCATTCTGTAAGTGCTTGGGCAGCAGTGGATATACAGCACTGGTTATCAGACATTCTAACTGCTACTTCCCCTATTAATTATCATTGCTAAAATGGATAAAGGGAGCTATAAGCACCCCAATATTCTGTTACATTGGTACAATGATGAAAAAAATCTGGAGCTAAGCCAATTGCTACCCAGACCCCTTGACTGTCAGGCTGTGCTGTCAAACAGTTCCCAGCTGAGTCTCCTCACCCGACTCACCTGAGCAGCACCACTGGATCTTCTCTAGAGAGACAATTTATGTAAACATGGATGGCAGAACTAAATCCCTTTGGAGTAATCAATATTTTTCCTTCTCTACCTCTGTTCAGCCACCTTGTCTGTTTTTCTCCTTTCCTAATGATCAGTGTTACATTTTCCATTCTCTCTACCAAATTTTGTAATTCCAACAGTGCTGATGCCTCGCCTCAAAAAGATTTATCCTGCAGACTACAGTTTTGTAATACAGCTGTAGAGTTCTGTCAACCCATATGGATCTCAGTGGGTATTTCAGTGCTCACTCTGCAATATTTGGTTTTCCAAGTGCAATGTGTAGATTCCTATCATTACTCTAAACAGCTAGAACATCTGCTCAATGTGTTTTATAGACTGAAAAGAAGGAAAGGAAGTCATTTTAAGCTATATATGGAGCCTACACATCAAAATATTAGAAGATTTACAGAGCATGTAACTGTTGGTACAAACCAGGGATACAGAGGCATCTGTAGCTGGTTCCAACGCTGCGACAAATGCCATGTGCACACGGATTCAGAGCACAGAAGTCAATCAGCTGAGCACATGTAGGTCCTGTAAATCCAGGACTACAGCTGCAGGAGAAGGCAAGTCTGTCTGCATAACAGGTTCCATTGTTCTGACACGGAGATGACGCACAAGGGTCTATTTTGTCCTCGCAAGTGGTTCCTAAAAATCCTAAAAGAAATAAATGGGTTTGATAAGTAAGCATTCTGACACGCATACAATTTTAATAACTAAAGCACGTTAAAAGTAAGCCATTGAGAGATCTATATTCCTTTCTTTTCTAATTCTATGAATATTATAAAAATACAGACTTCTTATATAATAAACTCTAATTTTGCCTATTAACATTCTATGAAAAGAGATGCTTCAGCTAAAATCATACTATAAATGATTAAGACAGTGAATTGCAAAAATATTTGCTGAAACTGGCAGTGTTTATCTGCTGAGGGAATCTGGCTTGAAAAGCAGAAGAGATTTTCTAAAGATCAGGAGCTGGCTAGCCTAGAAAAAAAGAAAAAAAAGCCGAAACTGACCTATTTTTCCTGTTAACGTGTATGTTAAGTGTAACAACCTCTTAAACAGAACATGAGTTTATTGAGTTTCAATAATTTAAAGAATATCTTTTACAAGAACAGACTGCTCATTAGCAGGAGAGACAATGATTTATTGAAGCAACACCATGCCAAAAATAGACATAATGAAAAGGATATTAAAAGGAAACTTTTAATCAGATGTAGGGAAGAATAATGTTTTAATAAATTGCAGTTCTAACCACAGCTTGTCTATACATACACATACATCATGTATGTAGTAACACAATGCATGGCTGTTGTATCCTAAAGCAAGTCAGAAAAGCATATTCCAATTCTAGAACCCTTCCAAATAAAAGAGCAAACTGTCCTTTCCATTTAATTACATATATTTTTAGTAAGTATTTTGTCCATTTGTACAGACCATCACTTTTCAGGCTTAAAATTCCCTGGAATATCTTACATTGTAAAAAAGCTCTTAACATTACAGTAGAATATTCAACTAAGGTGAGTAACCCACACAGAGCATACTACAGAGTCCTACTCACAGAATTAACAAAGCTTATATTAATGGAGCTAAGAAAAGTTGAGGAGGCCACACTTGCTCTGTGAGTTCCAGATAAAGTAGGATCTTTTTGGTCACAACTGGCAGCAGGATTTTAGGGGCATCTTCAAAATATTAGGGACAGGACAAATGACTTTCAACATCGCATTTCCATCAGATGTCCATAAGTCTTATATCAGAGGTATGGAATGAAAGACATAGAAAAAACAATCCAATTTACTTAAAAAAAAAAAAAAAGGTAACTAGAAAGAACAAAAGAAATAACCCACGAATTGGATTCTTAAGTTTTGCCATACAAACTGTGCAACAGACCAGGAGAGAAAATCAGATCTGGCAGGGCACAGATGAAGAACAGGCAAGAGCCTTCTGTCCTCTCCATTTTGCTATCCTATGGCTCCAATTGCTGCATGGCTTTGTCAGGACCACCTGCTCACCAAAGCTGAACAGAGAGAGCCTAAAAACAAATACTGTGGAATCCTAGACTAGAGGTCCCTCCTGTAGATGATAATTAACCATCAGAAACAGCAAAGAACCGAAACCCCAAGATCAAGGATGTAATTCCAGCAATGGTTCATGGACAAATTAAGAAAGCCTGTACTGTTAAAACAAAATACTAGTCAGATTTAGAAGAATCTGCAAGGACTTTTAACTATTACCAGAAGCAGTAAAGAAGGATCAGCCAATGAGTCCAGTGAAATCTCTCAAGTAACTCTGAAACCAGATTAAAAAGGATCAAGGAGATCTGAGGTCACACAATGACACTAATGCTGCTTCATTACAACCTTTGCAATAATCTACCCTCCAAAGAGGAGGTTACTGGCAGATGGCTAATGTTTCAAGTGACAAAGCACTTCAAGAACATATGCAAGTTTAAAATACACCAAAACATGTTGCCCTTGTGCTATCTTTGACTGCACTGTGAAATGTGTTTAGGTGATTCTGGAAGTTCAAATCTCAAGCATGAGTCAAATATCTGAGAATACTCAAAGTAGAAAATATGGAGATCTACTATTCTGGCATTTCTGAATGTACATTTAAATCCATATCAGTGTAATTGTTGAAAACAAATAGTGCAAGTAATAACTTTAAAAATCAAATTCAGAGATGTATTGGCTGAAAACAGAATCAAGTTCTGGAGGAAAAAAAAAAATCAGCATTGTTTATCTGCAGACAAATATCCTCTGCACTGCTCTTCAACAGAGCTGACATAGACCCAACCCTGCATTTATGTCATTGCTGGGATAAAAGGGACATGACTGAAATGCAAAGACTACTGGTAATTTGAAAAATCTGAATACAAAATTTACCAAGGAATAACACAGAAGGTAAAGGGGAAAGGCAGTAGTAGAAAATATTTATATTGGTAAAAATACCATACAATGTTTGTGCTTACATGAATCAGGCCATTTGGCTAGCTGTCAAGAAGAGTAACAATCTTAAGTTAGGTGATATGCTTTATAAATTGCTGCAGACCTCCAGGGCAATGATAGAAACTAGATCAGAAATATGTTTTCAGAGACAGAAAAGCTCGGGATAAAAGCCAGATATCTCATCATGGTGGGATTTTAGTTACTTGGCTACTGACAGCAAAAGAACCATGTGCAAGTCAAGGAAGTTAAACATTTTCTGAAGACACCACAGAACTGCCTTTTATACATCCTGTACAACAACTAATTTGTCTGAATGATACATGAGACCCAATTCCAAGAATTACAAATATGTGAAAAATTAAGTCTGTGAATTGCTAGGGCTCAGGATTACAAAACCTTTAACTTGGAAATACAGGAAAAAGTACTAAAAGAAATACAAGCAATTTATTATTTTCCCTATAGAAATTTGTCTTGTGAGGAAGTATTTAATCAGAATTCTGTAAAGAGAAAATGTTACTAATCAGAAGGATCAAGAAATCATTAAAACGCTGTAAGACTTTGACTGAAATTCACCCTAGCTAAGTCTTTATGGATAAAGATGAATAGAGGCTAAACCCATTCAAGCATTAAGGAGAAGTCTATTTAAAATAAGAGCAATTTGGGAAGGTGCCAGGTAAAAATATTAGATTAGTGGAAAGTACCAGAAACTAAACAGCCATAAAAAATTTTAATTAACAACAAAATGTTCTTCAGGTAAATTAAACTCTCCTATGATAATATGAAGAATTCTGCATTCTGATCACCAGTAACCTTGGGGAATCTTCCCTATGCAACAGCTGTGCGACCCAGTTTCCTGGAGTCAAGATCGTAAATAGGTTTATTCTATGTAAACCTAAAGAAGTTAGAATGACATCTGCAAGGTATACTAGAGAAAAAGGCATTTACACGAACAATGAAGGAGAGAAAAGAGTGAAAACCTTGAAACTTAAACTATTATAAATCTCTGCAAGTAACTTCTGTTCTCCCAGTCAATTAAGCTTCATGGTGACAATGTGCATTTTCTAGCTGCGATTGCAAATCAACACATGAATCACAACTTAGCATTTTCTATAGCTGTCAAACTCTATTTTCTAAACCACAGAAATCATAACATGAGCATTCATAAATTTATTGCTTTCCAGTATTTTCAGAAATACCTGCAGATATGTTAGGACACTTTCGCTCAGTGTGTTGCCAGCAGTAATTACCTGTAGCTACTCAAATCAAACTGTCAACAGTAAAATAAAATCAATCCTAAAATGTGAATTTCAGGTAATCTATATGTTAAACTCTTTATCATAGCATTGTTTTCTCTCTGTCTTCTGCTCCAGAGGATGGCTATGACATCCATTATTGCTGATGACAATTTTTCAAAAATATATTAACCCGAATGAAAATATTTCTGCCCCTTCTGTCCAAGCTGGTAACCTCCACACAGAGCAAGCAGGAACAGCCCAAGAACCCAGGCCAGTTTTATGGGGTTGGCCAGCTGAATGCAAGCTATTTTTACCAAAGATTAATTTTTTCCTAAAGCACTGGAGGCAGTTCATCTGTACTTATCATCAGGACATTAAACTTGCATTGAACAGAACTTCAGAAACATCTTGCAACAGAAGTTTATTTCTTTATTAGAACGGACCTGCACTTTGCTCATTACTATCTGGCTTTGTTCTAAACCATAGTCCACTACTAAATTATTTTAACACTATCTTACGAGCAAAATGAACAAAGGGTCTCCAAATCTTTAAAATGGGTAAAACAAATACATACACAAGTACCAAGTCTTTCATTCTATCTAATTTTAAAAAATTTGTGTCTGGAGGGAACACATTTCCTCACCACACAATCAGGCAATTTCCATACTGTTGGGTTTTTTTATTTTAACTTTTAACAAAGATTTCTGTGAATTTGATAACTAAGTAAGTAAGGATAACTAGCTTCAACATATATGAACTTATGTTTATTTATTTAATAATATCTGTTTATTAATTTAATGTAATGACATTTATTTATTCATTCCAACCAGGATTTTTTAATGTTTCCAATTATTATTTTTATATTTAGTTCCACTTCAGGATATTTTGGAAATACACATAACTTCTCAGAAGCTTAAAGAAAATGGAGTAACCAAATTTGTAAACCGATAAGCAGTACCCCAACCAGATCAAATGAAATGTATTAATGCTACTGTCAATACAATAGTCTGTTATACACTACAATAACTGGAAGAAAATGAGAGGAGATATTTAAGAGTGATAAGGATGGAATGATTCTGAATGGAAATGTCAAATATTCATTTTAGAGTTGACATGTTTACCATGTATAGGGTTTTAGAATGTCTAGAAGTTCCTTTGCACAATCATTTGAAGGTAGTATTTACTAAATGTATGTTTACTGACATAAAATTAATAAAACAATCAAAGGTGCCTACTCCATTGTAAGCAAGTACAAGATCCAAACATTATTTTCACAATAACGATGTCAAAATTTTAAACAAGTTCTTTGGTCTTTAGTATTGCTTAAGCTTCTTCACTACAAATTCAAGTATAAAATCCAATTTTCTCTTTAGTACAGGTTATTCAACAGCTTCAGATAAGAGTTTATTTTCTGACATATTCTGGATATTAAAACCTACAGTGCATCCCACAGAAAATGGAATCTGTAAGCATAATAAAATTTTCTTTACTGAAGGACTCTTAAGACAGTAAAATTGTCTAAAGAATCATCATGAATTGTTCACATCTGAGATAGGCTGCTTTTTCAGTGCCTCGAATCTGGCCTTCTGTCAGTTATCACAAGCTTTTTCATGAACCAGAGATCTCATTTGTAAAAGAAATGCACAATCTCAAGATCATTCTTATTGTTTCCATCTCATTCCTTTATCTGCCATCTTTTTCTTTTTCCTTTGTGATACTTGCCATATTTTCTTATCCTTTTCTGCAAGCCACATTATATCTGCAGTCTGTAGTTCCTACACAAACATAAGCTCCTTGGCTACCTTTCCCCACTGTGCTGAATTAGCACTACAGAAAGAAAAGCTTTTTCTCAACAAGCAATTACTATTAAGCACAGCAGAATAGCAGCAGAGCAAGAGACCTCACTTTAATTAGAAAATTGGGGGTTGGTAGGCAAATTTGCAAGTTACTGCATCTGCAATTTTCAATTAACTATTCTTTGTTGTATTTACAAAAATTACTGAATCTCTTCAAAACCCAAACAAAAGCTCTAAAATTATGCCTCTGTGAGAGGATAACACCTCAAAAGATGTAAGAACGACCAAGGGACAGTCATCAGTAAACTCAGACAATACATTTTGTTAAATCAACTCTTTCTTTCCTTCCATGAAATATCTGAATTCTTCAGCTCGTTAGCATTAGACCTTCCAGAACAAAATGAAAAAGCAACACCATATTACTTAACATGGCCCTGAGGCTACTCCAGAGCAATAGACTGGCCCCTGCAGAAAGGCACTGCCACTTCTGTGCCAACACTCACCCTCACCACGGGGACAGCCCAGTTGTGTAACTTCATGGGAATCACTCACTCTTTGAACCACCAGCAACTATTAGAGAGAAACTTTGAGACTGCTCTTGAGTCATCACAGGCCGACACAAGAAGAGCAACCATGCACACAAGGTATCATTTGTTCCTGTGAACCTAAGAATGATCTGCTCAGGTGCAAGGAACTCACATAAAACTACTCTAAGAGAAATAATCCTCGCCAGTCCAGAAACTGATTTCTGAAACATTCTATCCCCTCCAAAGACTTTATCTACATTGGAAATAATGCAGGTCAATGTACAACACCTGATTTTAACAGGAGTCACAAGTGTATTTCAGTAAAACTCTTTTTCCTTTGTTGCCCTAGTGCTTTTGAAAACATCTATACCATGTGAGCATGTCAGACACATAAATGAGCAAGCAGAGTAACAACTTTTCCCCCAATTCCATCTTTGCTCTACAACACTGCTGTTCTCGGAAACATGGAAACAATACTGGAGACTAGAACTGGTAACTCTGCACAGTAAGTTTCAAAAAAATGACCCAAAAAGCATGTTTGCTTATCAACAAAGCCTAGGAGCAGAAAGGTTCTTCTTGAAGTCACTAAAAAACTGTTTTGGTTTTTTCTTTCCTATGGAAGGGTCAAAAATCACATTGTGTCCTTAAGGCAAGTTCAGAAACCATAGAAAACCCCAAGACTCCAAGCAAAAAGGGGCACAAGCTTGTTACACATGATAAAAACAGAAGTGCCAACAAACAAAACGACCAGAATACTAAGAACATGATACCAGTGTGCCAAGAAGGAAAAAGAGCAATGCATACAGCCTAAACACTAAGATAGTACAGTAACAGTGCCAAAATAAGCCTACTTAAAGCAGAGCACAAAACAGAAACAATTGGAAACTTATCAAACACAAATACAGATCAACTGAAAAGAAAGGAGCAGAAGCTAAATATTCAAGGAACAAAGCAGGCAACAAGACTGAGGAATCAAGTAGCTTAACACAGAGATATCCAAACATGAGCCAACAGAGAAGAGGCACCAGTGACTTGCTTCTCTTGCAGCACAAAGCTGCTGCCGGTGGGAATTCCGCACACTGAGCAGTGGCACAGCAGGAACCTCTCCATAAGTCTCCTTGGGGAGAGGGCTCTGGAGGGAAGGTTTCCCTCTCCTGTGCTCCCCACGGCACAGGGGCACAGCGTGGGGCCCTGGCACAGGCAGCAGGTGCATTTGCAGGAGCGCGCCAGGGCCGTGGGCCAGGCCGAGCTGGCAGCCGGCCCCGCTCCCCTCACAGCTAATTGCCACTGGCACGGGATCCCCGCGGCGGAGAGCAGCCACAGCCCCGCACAGCGCCCAGGGCAGGGCGGCATTAGCAGGGCACTGAGAGCTGCCCCTGGCACCACAGCACAGCCACAGCGCCCGGCACAGCCCTCAGCCCACCACTGACCCTGTCCTGCGGGCAGCAGGAGAGAAGCTGAGGTATGATCAGCATATTCATTAACAGGTCATCAGGAGAGGGCAATTAATGAGCCACACACAGAAACAAATATGGCAGATATAAAATAACCGAATATCCCAGCAGCTGCTTTTCCCAACATTATTAGAAAGACCATTCCCTGCACAGCGTCCTTAAAGATTCTTGAACAGATTTCCTAGAATATCGCAAGTAAATTATTGACCAAGTCTAACATCTACTATTTTTCTCCTGAATTTCACTACTATTTATAAGGGAAACAATTTCCAAAATTTTTTCACATGCAGGATCTGCACGGTTGTTAATATGTCAGTGTCTGTGTTTCGACACAGCAGCTAAGTGTTAAAGTATAGCACTCTAGAAAAGCCAGGAATCAGCCTGAAGAAACTACAAATAATCTTCATTATTAAGCAAGTATATATTACCAGAGCAGTTATCAAAGACTTGCAACCTCAGAGCAAGCATTAAGGTGCTGGCAGAACAAAACCAACATCCACAGATCAAGGAAGGACAGAAGTATAATTAGCTCAAAGTTCTAAATAACTAATAGGAGGCTTCATAATTGAAAGCTTCCACTCATGATAATTTTTTCATGCGCAATTTAGGGATCTGTCACTGCAGTCAGCACAGTGTTATGAAAGCACACTCTGGCATTGGGGTGTCCTTGTTTCACATTTACAAGGTTTACCAGTGAGAATCAGTGAGAAGCTTTCATGTCAAGAAAGGAGTATGTCCAAATGTAAAAGAAAATTAATTAAAACTTTGGGGAATTGAAATAATTCCTTTAGTTATTACTTTTACACACATTTCAGCCAACCAGCCCACATACAGAAATGTGCAAATACTACAAGGGAGACATCTTTTTCTCACACATTTAGCGGACAACGTAAAAGCCAGATCACACCCTAAGTCTCCTCAAATTCACCTTTCACATCAGTGCTGGAGCCTGATTTCTACTGCAGAATAAATGAACATTTTTGCACCACATATACACTGAAACACTCAACTCCTACAACACTTCATATCCTATTGCTGATTATACCAAGATTTCTCATCTGGTTTTCTTTTCTGCTTACAATTACAGGCTAAGGCACAGTTTTAAAAACATTTAAATATACATATCTACATATCAATATAACTGAAAATTGAGACTAAGTACACCCTGCAAAACAGCACTTTGTATAAGGTACTAGACAGGTGTTTGCTGTTTACCTTCTGGGCACTGACAGCTGAATCCATTGATGTGGGATGAGCAGGTACCTCCATTCTGGCATGGCTGCAGGATGCAATGATCAATCTCTGACTGGCACAGCTCTCCAGTGTAACCTACAAAACAGCTCACAATATTCAGAAGATGGAGCAAAAATGAGGGTTTACCACTAAATGTGTTGCTCGGCCATCCAAATAGTACCATTACTTTTCTTGAATAAAATTGACCAACAGAAGCAATAGAATCCAGGACAGTCTTCTAATTTCTTATAAAATGAGATTTCTAATTAAAATGCATACTTAACTGGAGAAACATTAAAAAAGAGCAGAATTCTAGAGACTACAGCAATTGTGTTTTACCAACAGCAATATTCTGACATCACTAGTGAATTGGTGATAGGTGCTGGGTCGTCATCAGTACCCATATAACCAAAAAAAAAATCTCATTTTGGAATGGTTTTCAAATGCAACTTGAATCTCAAGTCAATAATCTTTAGCAAGGCTTTAAACAGAACCTGACACTAATGAATTATTTGTGCATATGCTGAATGACTGTCATTTGCTCCTACTTCTGGGCTTCAAAAAGAGTGTTTATTTTAAGTGGGAGCTGTGAAGAACTGCTCAGCACAGTTGCAAACTCTTCCAAATAAGCTTCTATAAGTTCACAAGCTACAGATTGTGTGTACTGTACCATTTGACCATAAGTTTGCTTTGTTCCATATGTCTGATGTCTGCAACACATCCCCAAAAAATGAACAAACTTAAAATACAATCTAAATTATTCTACACTCCGTACTTACATTTCCTAACAAATATCACATATTCCCCTTTTCAAATTTTTATATACCTTCAAGAAAATATCTTGGATGCATGACCAAAGAAAAAACTACATGCTACACACAGACACATCTTGTTTTTTCACAAGGAACCCTACAAAAAAGTATAAATATCTTCCATAATGAGCATGTTTAGCTGAAGGGCTGGTGTTAAAAGACTAGTAAGCTATGACCAGATGAACACTGCTATGAACAGGTATAGACAATGAAGACCCCAAGGTGAGACAGAGGACTCTGATGCAGGGGAGAAAAAGGAAAAAGAAGGGGAAAAAAAACCCCAAATCAAACAATAGGGGGGGGAAACCCCCATGGTTTTGTTAAATAATTATTTTCAATGCAGTCAAAATTAAAATTTGCATGTCTTTCAGGCATATTAATACCCATACTTATTTAGATTTATGATGTCACCATAAAATGGCTGCCAACACAGAGTATCAGAGTTGCTACAGCACTACCACAGAAAAGCAACTATAACGCTTTCTGTGTACCTTCCACTTTTATATGCTATAGAGAGCTAAATTACAAAACTATTCTCTGCAATGCAAAACCTGGAAAAAGAAACTGCTGTATATTGTAAAATGATTCTATGATATCACCTAAACTGGAGGGAAAAAATGAGGTTTAAAGCCAGAAATGTGGTCTCAGATGGCAGGTCCTCTTGACTGTGTTGAAGCACTTGGAGGGAGGGATGTCAGCTTCACTGAGCCATTTGAACATTAGACATTTCAATATTAAAAAAAATTTAAGAATTATTTTAAAAAACCAAAAAGTTAAACCTAAGCTTATGTGTGGTGGTTACAGAACACTTCTAAAAAACAAAACCTGATAAAGAAAAAGCTGATTTAAACTAAATTTTGCTCCTGTGTTTTTAGTAGGTAAAGTTCCATTAGCTATGATAAATTCCCTCATGAGTTTAAGGTTCAGATGTGTGCTTCCAATGGCATTTTTCAGCAGTGAAGAACCATGCACTGCCCTCATGCTGTTGCATTTTCTGTCTGTTCTAGTATCTGAAGTTGCACAGTTTGCTGCTCGGCAAAAAGATATGCATCGAATGTCAAGCAATGCTGCATTATTCAAGGCATATTTCAAAACCTACCAGGCAAGCAGCTGCAGGTGAAATTGTTCCTGTCATGTTTCTGTGCTACATCAGTGCAGGTTGCATTGTTCTGGCAAGGTTGGCTCTGACAGGCATCGAATTCTTCACACAGGGAACCCTTATATGCATCTTCACACTCACAAAAAAATGTTGCCTAAAAAAGAAACAGGATATGTACTTCACAATAAATTTTCAAAGATGATGCTTTCATTTAACACACTTCTCAACAAAGTTGGTTCAGTTTTCCTGTTCATAACAACAGTAGTTGCCATCACATCAATACATCAACTGAACAAAGTTACTCTTTGAAATACTAAACCCATTCTTCAGCTCTAATTTTTAATGATGTTGGGTCATTTCATCTCAACAAGGAGGCTGGGATCAGATCCATAATATCTAAATCATTATGAATTTTTCTTCCATTCCAGAAATTAGATTTATAGTCAGAAATAACTGTCAGAATCAGTAATGTACAGATTTACTGCAACAAAATCCTCCTACAAATATGCACGCTTTACATGACGGGCTCCCAGAGGCTCACTTCAGTGGTGCTTCAGCAGTAACATACCCTTTCAATTCTGTTAAAATACGTCTTCTTCTACAGGAGGCATGATATGGCACATTTTTGTTGGAAATAAAACAATTAAAATCAGATTTAAAAAAATCTTTAGGTCACTAAGATTGTCAAGGAAATCTCCAAGCAAAGAAGCAAGGAAAGCTCTCTCATCTGTAGTATGCATTTAGATTACATCTGAATCTTTGTTCATTAAACACTAGATGGCAACATCACTCACTCTCATCTGTTTGAAAGCCGGATCTTTAGTGCTGGAACGCAGCTGTCCCATGCACAAACATTGCAATGCAAAGTGCAGAACAGGCATGGAACTAGAAACAAAGAGATGGGGGCCTCTATTTTTACTTGGTTTTGCTTCATATGAATAAATAGCTGTGACTTAAGTAGAAAATAATCATCTTCACATAAATAAAAAACTTCATTCAGTAAACTCCAGATTTCACTCTTCCTTACAAATATCACACTGGCAGAGTTATACAAGAATAAATATGATACATCTTCAAAACTCAAAATGATGACTATGTTATTTATCAGGAGTGCCAGAAGCCCTCCTTAAGAGTACAGTCTACACATGTTCTGGAATTTACCCAAGCCTCTTCACAAAAGAGCTCTGAATGTCTCACACATCACCA
Organism: Ifrita kowaldi; assembly: GCA_013398055.1. Classification (NCBI taxonomy): domain Eukaryota; kingdom Metazoa; phylum Chordata; class Aves; order Passeriformes; family Cinclosomatidae; genus Ifrita; species Ifrita kowaldi. The sequence goes on from VZRS01008536.1 coordinate 761,158, forward strand.
GTGACAGGTTTCCAAATAAGGCTGTAGTTCAACAGAAAGGAAAGACAGGCAAGCAAAACAGAGTCAAAATTATTATACTTGCATAGCACAGTAACTATCTTTAAAGATCATTCACATGAGCTGTCTACAGAGACACAAGCAGCACGGCTCTGCCTGCACTAAAAGCTCATCATTACAAAGCAGGTATTAATACACTTAAACAACGCAACAATCAGTCATTGCTTCAACAATAATGATGAAACAGGAAGTTAAAGAAGACTCAGATAATATATCTCTCTAAGAGTTTGATATAGGGATCAATTTACCATAAAGAGTTGTTAACAAAATGGGTTTTGAAAGCTGCAAAAGAGAAGCATTGTACCACTTCAACCTGAAATGTCTAATGGCAGATAACAGTTCTGAAATGCTGACAAGTTATTCTATGGAGAAGATTAGGTAATCATCACTTAGTCCAATTGATACTATTTTTTTTTCCTGAATAGATAACATGTACTAGTATATTTGAGGAAAACTGAGTCAATAAGCAGCTCCACACTGCCACAATGCAAGAATTAATGCCATTTAGAACTCCAAAATTATCTACTACCAATCAAGATATCATCTGTCTGTTTTACTTAAGTGCAAACCTATCATTTGATTTTGGGGGGCAATAAAATAAATTTTTAAATTTATTTGCTATTGTCCAACCTGCACCATATTATAAATATAGTTGGAATATACCTTTTTGCTATTCTAATTAAGCAGAGTAACAAATACTTTTTTTTACTATAGCAAAGAAGCTGTTAAGATGACCAGAACAAAAGTAGTGTCTACTCTCTCTTGCTGAGAAAGACTTTCAGTATTTAGTACAACTCACAGTGAGTTACTATAATATTTGAGCAAAATGTTGTATGATAATTACATACTCCAGAGCATACTGTACTTAGGAAAATAAGTCCATATGAGGACAGCATACCTTCAGGTACACATGAGGGGTTTTATAATCCCGTCATATAAATATATTTACATTAATCTGCCTTTTTACAGATTATTATCAAACCAAAGCTTCCAGCTCACACAGAAGACATGGAAACCATTGCTATTCAATTCAATATATTATTTCTCAGTGCAGGCAGAGGCCAGATATTTTTGTGTAAATCTCATGGGTTCTAAATCTAACAATAAAAATTCATATTTACACAGCCAGCTCATCCATATTTTACACTGGAGAGCCAAAGTTATGGAACAGAGCAATCTGTGAGAAAAACAACCCCTCATGTAAGCAAAATTGTGGCACTCACTAGCAATGGATGGCCCAAGTTCACTTCAAAATTTTACACGAAATCAGAAATTCGTACCAGACAAATCTCTCCCCTTTGGGTTAACAGCAAAACTTTTCCATCAACTGCTAACAGTTTTGAGGACAACTCATCCTGGTGTAAAGCCGAGTACATGAATGTGAGAGTGGTATTTACACTGTGATGATGCCAAGACCAGTGCTATACTTCTGACACATTCCTGCTTCCCTGGTGGACAAGTGGTAAGCATGGTAGCAAAACAGGTACAAAGTTCATACAAAGGAAGGAAAAGGCATCACTTGGGCTCAGCATCATCTCACTTCACAGAACTTCGCTCAAACTGATTAATTTTATGCTCCTTTCAAAAGCAACGAGAACTGAAAACAAAACTTTGCATTATTTGCTTTTCATTATTTGCTTTTCAACCACACTCTATAAAAAGTATCTAGCTGAATAGAATTCAAGTTATATATTAGCAAGGAATGAGTAAAACTGGCCAAGATTCCCAGGTTAGACCAGAATTCTTTTTTTTATAGTTATATGCACTCTGTACATAACAGCACAGATGCCCCTGTGCTTAGATCACTGCAGATTGTTAATTACATTTAAATTTCCCATTAAGCAGATGTGTTCCTACATTCTTTTACATTCTACTAGATTTGAAATACAACTATGAAGTACATAAAACCCCGAAGACAACCATTAATCTTCTTGGCACTGGAAGCAATGACTACAGACAGCAGAGCTCTGAGCTTGCTCATGGCACTAGGTCTTTTATTCATTCTTCTAAGAAGTTGCATCCTGCAAGACTAGATAGTGCAACACAGAATAAATTACGGATAAAAACAAACAGTAAATCACAAAGGGCACGTTTTAAATTTAAAGAAAATTAAAGTTTATGTTCTGCAAAAAGTGTCGTGGGAAACAGACTCAATGGTTATCATGTCAAGTATGCAATTTTGGCAGCTGCTTGCTCCATCATTAGGGAAATCATCAAGGTATTTTAGGGCACATCTCACATAATTTGAGTTAAACAATGGCAAAAACATTCTACTTAATGAAATATGCACCTTCTATTTTTATCTTATGCTGGGCATGAAACAGTTTCCTGTCTGGAGTTCTCTGATGCACCTAATAGGCTAAAGGGCAAGGAAAGCTCAAAGACTTAAAAACACAGTACAGACAAAAAGACATGGCATTTCGATTCCCCCTGGAGTAGGAGGCTGGATATAAATTATCCACATTTTGGTTGCTGTATTTGATGTTCTAGCAAGCCACCCCAGCCCAGCAGGCTATCTAGCACAGGTTTGATGGCATTTGAGAGGATCACGGAGCATTCCTCATTTGTTCAAGTTCTAGAAAATTCAGGAGCAGTTTGCAACAGCAAAAATAGAAGCAATTGCATTTCTGAAGTTAAAATTTTATTTGAAGATAGACAAATATATTTTATCATCATATAAATATATTTACATTAATTTTTATCTATTATTTTATATTTAGACATAGTGAGAATCCTGCTAATTCCAGATCTGTGGCTGCCATTAACTGATAATCCACTCTTCAGAAGTGGATTTGGACATGGTTTCTGTGTCCCACAGCTTCAGCCACAGGGTCTTGGTCAACTACAGCCTTGGTTGGTATAACCACATGTTACACCACAAACACTGCCTTAATAAATTTTCCTGTTACTAGGTTCAGAGAAAGAATAGTGGAAGGATATGAACAGTCTGAACAGTCCTAAATTTTTCTGTTCACTTGCCAGGGAAAACAACAGACTGCATGTGTACAAGGCAGGGCTCTTTCATCATTAACTGTTCCAGTTTTAACATATAAAGCTTCTAATGTCAAGATTACAAGTGGGAACATACAGATACCAGTTTATCTTTTTTTTGAGTTAGATAACTGTTTCTCTTTCTTGCTGTGAAGGCAATCTGTCTGTCTTTTTTTAAAGAAAATTTTACTTTATTTGCCACATCTTAAAAGATTAATAACACATGGATAATTATTAGAGGCCATATATGTCTTTCACTTAATACAGGAAAGTATTAATTCTTCTGCATAGATACAGGATGCAATTTATTTTTATTTCGTAACATGACATGCAACAAGAGAAAGAAATTAGAGTCATAAAATTGGACAAGCAACATGAAAATATACAAAATAAGGCAATCTATCAAAAGCTTTATCTCTCCAATTGACAAAAACTGAAAAAAAGACAGTATTTTGATATGCTGTTCTAATAGGAAATTTGAACGTATTATTTATGTAAGTCAAATTCAAAATACTGAATTTATAAAATAAAAATTATAGATACAGTAAAGTACAAAAATAAACTGGACTAGGAAATAGAACACCATATCTGAATGAATAATTTATTTGGATACCAGCCAGCTGGTAAAGTAACATTAATTTCTAAATTCATCTTGTAATAATTATGCTCCCACATTACCTCAAGCATTTTATAAAATTCATTTTTGAGAAATAAAACAGATAATTATTCCAGATGTTAGTACCGCCATGTATGTATAGATTACTGTGGCAATTTAATTATTGTTGTTACAATCCAAAACACCATTTTTCTATTAAACATGCTTATTGAGAATTTAAATCAGAAAATGGTAGCAGATGAACTGAAAGTGAATTCACTCAATATGCCAAATTTTTTGTGCTCACAGCAGGCTCACAGCTGTTAATATTTACTCAACAGTTACTACTGCTTTTATGTCCCAAATGAATATTAATAAAACCAAAGATTAAATATGCATATTTGTGCTGTAAATTACTTTTAATCCATTATATAAAAAATAACATGTATAGAAGGTAACAGAGTATACAGTATCTAAATCCCAAAAGCCCGGTCTGGTTTTGTAAAAGCAGAATACAGACTGCAAATTTGACAGATTTGGTTCTTATTTTCTTATGTTGCTAGGTCACACAAAATCCCCAGTGTGCAGTGGAATTGCCATCATAATCCCTCAATGTAGTATTATGTAAAGGACAAAGCTTTACAGGAAAACTTGCAACCACTATCAAATCACTCCATTCTGTTTCCTCTCATAACTATGGCCAGGTAATTCCATTGCACTGGTCAGTCTATTCTGAGTGAGCAATTATTAAGACATGGAAGAAGAAGTTCTACATTAAAGCAGACCTAAAACCTAAGACAAGGTTGAAAATTTAACAAATCTGAGCACATTGTCTGGAGACTGGAGATCCCAAGTGCCCACACCGTGGCCCTCTTTTAAAGAAACTTCCTTCTACAGTGACAGTAAGATGCAGTACAAATTCCCTTATACCTGATTTGAACGATTGTTTTTATTGCCAGGGCCGGGTGTGAATCTTTGTGTCTTGTATCTGTTATTTTCTCACTCCAAGTGCTTGATTTTCAGGTATAGCAGATAGATACTGTCATTATTTAGTAACATCTGTGAGCTTTCAAAGCCTGTTACGCAGCTGCAAGGTATGCACACAACAAGGACCAAGTACAATTTGCCCCGTGTTTAAATTATCATGGAATTGCCACATTACAGGAATGTCTTGATAAGCTGACCTTACCTCATCTGGCTTGGTGATGCATTTCCCTTTCCCTGAGCACGGGAAGTTGTCTGAATGGCTTCCCACAGGCATGCAGGTACTCACTTTCACCACCACAGTCAAGCGTAGAGCCACAATGCACTTGGTAACTGAATCATTCAAGAAACCTTTAAAAAAAAAAAATTCTTGCTGTATGACAAAATAGGCCGATACTGTTAATGCTCTGCAGCTAGACAAACAAAGGAAATTGATTAGAAATAAACTGTCAACCAAGAACAAAATTGCTCATACTTAATACATGCTTCTCTGAATGCAATGCAAGTAAATACAAATTAAAATACAGTTTGGAGACAAACCTCACTATATTGATTAACAAAAGGAAGGCAGGATGGTGAAACAGATCTACTTCCAGAGCTCAAACCTACTAGCATTTTTTAGGTTTCAAAATTAAATGTTTTGCCTGCTACCCTTTGAAAAGTTAAAAAAATATATTTCTTCAATGACAAGGAACATTAAAATCAAATTTTGCAGGGAAATAAGTTTAAATGAATTCATAAAAGTTACCTTGGAGCTAAAAAGCACACAGATTCATTACACTGGTAAAAGATGGAGAATCCCCTTGGCTTTGTTTTTTACTAAGTTTGCAAGAATATACTTGTACCACTTGACAGCATTTCTTTGTGTATTAGCAATGCAAGTATTATTGAATGTCTAATCCGATCTCTCTGTAAGGTGATACAGCAGGTAGAGATGAACTAAACATGGAAACAGGAACATTGGGCAAGGAAGAGAATTCATGAATCTCTGGCTAGCACCTGTAATTGCATGGAATGAAAAAAATCATTGCTGGGTAGCTATTAAAACACACTGGAGCATAACAATATCACCATCACATATATTCCTAACAGATTCATCTGAAAAATAAAAGGACAACAGGAAAGATAAAATGGAGCACATACGCAGCCCATGACATACATTATAAAGTCAGAGTTCATGTCAAAGTACACAGCCCCTGCTCCTGAACTTCATTGTGCTTGAACTGCCTTGTTCCAGCACAGTGATAAGACTCCTGGACCACAGCCCTTCCATGTGTGGCATCAATTGTTTTGTTTTCTTTGGGGAGAATAAATGTGCACTGACACAAAAAAAGTGGGTTTGGTACAGTGTATATACTGCATGCAGAATTTATGCATAAAAAACCACCAAAGACCATTCCACAGACTGTAAAACTTTGACTTCACTATCCTTCGTGTGGGCAGACTCCAAAGGATCTAAGACTGTAGTACTGGAATGGAACATTGCAGGCACAGAACCATTCTATGATTCTCCTTTTCTTTAGAAAATACAGAGAAAATTTAAGCAAATTTAAGCAAAAATGGATGGGCTTTTTTTAAAACAAATATCCTTAATTTTAAAAAGAACAACACTAAATAGATGCAGTGTATGACATAGAATGTTTTTTCTTAGATTTTCCACTTCAAATTGCAAAATCCATTTACAGCCTAAGCCTCTAAGCAGCTTCAAAGATGCATTTCCAGCCTCTTGCATTATAGACTGGAGATAGCACAACATTTAGTCAAGAGAAAAAAAACAGTAGAACAAAATATTTTTAATGAACAGGAACAAACAAAAGTTTAATGAAACAGAACTTCAAGTGAATTCTCTTTCAGAACAGCCGCTAAGCATTACTTACATTTTGCATATAGAAGTGTCAAGAATGACTAATTCTACAAATTCCACAAAAACTCATATGGAATACTTCCATTCTTTGTTCTTCGTTTTTAGATTTAACTGCATTTTTAGATTAGCTGCGTCCCTTCAGCTATTAATTGTCTATGATCCTTAAACCCTACCTTCAAAAAGGAAAATCTCATGTCCAACATAGACGTCATTGGCTTGAGTATAGCCTCTACAAGTTAGCTGAATATTCTAAAGGATCAGATTTAAAAAAACAAAACAAAACAAAAATGTACTGGGTATAGTTCCAAATGTCTAATGGTCTGTTTTGGCTAGTGAAGATTATTGTAATCTGATGACCTCTCCAAAGCAAGCCAATTTATTCTGGCCTCAATACATACCCCATTTTTACCCATCTGTTCAAAGAAGCAGCCAGAATTTTTCTTTAACAATTGAATACGATTGTCACTGGCAGTCATGCAATTATATGTGAATGCTTGGAAGAATGTGGTATTTAGAAAATGTCTTTGGGTTCACATTTCCTTGTCTGAAGCAGATTGTTACATATTCTTCAGGACAGTTCCCTAAAGAAATATTAAATCAACCTTCTTTGTACTTGGAATCTTGTTACTATTTTGGTATCAAAAGCCCTCAGGCAAACCACTGAAAAAATCATTATTCTCTCTGGAATGCCACACATTTTCCTGCAATTTCTAATTATCTCACCTAATTTGTAAATACTAAAAAATACAAACATGGGTATTTATTTTCACTTTATAGAAGTTGCATACAACTTTCTGAGATCTCTAGGTTTTAAGGCTAAAAGAAGCTTGTCTGACCATCTAAATATAACACCCTGCTTAACTCAGGTCATAGCACTTCAATTAATTCCTTCCCCAATTCCCGTAACAGCAACTGAATTAGAGTGAGTTTTAAGTTCTATTTTTAACTTCTAGATAGGAGAGTAATTTCAGAACCATATTTACAGCTACCTTCATCTCAAGTCTGGAGAAAAATATTACAGCAATTTATACCAAAAGGTAATTTTGTCCAGTTCAACCTTGCTGGTTTTCTAAAGCCAGTTAAAACACAATGGCATCAAAGCATTTTTAGTTGCAGAATTCAGGGTTGAGTTATTTACAGTAATATTACAGAAACAATTCTCAAGCCTAATACATCATAATGTGATGTGAACAGTCATTTAGATTGCAGAGGAGGCATTTTCAAGCTTTGTGCACACATTTGATTGTCTGGGAAATGCCTGCACCATTTCCTTGGCAGAATGCATGGTAAAATGCACTACAGCTCATTCCACCCTGGTAGTTCCACACACTTACATCTGGGAGCACAAAGTATGGATGCTCCTGTTTCACTCACATAAAGAAAGTTAAGAATGATAAATAAGGAATAAAGCCAAATTAAAAGATGACAGGTGTCACAATTATGTCCAGATACTTTCAGAAGATCACATCATGCCATTCAGATTACCACCACTCAAACGTTAATTGAGTGTATGCTTTCTAGACCATGCAAACTGGTTTGCTTCCTTCACAAGCCCCGCTTCTGAGCAATACCTTCCTTCTAAGCACAGCAGTCTGAGGTCAGCAAGCTGGTCCACAGTTGACAGCCAAAATAGGGAAGACTGAAGCTAACAGACCACCAGGAACATTATGGTATTGCTCATAATGGTAAGGAAAGGCAAAACACTTCACTATAAATCATTCACTAACTCTTGGTATGCACCCAACATGCTCTGACACACACCAACGCCTTTTGCATTTGGCTCAAATGTATTTCTCTGTATTCTACACAGTAAATACATGTATTCCAAAGATATTCACCTTTGGTTGAAACAATAGATTGTCCTTTTAGTTCCAGTTCACAGAAGTGTAGGTCTCTGAGTTCATCTAAAGGTTTCTTGGATGAGTGAGAATGACTGCCAAGGGGATTGGGCACTCACTCACAATGAAGCATAAGTCCTCGAGTTTGCAACTTATTTTTAGCCTGGTTTCCCAAGGAAATGAGACAGCAGTGGGATGTCTATCAGTTTCCATCTGTTCTCTTTTTCTCTCTCAACACTTTCCCACACCAAAAGCTTTTGGGGTCAGTAGCCAACTTCAACATTTTGCAAAGCAGTGAAGTTCTCAAACACATAAGGGCCTACAGCTTCCCAGCACGGTAAGCAGCCCTGGCACCAAGGACATTGGTAAGTCAAGATGGTAGGAAAACTAAAAAGGGCCCCAGAATAAGGTGATGTAAATTCTCCACCCCATCCCCCATGTACAGTACAGTCAGCTACTCATTATTTGGAAAACAGAAAACTGAGATATAGTTAAAGGGAAGAAAAACAGACAGTATCAGTCCTTCAGGATCAAAGCAGCAGTACTTGGTGTGCCAGCACCGTATCTTCAGTTCTTGTCACGCAGTAACATAGCAAAGCTATGCTACCTCCAGATCAGATTTCAGCTTCTAGAAACAACACTGCTGTTATCAGAGCATACTGAGCATCGTTTATAAGCCTTAGTGGTCCGGCACAGAAGCTATGTAAGTGTATCTGATAGTTCATCTACAGATGATGGAAAGTCATAGAATTACCCTAAAGTGTAAAAGAGTCAAGAGGAATTTTCTGTTTGACCACATCTCTCCCATCACAAGAGAAAATGTTATCCAGCAAGCTAAACAAGAGTGGTCAATATACTCAACCTCGTCTTTTGTGGCCACTGAACTTTGCAGACAGAAGAATACTTTAAAGAAAGGAAGCTAGGAAAGAAAGAGAACTATATTTTGATTACAGTACCCACCAGAAAAAAAAAGAAAAAAGGAAAAAAAATAAGGATACCTGAATTGTAGTTCTTCCTCCTAAAATGTTTTATGTCCAAATTTTATCCAAAGATTATTTCATGGCCATGCATCATGTGATACAGCTAACATTCAGTACCATGAAATTTACTATAAAAACAGAGGTCTGTACTAATCGCCACCATGCTTCAGTGCCTTTTTGGATCTAAGCATGAAGTTGGAAATTTACTGTATGAACCAATTTCCCTCTGTTATGGCACTGCATATATCACAATCTCAAATAGTTTTCCATCTAGCAAATCTAAGCAAGCTCAATCCTTCTCTTGTTCATACAAGTCATGTTCAACCCATTTTAGAGACCTAACAAATGAAAAAACATAACAAGATGTTCTCATGATGCAGTTAATTCTGAAAATTCACCTTTACATGTCGATGTAGTAAAGGCCTGCTTTTGATTTACAAAATCCCCTTTCCCATGACCCTAATACTCAGGGTCATCAAGGCCTACCAATACCCTCAGGACCCTGACACCAATACTTTTTGAAAGAATATGGAAAATGGGTCAGGAATCCTTTCCTAGTTTGCCTCAGGATGATTATCATACATAAGAAAATGAGAAGTGAGAAACAGGTAATCAATGCCATTTGCAATCTTTGATGCAGTACATCAGTGCCATCAGCACCATACACAACATCTGAGATCACTCTCTAATGATGCAGCTAGGCAACATAGCATCTGGGGATACAAAAATACAGCTGCAATAGCAAAATGGCTATTTTGTCCACAAATAGCTCTATTTATAGGTGGCACAACTCTCCCAAATTCTATATAGATCAGTGTGCTTACTGTGCTTTATTCACAGAAGCCTTGGTCAGATACTGCTTTTGAAAGTATATACAGATTTTAATGAGAATCAGCTCAAGAACTGTTTCAAATATTTTATTTTTCAAAAACTCACATGAAATGGCAATTTAAAGATTTTTTCCTGGGAAGTGACTGAAAACCTTCTCATTGCATTCACTGTCTTCTCCAAATTGCTATCACAGTCACAACCAGTTTTTAGATAGATATGCTTTCTTCCTTCGCTACCGACACTGGAAACAGCCTGGGCTCCTAAAATCAAACATACACTTTCTTCTCATGCATAATCACTTAAAGGTAAGAGTGCTGCTGCTTAAGTTAACATCCTCAGTAACAATACTAACGTTCTACTAGAGGCAGATTGACAATGAGTGTTACAGTGGTGTAAGAGAAAGCAAAATTTGGGTGTCAGAAAATTATCACCAAAACATGACTTTCAAGTTGGAGTTCGGTTTTGCAGGACTGGTAGTTAAAATATATTTATGAACTGAGGAAACCAGTTGAATTCACTTAGCGTAGAAAAATCCCATGTTCCATTACATTTCCTCTATAACAAATGTCAATTCCTGAATTTCACTGTTACTTAAACAATTACACAACTTAATAGCCTGACTGGACCAAAACCCATGACAGAACTATGAACCAGTCAGCTAGCAAGAGTACACTTACTCTTACAAAGCCACTTGCATACAGCTTATTAAGGAGCTGTGGCAGCAGCTTAAAGTGTGACCTTCTCCCACAGCTTCAAGGACTCTGCTTACGGTCCAAAGTAATGGTGAAACCCCAACAAAGGATGACAAGACTATTCTTCCAAAAGATTTCCTGTATCACAATTTCCCAATATATCTTTATTTGTCAGCATTTCAGCCACGTTGCCAAGCTGGCAGAGAACTATTTTGGACCCAAATGTAGACCACCAGAATCTCTGATTCCACACTTTGCAAGCGCAGTTAAGTGTGGTGGAATACCAATGACGTAGCTGGGACTGCACTAAGGGGAGCTGTGGAAGATGAGATGGCAAGGTTGGCTAGGATATATCTGTAGTGACTGGTTCAACTTAGAGGCTCTAGGAGTGGCTACCCCACTTTTAAATACATATTACACTATGTCACACTACTAGCTGAAGATCTCAAAGCATTTTACAAGCATTATTAAAATGTCTCACACTGGCACACTGCATACTGTACCAGTTATGCACTGGTATCTGTATTTCACAGATCAGGTTAAGCAGTCTGTCCAAGATCATATCACGCAAACAACCATGTGATCAACTTAAAATAAATATCTTGATTGTGAATTGGTCACAGAAGTCATATTTGAAAAATGAGGAATCTTAAGATTAAAGAAACAAACGGAAGGTATTTCACCAAACATTACAAATTTGAGCAGATGAACATCCAAAGACAGACTAGAAAATTAATTTCCCAGCGTTACTAACTAGAAATAGCAGTGAATAAAAATTAATTTTGAATAATTTACCGATTAACTAAAGATTACTCTAAAGAGCAAAAACTATTTAAATGCTATCTTAAAACATGATACAATGTATGAAAATAGTAACTAGTCTGATGTTTACATCTATTTATATGTGAGACGAGGTACAGGCAACTTGATCATAAAGGACAGAATATTTATTTTATCGTACTTATAAAGATACTCTTTCTTATATAGGCTAACAGCATTCTTCAGAATGGTTTGGATTTCAGCTGAATTCTTCCGTTTTTGCCTTACAAGGCCATCTTTTAAAACAAATCATTGAAATTAACACTTCACTGCGCTTTTCTTGCTGTTTCACACTTTGCTGCTGCTGCTATTGTTTACCAAAAGGCCATTTTCTGCAAGGTTAGCTCTTGTGCCCAGAACCCCAGGGAAATGTTCAGTTGAGCACAATGCTCAAATCTGCAGACAATAGGGCCCTTCCAGGCAAATTACACACTTAAAAATGAGAACCCCACTAACTGGAGCCGTTGTCACCAAACCCCCGCCAGCGAGGCCGCCTTGCACAAAAGGAGCGGCACAGTCACGCACAGAGACAGAGGCTCTGCACATCAGCTGGGCACAAGCACGGCCTCAACACTCCAACCACGGCATGTGCAGGGCACGGAGATTTCATTTGGTCCAGAGTGAAAGGGGGTTAAGTTAAATGACTGCACATATGCCATGGACTGGGAGCTCACACAGATGCTCAGCTGACACATGGCAACTTGTTAAAGCTAGAGTAACTTGATTACATGGCTTTCGGTGAATTCAATTCACACATCTCCTATTATGAAATAAAATTGTCCTATTTAATTTTTTGCATAAGTGAAAACAATTTCAAGATGCAGATTTCTTTAGACAGAAATGTGTGCATGTTTTAGAGGCCCGTACACAACACAAAACACAACATCTCAAAGCCCCAGCTACAATCTGCCTCCTAATCTGAAATTCTATTGCCAGACAAAAAGTTAAAAAAGACCAACTCGGTTCAAAATATCTCTCTAGATCATTTATGTTTCACAAAGTACTTTTTACACTGTTTCATTTTGCCTATTCAATATAGTTGCAGTCACATTGGTCGAGACTACTCATTAATGCATGATGAGGCCTTGCACAGAGACTTGTTAAATAACCAAAGAACAACAGAAGAGTAAATAACTGCTCAGGGCAGAGTTAGAAAAGAAAATACTTTCTTGCATTTGAAAGGCAGGACAGCATTTTGGATTGGAAAATATTATCCTTCCTGACATAGAACCATATGGCTCCCACACTTATTAAAAAGCAGCAGGTATCTTGTGCTTGAGAAGCCAAGCATTAATTTTCCTTTTTAAGCCAAACCTCAAAAAGTTTCATGGAATTCAAGCAAGCTGCCTTAGAGGTGTTGGCATTTGAATGGCATCGGTACTCTTCATCTCACCACAAAGATGCTAGAGCACCTATTTTCAAGTGAGTTTGTACAGCTGCCAATTTTATTTAAGGAAATATTTATGGAATACTTGATAAGAATAGTTTAAAGCAGCTAATTATATTGTATTGATCTTAAAGGCTGGGCATCTTGGAGAAAACCAGATGACACGCCAAATAATGTCAACTGACAAGTGTAAGTGTTCCGGTTTTGTTTGTTTGCTGTGATGAAAATAAGCATTAAAATTTAAAGATTGTGCTGGAGGATTTCTTTTCTGTTCAGATAAAAATATTAATTCATATTAAATGTTAAACCTTCTACCTTATTATCTGCAAGGTCTTATCTGAGAAATAGCAATTTTGCTTATAAATGTCTTCCTTTGATTTTATAAGCAGACAATAAGCTAAAAAGCTAATGTAGCAATATCTCATGAAAGCTGCTTTTTAAACAGCATCTTTACTTTCCTTTTAAGTAGCCGCTTAAGCAGGACCATGGAAGGGCTAAATAAAGCACAAAGTCTAAAAGCAAGTAGTTTCAAGCTATTTACAAGCATTTTTTTACAACTAGATATTTACAAACTTTTATATCATATTACCTATGGGGAAATGGAGGCAAAATAATAAAGCCCAACTGTTTGTTTTACTATTATTCTGAAAGAGCTCCCATCATTACTGCTTCAGCTCTGGGCACACCAAGGCAGAAAAGCAATTCTTCCAACATTTTATCATGAAAGCTGATGAGAAGCAGATTCTTTTTCAATAGAAATAATATCCTAACAGCCCTGATGAAAACATAATTTCATTTTTTAGTGTTGTTAGGAGAAAGAAAGGAAATAGGTTGCATACATGCAGAGTCAGCACTGCTAGCTCCACCTTCTACATTATGCCCAAAACCTCCAAATAAACACTTCTTAAAAATAAGTAACAACCATACAATAATAATACAATATGCAGTTTTGTATTGGTATGAAAAGGAAAATGGCATGAAGCTGTGTCAGGGGAGGTTTAGGTTGGATATTAGGAAAAGATTTATCACCCAGAAGGTTTTTGGGCACAGAACAGGCTCCCCAGTGCAGTGGTCACAGCACCAAGGCTGACAGAGTTCAAGAAGTGTTTGGACGATGCTCTCAGGCACAGGGTGGGATTGCTGGGGTGTCCTGTGCAGGGCCAGGAGTTGGACTTAATGATCCCAAGGGGTCCCTTCCAACTCAGGATATTCTATGATTCTATGAATTATTACTCAATCTCCAAATACATTTTTAAAAAGGCTATGGTTGTTTTGTGTCCTAGCTGTTAACTGGATTGTTAAATATGATCTGCTATCTGTACAGCCACACAGGTGTATCTATAGCAGTTTTCCAAGCAGACTGGAAACTGTGTGAAATTAGTGAAAATATGTGTGAAATTAGACCTGCCTGACTGCAAGTCCACCAGCCACAGGTGTATCTTTGGATACACCTGAAGCACAGAACTGTTGCCTTAGTAAGCAGGTATATTAATTTAGTGCCAGGGTAAATTAACCGACTCGTACAGAAACAGATGGTGTACAATCACTGTAAAACTTCTAAAATGTGAGCATTAAAAAAAAATATTTTAATGCTTTTATTATACAGAAGGTTTGTTTTTCTCAGTATTTTGACAGCAGCCTGTGTTCTCAAAATTAATGTTCCAGTTCTCAGTCAGAGCATGATAGCATGCTTGGATAAAAGAGATGCATGTAACAAATCATAAAGGATTTTTGTGGGAGATGCCACACAAGCTGAGAATGTCCTTCAAAGCCCTTTAAAGGCCTTTTCTATTTTTTAAAGAAAAATGTTAATGTATCATTTTTCTCAAGACAGCTATTATTTAATCAATTCAGTAAATCTTCTGTGTTTGCAACAATCTTGTATAGAAAAATATATACACACTCCAAAATCCAGTATATTATTCCCTGAAAGAGAGAAGTGCACAATGCTGGGTAGATTAGATTCCCCCCAAAATACATAACAACCAGCACTTTTAACTCACCCCAGAGATCTTTAGCTGTAACCTATTAGCATTCATGAGAAGTTCTGAAAGACTCCTGCATCAACTGATGGTGCATCAGGGAACTCTTATCTCATTTTTTCAGACTTATAAAATGTATTTCATCTGATTTCAATTTTTCAATATATATTGCAATGGAGAATAGGTGTGTGACTCTAACAATGTAAAGTTTTGCAGTTAACTCATTTTCAAATGTTCTAGTACCATTACTGCCAGCATGAATACATGAAGATCCAGTAATAAAACAAATACTGATGAGACATTTTATAAATATAAACAGTTTATGCAGAAATCACTCAACTTCAAAGAACATTGGGACAAAGAGTGTGAATCTGTATGTCTAATTAATGGAAAGTCTGCCTTTCACTTCAATAATGTTTTAAATGTTGAACTCTTAATTGTCATCTCTTAATTAAAGACAGTATTAAATCCCTCCTGCTTCCCTTTCTCACAATCTCTTTAGCCAACCTTGATGCCCACACATAGCACTCCACAGAACAGATATATTTCTGTAGAGATATTAAAAACATTTCCTGTTCAGAAATGCCCTCAATTAAATACCTTTCTTTTATATCTCGGTTTCAAAAGAAACATTGTTGTTGCAAAATGTGAGCAGAGATGAACAGCTCACCTGGCTTGTCCCACAGACCAACCACCTTGTGACCACCTCTGTCTAGCAGTAACCTTGCATTAACAGCCACCAGCCCCTTGGGATGTGCCATGTGTTTCATCCTACTCCTAATCCACACAACTCACTTTCTCACTTCAAAGCCTGAACCATACTGGGGTTTTTTCCCCACTGGCTAATAGGTACACTTTCTAATAAAACATAACTAATTATTTTAGAAGACTGGCCCATGTGTAGTAGCAAATCTTACAGAGAAACTCTTTAAAAATACTCTGAGCAAAGCACGGAAGGAACGTGTTACAGAAGGCACAAGCCAGTCTCCTGTGGGCTACAGGTGGGTAGGTAAATGCTGTAATTGAACCACATAATCATGCTGCATAATCACAGCACCATAACTCTGTCCCTGCACTGCAAGAGACTGTTTGCAGATGCAGCAGCCATTTTATAAACCCCATTACAGAACACAGAGTCCTCTTTTTTGGGTTAGTTGAGCTACACTCTCCCCCTTCATTCTCACACAGTGCAGGTACTGTCTCTGGGGTGAACAGCTCTGTGCTGACAGGGGCTATTTTTAGACCTCAGAAACAGCATTCTTCCCAACCTCTAGACACTGTGCCCTGAACCACAGAATCAGCAAATCAGCACATTACTGCTGACTTCTGAGTCTTTTCAATCTTGTCTAAACAACTTTAAACTTGTGTCACCACAAGCTAACACAAAACAAATAATATTTCTCTAAATGTTTTATCTTTGATATAAATAACTTATTCAGAAAGATTTGCAAGAGGCAATTAAAGTACCTTGCTGAGTAACAAAACTTGGAAGGAACACAGTGAGAAATGACTCAAAAAGGATGTAGATCAAAAAGACACACACAAGAAAAGTCAAACCAAAAAAACCCACTCAGATCTTTCTCATTTTTCTTTTACAGTTCTAATTAGAAATTTTCTACAAGATTAAAAAAAATGCCCTTGTACAAAATTCACCAATTAAGAGAAGAAACCTTTAAAATCTCATTTGAATAAACAGAAAAAGAGTAGGGGAAGGTGAAGGAAATTACATAAAGTAAATGTATTGACTGACATGGTCCACAGCCTTACTGTGTGACTGTGCTTGCAGCAGCCTACAGCATCTTGTGACCTCCTGATATCATTCTAGCTTAAATATCATCAATAAAAGCGCTGGCAACATTATTGCTTTTTTATATAAAATCACCCACTTTAACTTATTGTACTTTAGAATAAGCTTGTCATGTACATCAAGAAACATGGAAATTTGTCTATAAGAAAAACCTTTTTCAAGTGGCTTATTGAAAGCTAAATGATTAAAAACTTTCGAGGCATGTCAAATTGACAGGTCTCTTCCATACATCTGGATCAAATCTGAAGTAAAGATCAAATTATTTTTCTATAAGCCTTGGCAGAATTACGGATTTCAGTTGAGTGATGATAAAATTCATTTACACACCAAATAACTGAGTTACTTTGTAAGTTTTACACTCCACTTATGCTTCATTGGACAAAAACTGATGATGGGAAGTAAGCAGAATATTTCCATACAACTGAGAAGGAAATTCAGAGGCTCTTAAACTAAAAAATTCATGCCTTAGTCTCAGCAGCTGGAAAATTTTACAAAGAATTTCACTATCAGGAAATTAAAAAGAAAGACCAATGAAAGTATCGAAAACCACATGGAAGTAAAGCAAGAGGTCTCAGAAAACTTGTACCGCATGAAATAAACCATTTTTATAAACTCAACCTCGTCTTATACTCATCAAGGAAAAGATACATTTTCACCTCATGTTACCCAGCACACAATAAAAAATTCAAAGAATCCCAGTGACAGAAATCCAGCTATAGAGACAAGCAGGAGAAGACAAACTATGAAAGAATAACACAACACACATTTTAGTTATCTAAATTAATAGCCTGTGCTGTGTGGCTTGTACAGTCAAGTGGAGCCTCCACACAGGAACTGGGGCCCTCTACTCAGGAGCTTAGACCAAGCTGTGCCTTTAGGCATTTTCACCACCGCATAAAAGTTACCAATTATCCTGTCGTCAAGATACTTTTATCACACATTAACTACCACAAAGCAAATGCAAAAATTTATTCCAGAGACATGAGAGGATGGCTTTAACTCTGATAAATTAAATGCAAAACTAGATTAAAGGAAAAAAAAAGTCTAAAACTAAGCATCTTAGAAGGAATAATAATATTAAAAAAAGAAACTGGAAAATTATTTGAAGAAAATAAACATCACCAAAAGAAACCTCTGATAATAAGAATAAAATTATTCTACTAACAACCTTCAAGCAGTATTTTTGAAAAGTGATAGCTCAAAAAGGAGATAACAAGGTACTACTTCTGCATTCGGGGATTTTCTGTATTAGCTATACACTTGGAATTTGTTCCAGTGTTTCTACATCAGAATGCTTTTAATTTTACATTTACTTACATGGTAAGTTTTCAAATAACAATTGTGGCAGCTTATAGTTCCTTAAAAAATATACAACATTTCAAGCAGATAAAAATAAGTGCTTTTATTACAATGACTTTGGTTTCATGTCATTGGTATAACAAAACATCTGCCCAGAAATCTCAATTTAATTAAGTCTATTGTGTCTATGCATAAATATGGCACTAAATCTGTATTATTTCCCATGCCCTTAAAAATAACCTATCTGCCTATTTTCATTATACTCCTTCCACAAAGATGCTTAACATTTAATTGCCGAGTGAAACAAATAGTATATTTCTAAGGTCCCATATTCACAGAGACAACACCAGAAGATAAAGAAGTAGTGCAATTAAACACTGTTAAAACATAATAGGAAATCTGATTTTCTAATATATTTTTTCAGTTTTCCTGTGTACAGGATAAAGCTTCTTCACAAAGCATCCCATAGCACAATATCTGACAAAGAAACACCTCAAGCATTCAAATATATACTGCAGCATTTACCAAAAGCTTATTAAAGTAGAACATATAAAAATAACCTGCATCATGTCAAGGTATCAGCCAAAAATGACCACGCAGATTTTAAAGTGAATGGTGACAACTGTGTAAGAATTTAGTGTAGCTCTTGTCTGGTTTGAATGAGCCAATGTCTGAAATAGGGTCCTAGTATCCCATCGGGATCTTTCCACACTTTAAGGAATTAGTCCTTCGCTCCTCTAAACGCTGAGTAAATGTCTTGGAGTGACTCCATCATGTATATCCCCTATCACGGCTTTATGCCAAAACAGTTAATTTTGTGCCTTTTCTGTGCCTTTAAACTGAACTTGAGAGGGAAGAAAAAAAAGGACCAAGCAAACTTTTCAAAGCAGTGTCTCAAGGACACGGAGATTACACTCCTCTGCGTGCTCTGGCTGCGGTAGCACGGGGGGAGCATCCTGCTTG
>VZRS01008536.1:841986-928832 GCA_013398055.1 Ifrita kowaldi
TGAGCCCGGGCGGAGCGGACGGCGCTGCGCACCAGCCCCACCTCCCCGGGCGGGGCGGCGGCGGTCGGGCTGCGCCGAGCAGCCGGGGCACGGGGACCGGCGCTGCGCTCCCGGCCCGCTGGTTTAAAACGGGAGCAGTGCGTTACTGAACTGCCGGACGGGCATTCCAGGGCTGCCCAGGCCTCCCGCCCGCGCGGCGGGAGCGAGTGACGATGCAGAGGCGCCCAGCGGGACCGAGCGCTGCCCTGGCTTAGGCAGACACCTAAGGGAAGGGACACCTTCGTAAGATCAACTCACCGTTTGCTGCTTATTTACTGTCGCACAGGTTTAATTCGCTGATAATTACTTTGAAGTTCTATTGAGACTGAAGCAGAGTCAGAGGAAAAGCATAAACATTAATCCTATAATTTCTCATACTGCAAAGAACCTGTGTGTTTTCTTCATTGAGGTTTCCTACGGCAGATTTTTTAAAATCGATTTCTGTTTTGCCAGTCTTTGGGGATTTTTTTTACTACCTCTTACTAGAACTAAGATACGTGTTCTGTAAGTCAGCTAACAGAGAGCAGGAAGATAACCCCTGTTCTTTGGCCTTCTATTCATTTGCTTCTGCAAAAGTGAGGTATTTTAATTTCTCGTAACTAACGACTTCTCACATCCCTATCGCAGGGTACAGGAATATTCGTGGCTACCATTTTCCTAAACTTTCACACTTCACGTATGGCCGAAAGCTCTATCACGAGCAGAAATAACTCGTGATGCGAATTGAACTGAAAATTCGTCAGGGTCTCTAGCAGCTTGACCACGATATTCCGTCCCCGCATCCTGTCTCTGCTCCTCCATCCCCCCCAGCCCCGTTCCCCTCCTCGCAGCGCGTTCGGTGCCGCTCCGGCTCCCTCTGCTGCCTCCGCGCCGGCTGCGGCCCGGGCGCTGCCGTGACCGCTTCGCTCGAACCGGCTCCATTTACATTTGACAGGATTTGTTCTTGGTAAGTCCACAGAGGCTGCTACTTGTCTCCCTGTTATCTTCCAAGTGCTGTGGAATAACTTGACTATATCCCAGGTTGCTCTGGGATTTGCTGTTAAAGCAGCAAGGCTGTAATTCTCTCTGTCCTTCTCAATAAGGTTTGTCCTTTTCCAGTTTCGTAGGACTTCACCCTTCCACACAGGCTGTCGAAGATACTTGTTAATAACAAGCTTTGGCCAGTTCTCTAAAAATTTTATAGAACAAATCATCAAAACCAGACGATCTGAAAAAATGTTCTTCTCTCTAACCTGACTCATATTTCTGCTCAAGCTCTGCTCCTGGCTCATGCTAATTGTGTTGAGCCGCTGACTGATCTTCCTAACAAAGAGGATGGCCGAACAGTCACTTATGTAGTGACCCTGTTTTCCAGTTGTTCCTGTACCCCCAAAGGGTTCGATAATTCTGGTCTACATCTGAGATTTTTTAGGAGTAAGACATTTTAGATAAGCATTGAAAAATATGGTTTCAGGACTGACAGCTACACTAGACAATGAATTCTGTTGGTGGAGTAGCCTGGTATTTGCAGAAAAGGACAACTTTAAAAATAAGCTGGTCAACTAATGCAGCCAACCAAGCAGCACATAACACAATGCTCTGAGATAGATTGTACATACCTACATCACAGTTTTCTTAGCTTTTTACAGAATATATAAGCAATGTTTGCATTATTTTCATGTGGAAATATTTAACCTTACAACAGAAAATATTATGCTTACCTAATTAGCTAGTGATTTTTTGAAATGCTGTTTCTTTTTATGCATATTAATGCTCCAATATGCATAGTTTAAATAATTTTATAGTCAGCTCTCCATAAACAAATTCCTAATCTTAGTATTCAGTAAGGATTCAAACTGTCTCCCTCATTTACACTTGCTAGGATTTGAATAGTATTACCAGTCTAATAGCTTATTAGTGTAGCTTAGATAAGCTACATTACAGCTTAACTATTTATTTTGATGGAGAAGTGCTCATCCTCTAGTGGCTTGAAAGAGATTTTGCAGAGATTTTTTTATCTGTTCTGATTAAATATTTAGTAAGGAACAAAAACCTCTCTTATTTGCTAAAAGGACATGCTTTAAATGTCTCCTATGACAACAATGATCTTTTTTCTAAATATTGATGAATTCCCTTAAAACCACTAAATATTACTTGCATTTTTCTTTACTAGCATAGGAGTTGATTTAGATGAGAAAGTTACCGTGTTGAGCCTTTTCTGAACAGTGTCTGGACTGTGATTCTTTTGTTGCTCGTTTTGGGTCAGGCTGAAATCGCAGTGATGAACTGACATTTTCCTCGTGCCTCCCTAAGCTTGTGCATGCTTTACAGCATCTCAGGAGATCCAGTTCCAAATTACACAGGGACTGGGATCTTAATGTCACTTGGGAAATTTCAGAAGGGCCCCACTCATGCAACTGAAGTTAAATTTCAAAAAAATGTGCATTGTCCTCCCAATCCCATACTGAATAGCAGGCAAAAATTAAAGCTACATCCCCTTGAAAATCATTGCTGGAATCACAGAAATTATTACTGTGTAATGTTGTGCTTCATACAGCTTTAAATGCATTTATTTAAAATGTTTGCTGCATGTTTTTAACTTTCTTTTTCCAAGCACATAGCGTTTACTAGAATAGAAACTATTAATATAACTTTGAATGACCCACACTTCAATTTATCAAAATATTGGAGTACACATTTAACCACAAGAGTAGCCCACAGAATTCAGTAAGAATACTCACCTTGGAAGGAACATGCTCAGGTGTTTCACGTTGGAACTTATTTGTTCTCACCTTCATGGGTTTGTGAGGGCAGTTTTGAACCATAGGAGAAAGGTGGTTTAAGGCTCTAAACAGAGACAGAACTTTAAAAAGTACATTATTTAGTGCTGTAGGTGAGTGAGGGAGAAATATTGCTTTTTTTTGTGTGTACCTGAATAATTCTTATTTTTCTTCTCTCTTGGCACAGACTGGGATACATGGACAATATGCAGGGGTTTGTCTGCTTTTCTACCCAGCTCTTGCATTTATAGTTAACTTGCTCCCCTTTATTAAGCTGTTTGAAGCTTGCATGTTTTCTTCTTTTTGTTTGCTGAAATGGTGATAATCATGTTGATATGTGTGCCGCTGTTGGCAGTGACAGTGTGTGTTGTTATTTAATGTCTGCTGGGCAGGGGAGCTGCAGTAGGAGAAGGAAGGTGTTGATACAAGTAATACCAGGAGAGAGCTGCCAGCCCAGGTGGAGAAACATTCTTCATCGTGGGAATCATAAATTCTTGGGAGTCATAAATCCTGCTTTAAGACAAAATCCATAGAGCAGAAGTTAAACTCTTCTATCAGAGAGCACAAAGCCACTCTGCTGTGACAATTCATGACGCCTGTTTTATCAGTGGCAGGCAGTTGAGGAGTGGCAGCATTTCCCACATCTTGACCTGTTTGGTTGGTTCATCTCAACTTTTATCAGCCTGTGTGGATTTTATGTACTTTTAGAACAATGAGATAAAATATACACAGTATAGATATTTCACGAACAAAATGACTCTCAGATATCTAAGATCTTTCTCTAAAGGTTAACAAAGATTTTCTCAACAGCTGTCGCACCTTTCTCCAGAAAGCTGTACACATCATTTGAACATAGACACTTTTCAGCAAAGATGTGCTTTTTATACTCTTACAGTGGTTTTTTATCACCATGCTGTGTGACACCACAGCAAATATTACTGTACTTCATAAAATGAGAAATTTATCATAGGAAAAAACTGATCTGGACCTACCTCTAAGCAAACTACATAGGGTAAAATTCTGCATATTTATACCAGGTTTGAATTAATTTGTTCAAAAAGTCTCTCACAAAACAAATGTTACAACTACCACAGGTGCAGCTTAAGGTTTTTAAATCCTATGATGTAGATACAACAAAGTAATTAATTTGTAGGGTTTGCCATTGACAGTCTTCTGCTCTATTCTTAAACTGTGACTTAGACTTTCAAATAATGACCTGATGTAACTGCTATTTTAGTAGAGATAAAGAAAATAATTCATAAGGTATCATTCATACAGACAGTAATTTTTAGTTAAAGCAACAGAGAAAGTGCAAAGCACAGGATCAAAATTAATTAATGTCAGAATTACCTTAAATCTTCATCCTAGAATTTACAGAGATGTTTCAGTAATTCAAGTGTTATGCTTAATATGGCAGCAATCAGAACAAGCGTTTGACTGTAAGAACTTCAAGGAAGCAGTATATCTGAAGAAGAGCTATTTTTATATCCAGTAATTAAATTACTTTTTATTTCTATGAATTTCAAGATGTGTGTGGCAGAGGACATGACGTCTACATTGTGATTGACTGGAAACCTTACACATTAGAAGCTGTACAAAGGAGAAAGAAAAATAAAATGCCAATAGACACCTGACCCAACCTCCTTGTTCTCTCCTCCAAAAAAAAAAAAATCTTAAGATAATTTACCTACAGGTTTTAACACTTAATGCTTCTTTTGTTATTCTTCCTGAGCAGTAAACAAAAAGGTTATGCTTTAGTTTGGTTTGTAGACACAAAAGAGCAGTGCCTGAGATTCTCGAGGGGCAACCAGCAGTAAAAAATACCCCAAATAAAGAACTGCTTTTATTGCTCTAATTTCAGCACAAAATTTCACAGCAAAGACAAAACTGAATTTATATGTTGCCGTTTTTTTCTTTCTTGCAATTATTCTTTCAAACCTTCTTTTTCAGGTATTCAAGTTTTTCGATTTATTATTGCTCCATGATATCAACCTCACTAGAGCTGAAACTCACAATTAAATGTCACTTTTTTTCTATCTGTTCTTTTACATGTCTTTATAATTAGTAGACTATAGCTCTGTCTAAGCTTGTCTTTTCAATTTCATTCTTTCCTGTAGCATTTATTTCAAAAAGAGATCATAGAATCACAAAATGGTCTGGGTGGGAAGGGACCTTGAAGATCATTGAGTCCCACCCCCTGCCATGGGCAGGGACACCTTTCACTGGCCCAGGTTACTCAGAGCCCCATCCAGCCTGGCCTTGAACGCTTCCAGGGATGGGGCAGCCACAGCTTCTCTGGGCAACCTGTTCCTGTGCCTCACCACCCTCACAGAGAAGAATTTCTGCCTAATATCTGATCTAAACCTGCTCTCTTCTAGTTTGAAACCATTGCCCCATGTACTTTCAATACATGCCCTTGTCAAAATCCCTCTTGACCTTTCTTTTGAGCTGCCTTCAGGTACTGGAAAGCCACAATCAGGTCACACCAAAGCTTTCTCTTTTCCAGTCTGAACAACCCAAATTCTCTCAGCCTTTCCTTATAACAGAAGTTGGTGGCCTCCTTTGGGCTTGCTCCATCAGGTCCATGTCCTTCCTGTGCTGGCACCCCAGAGCTGGAAGCAGCTCTGCAGGTAGGGTCTCACCAGAGCAGAGGGGCAGAATCTGCTCCCTCCCCTGCTGCCTACAGTGCTTTGGATGCATCCCAGGACACATTCGGCTTTCTGGGCTGCCAGTGCACATGGCTGGGCCATGTGCAGCCTCTCACCCACCAGCACCCCAAAGTCCTTCTCATCAGGGCTGCTCTCAATCCCTTCATCCCCCAGCCTGGACTGATAACTGGGGTTTGCCCCGATCCAGGTACAGCACCTGGCACTTCCTCTTATTAAGTGGTGTATGCACCTGTTTTGATAAATGTGGATCCACAAAATATCTTGACTCCTTTATAGGCTGGATCTTCAGGGTCCCAGTTAATTGAGTGCTGATCATGACTCACCACCTCCTCACCCTTTTCCTGAGATGGGGAAGTGATTTATCCCAGTTTTACAGCTCAAGCTCCAGCCCAGATCCCAAACAATTTAAAGACCTAACCAACAAGTTGGATTCTTGCCCAACAGCTACAGAGAGACTGTGGTAAGTACAAAACTCATCCTAAAGCTCTGAACTACTGATTTACACACTGATGAACCTTGCTAGAGAAACCAACCAGGCTCTAATTTCTGTAAAAATTAGGAATAAATATTATATGTTTATGGGAAAACAATAAAGCCAGTATAATTTCATTGTTATGAAAAAGAGGGCCACTGTACACTACGTGGTCATCAACCCAAATTTAGGGAAAAGTAGACTCGACAGATTCAAGGTGTCAGTGGTGTTTGCAGAGGCAGTGGATGTGTGCTGGCATTCCACACAGCCCACTGTCAGAGTTAATGACAGCCTGTTATAAACCATATCCACTGTTTCTTAAAACCTTTTCAAAACAAAATGGTAATATTGTAAGACAGTTCTGGGCCAATTTTCATGAGGCCTCCCACATCTCATTTATTTTATGTTCAGACTAGAAGTATGCACAGATTATACTACCCAGTCTTTATTTGAAGACCACAAGTGATGAAGACTTGAGGTATATTTTTCTCAGGAATAATAATTTTAGTCTGAATTATTCTAGTTTTAGCAGTCACCCACTAGATCTAATTTTACTTTTTTTCCCTCACAGATTAAGGAGCTACGTGCTAATAAAACAACTAACATACAATTTTTACTTTATAGGTGATTCTACACTGAGATTAAGCAATTTTTAACATGCTTTTAGATGAGCTGAACATTTTGTTGTCACTATTTATTAAGACTAATGTGCTATATCTCTCATGGACATATCATGGCAGTAAAAGTTGAATCTTCATTTCTCCTTGTATAATCACTGCACATACATTTTCTTCTTGCAGTTATCGCCCACTAACAGCTATTGGTTTCTGAGGAATGATGTAGTATGTTTAGCTTATGTGGGCCTGTAAAGATTTTGTAGGTAATAGGCCAAACATTGCATGGGCTTTTCCTTATACTGTAAAAATCTTCAGAAAGAAATGCCAGAGCGTGCAAAGTCACATGCACCTAAGTTACAATGAACAAATAAATATCTGATGTGAAATATATTACTAATTCAAATATAGAGGTTCTCAATTGCTTTTGGTAATCGTAGGAGGATAGGGATGGTCTGGGAGGTGTTCACTGGGTCAGCAATGGTGTTACGCAAACATGGCTGAATGACTTGAGCCCTGAATGTCTCCTGGGACTTGGGAACACGAAATATAAACATTCCTAATCTGTGCCTTAGTACTAAAATCATTCAGTCTTTGACATCATCAGACAGAAAACGATTGAGGACTTACCAAACCTCAAATCAAAAGCCTTAGGGAGTGACTAATACGCCAACCTGGGTTTTTTTTCAGGCTGGCAGATACCATAAAACACACTAATGGGTGGAATTACTTCCTTTAATTTTAGTTCAGGGTTAATCAGTTATATATGAATATTTTATGTTTCTGAAATTACTATAAAATTATAAAAATCTACACTAATAAAAACAATAAATAGCTTACTATCATCTCTAATTTTTGTATTAATACAGCAGTGACAACTATTAATCCCATCCCACTGTCTAGTACAAAAACAGAGCAACAGTAAATGGTTTATTTTTTCTTAATACAGTCTTGCTTAGTTTGTAAGTGGCTATAAAGTTGATGCTCTTACACAGCTTAGCAAGTCAATAACCCAAAATAGGAAATGCAGAATCCTTCACCTACGTTCCATATTCAGCTTTACTGCTTTTTGGGTTTTTTTGATTTAAAGTGTTTGTGTGTCTGTTAACCTCAAGGAATATGCTCACAGGATTCTGCACAGCAGAGGTGCTCATATTAAAGTCCCTATTTTTGCTCAAGTAATGAGAAATGTAAGTCATAAAAACTTGGCATGCTATCTCGAAGATACATGTCAGGTTATGTCACCATCGAGCACACACACTTGTGGTGTGTGCAAGAGTTACAGGTGACCTCTATCGGGCACTTTTGCATTAGGTGGTAGCTCTAGAAATGAATCTTTGGCTTTTGGGAGGATGGCTGGTTGGTTTTGCTGAAGACAGTGTCAAGATCACTTTAAAACTGCTCCTTTCTTCAGCAATCACAAATTCTGGAAAAAAAAGAGGCACATTTAAAAATCAAATGAACTGAGTTACTGATATTTGCAAGTTTACTGAAGATTTTTAAATAAAGACACATAAATTGTGAAGTTGAAAACCAAAGTGCTGTCTTTGATTGCGTGCAGAGCAAGGGATAGGTCAGATGGTTTCTGGCTTTCCACAGTCGCATGAGTTTTTTTCCTACTCTCCATAGTCAAAAAGCAAGATGTTAAGTACTACTTATTGCAAAAACGAAAAGCATATTGCAGAAGTAATCTGTGTCATCTATTTGGCAGCTTCAGCTCCATGCAGAGGTGCTGTAGCTCAGTCTCTCTGGAAAACAGCACACTTCAGAAAAGCAGCAGCAGAGCACATCCCCATCCACATGTGTGCAGCCTGTCAGCAAATGGAGAGTACTAATCCCTGAGCCTCTGGAGGGGAAAGGCAGGCACTTAAACAAAGCTCCAACAAATGAAAAATGAGGCAAGCTCTGTGGAGGAGTGCTTAACTTTAATTTTTCAGTAAATTTCATAAATGGTCCTGGCCAAGTAAGAAGATTACATTGAACTGAGATTAATTTTACTATAAAAATTGAATGAGAGGTGCAGTTCACCCTTTGGAAAGCCGATTGGCTGATAAGGTGTAATACAAAGCAAATATAGTCTAGATATCTTAACACCTTCTAAAACTCTACGATGATAACATGAAGTGTAAAAGACATTATTACATAATATCATGTATTATTCTGATCTTCACATTAATTCAGTTGTGAAGAGATGCATTTTTATGATTAAGAATGAAATAGGTAGACCTCCTAAAAGAAATAACAGAAAAAGCCATATCATCTTTGATAAGTGCTTTTATTGACAACTAACTAACTGGAATTGCCTAGTTTCATTTGAGAATTATTTTAAGGCTAAAGTTACTGCTATTAAATTTAATATTTTAATTTATTTTCTCACATAAGATCAAAAAGTAAATCTCTAGCAGCTGCTAATTTTTTGCTTCTGTTTCCAGACTGGGTAACAGTTCTGCGACACTGTTCTTGTAACCATGTTCTATTTGATGCTGTGCATAGAAAGGACAAGAAGACCTCCCCACTTTTTCTTACCATTAAATCACAAGAGGAGGCAAAGTCAGGCACTACAAAAAAACAACCCTTCATGAAAGGCATAATGAGACAACACCAACCATCACAACAAGCCATAAGCATCCGCAGCAATTGTCATTTATCATGATCACTTCTGGGGCAAATATTGTGAAAAAGAAGCTTTTTAAAGATTTTTAAAGTGCCTGAGGCAATCTGAGAATACGTTCAAGTGTGAGGTGAAGAACAGGAGAGGGAACAACAGTTTGTTCTTGCAGCACTGAAAGACAATAACTTTATATTTAATGTGGTGGAAGAAAGGGACCTAAGAAATATACATGGAGAAAAGAGAAAATTAACACTGGCAAAGCTGCAGTCTGGGTGTCTGTCCCCTGAATAGGAATAAGCAAAGTTGTCTTTACTAGCAAAAAAAAAAAAGAAAACTGAAACAAAAGTGCCAGTTACATAATGGATCTGATAAAACCACTGAATGATGTATGTGGATAGGAGAGGACCTGCTAAGCACAAAGCATCAGCACATTCAGATCCAGTGTGGATGCAAGAATCTATTTTTGAGGCCAGGGTGACAGGGAGGATGGTTGTATCTTAAAAAAAAAAAAAAAAGTAAATCTCTTGGAAGAATGATTAAAAGCCTTATTTTGGACTTAACAGATATGAAACATCTGGACATCAGTGCTATCACATCAGGATTGGAATTTGGTCAGAAATAGTCTGCTTCAGCACAGAAGGATAAAACCTTTAAATCATTAGTATGAAGGGAGCAGTTGAATGTTTTAATGCAAGACTACCAAAAAGTAAACTCTGAGAGAAGAAAGAGGAAACTAAGAATGGAGGCAGTAATTGCAACATAGAATGCGTGCAGCAAAAATGACAAGGGTATGGGAAGACAAAAGTGACAAATAGCTATATAATATACAGCTGGTATTGTACAGCCTCTGGCCCTGCTCTGTTACTGACAGTGCTTCCCCATTCAGGAGCTGTAAAGCTCCCACTCTGCCTAATACAACTTGTACATCAGTTATGCTCTTGCTTCTGCAAGGTGTGTTAGAGATCAGTGCTGCTAGGGGAGGGCAGAGGCTGCTGAGATACAGGGTCACCTTTGGCAGGGCATGAAGCACCCGTGTTCCCCCTGTGACATGCTCTCTTTACAGCTCTAACTCCCGTCACTGCTTTCTCACTGTCGTTAAGACAAATATTTTTCTATGAAACTTCATTAACAGAGATTGCTTGGTGGATCCATAAATGCCTCTCACCAAATAACTGATACACAAAATGAAATAGTACTTGATTTGAACTAATTGGTAGCTTCTTGCTATACCTTTTTCTGTTTATCCTGTCACAGACATGCAGTATCTACACCAGCTCAAAATCAGGCCTCCTGTTGAATTCTGCCAACAGCTTTCAACAACAGTATCAAATGTTACTGACAGCTGGAATGTACAAAGGTCTCAACATTGGGCATAGGATCCTAAACAGCATCTTACTTTGTTCCTTTGCCCATCCATTTCTTAGAATCAAGGCTTAATTAATCTGTAACCTGCACAGTGAGCTTTTGGTAGAAAATGTATTTTGCAGGTCTGTATCACTAAACCTTTGCATTAACACAGCACAGCAGGAAGTGAGTTATAGAACATGACCATAAATGTCTTGAGCATCACCATGGACATACACAGCACTGCTGTGGTCACTCACCTATCAGTACTCATTTTTCAAATTCCACATATGGGACAGAAGTAGAACTTCTTCCTATCCTGTCCGCTTCACATTCCTAATTCTACCTATCTTTCCATTTTCAGGATGCTACTTTTTGCTAATACCTGTGAAAATTACTCTTTCTACAAAGTCCTCTATATGCAATTATGGCATCTCTCCATACTTGCTGTCAAATCACGTTAACTACTTACTCCAGAAGAAATTGGAAATGACCAGCTGCTTGCTGGGGCAGAGATGTACATAGAGTCAGAAGAGTTTCTCATCACAGATAAGTGCCAATTCATTCAATATTAAAACCAGAAGAGGATGCCAGAAAAACTTTTGAGAATTGAAACCATTTTGAAAAGTAGAAGTAGTTAAGGGTTTTAATTTTCATCCAATCAAAACAGAGTGCTCTGAAGTGGAGATTACCCATAATCTGCAGCCGGCACTAAGACCCTTGTATTTTTCATTTATTTTATCAGAAAATTTAGAAAACCTTTTTCTCTGCATATAAATTTCTCCCATTGAATTTATTTCAATTGATGGGACTGATGTAGCATGAAACAGTGCAAGGGTAAGATGCTTATCAGTATAGATGCTGTTATCAGTAAACACCTACATACAGTTCTGACTTTAAATTCTAAAGAGCTCATTTTAGAATTGTAGTATGTTTTAGTAAAACAAACAGATATATCCAGTTGGGTCCTAAAAAATCCACGGGGACTGCACAATCTCTCCTCTGAGGATATGAAACAAAGGAAATAATCCCTTCCCTTGATTCACCAGCTGTGCTCCCATCAGTGCAGTGTGTGATGCTGCTGCCTTCCCTGGCTGCCAGGGCACAGCACTGACCAGGGCTCAGTCTTTCCAGCAGAGCTGCCCTCCAGCCGGTTTCTCCCTTTTCCCCCCACTTCTGGTCCAGCAGAAGTAGCCAGTACTGCTGGCCATAAATTGGAAATTACCACTCTTAGAACCCAGTGTTACTAAAGGTGGAATGATTTTGCTGTTTGATTAAGTTTTAAAATGACTCCCCTTTCAAATAGCATTTGTAGTTTTAGTGCCCCAGAACAAGGGCTGCTCCTTTGCATATCAAAGAAGTATCAAAACTGTGGGAAACCTTTCTGAATGGTTAGTAACATCAATACTTCCAGTAAAGTAAGCATGCCAAGCTACAAAGTGAAGGCATAAAGATTATTTTTTTTTTCTGAGTAGCATAGCATAGACTATGGGAAACACTGTGGGGGAAAATAAGTAATCAGCTAGGAAATTTTCACTGTTTAGCCAATGTCTTGACAGTTTTGATACATTGAAGCAATAATCTGTAAAAAGGGCTGGAAGAAGAGGCTGGGAAATAAAATGCCACCTCTTAGAATGGCTAACTATTTCTGGATCACTGCTTGCATCGCCCTGCCTGCCAAAGAGGCTTCTGCATGCAAGAAGTCCCAAGAACAGCCGAGCTGCAGTCAGAACAGGCCTATATTTAGCCTAGAACACCTTGGATAGCAGCTAAAGGAAGAGTAAAATAATCTGGGAAATAGCTGTTGAGATGGGAAAACTGCAGTATGTCTAAACACCTCCAGAGCATGAGCCTGCCATGGCTTTCAGAGTGTAAGCTTACCTT
This sequence comes from Ifrita kowaldi, assembly GCA_013398055.1. NCBI lineage: Eukaryota > Metazoa > Chordata > Aves > Passeriformes > Cinclosomatidae > Ifrita > Ifrita kowaldi. The sequence goes on from VZRS01008536.1 coordinate 854,379, forward strand.
TAATAAAGGGAAACCTCCTCCTTCCACCCCTCCCTGTTCTCAGGCAAGAGGGCAGAGTGGTTGCTGTCCCACATCTTCCCCCAGGCTTGTCTACTTCTGTCTTTTATGGGGTTTTAGCAATCCTAATCCTAAAGGGAGGGGCGGGAGGGGAAACAGGACAGAGGCAGACAAGACCAAACCCACAGTACACATGCTGCTTTACCCCAACATACTGCTTCCAGCTTGAGCTGCTCAGTGTTGTCCCTAGCTATCAGAAAACAGCACAGGACTTAGGAATTCCTCTCACCTCTGTGGAGGGTGGGTGGAAGAGGCACTTTCATGCTTCCTGTTACACCTTTTAGGGTGGTTTTGGGTTTTTGTGTCTTGTTGTAGCATTTTTTTCTTCTCTTTTTTCCTCTTTGAAGCAGTTTTCTGGAAGCTGCTGCCAAACTACATCCAGAGTTATCAGGAACTCTCATCTAGTGCCTTGAAAATACTGGATGTGTCTTAACCATTTCCCCTCTGCTTAGTTCTGCTTACAGCACAAAACGTCGTTAGTCCCCAGGTGCACACAGGAAAGGAAGGGTCTGTTCCTCCCTCTGCCCCCAAAGCAGCTTCCTACCTGATCAATACAGGCACATTTCAGTACCAGGAGCCGAGGACATGGTATTCCTCTAGAGGCATCAGTCATTCCTTAAGCCATTCACTGTCAGTCACAGGCAGCAGAGGATGGAATGTTTCCCTTCTGCTGTACAAACAGGCACCAACGTTCTGATCAAACACTGCCTGTGCAGCGGGTGCTGCCACACTGGATTGGGGCAACCACTGCTACTCTTGGGCAACCACCTACACCCAACCCAAAAAAAGCTCCTAAAACCACAATGCAGTGGGAGAGATACGGTAAGCTGGGAACACACAGTAGGAAGTTCCTGCAGGATCACAGGAAGAGGTCACATAGCACAGATGTTTTCCAGTTCAAGCAATCAAGAGACCAGGAAAGGAAAGTAGGAGAAAGACAAGGGCAAGCCCTGAAAATGCTCAACCATCATATTTTACCTTCCCTTCCAATTTCAGCACTTCCATCATCCATTTCAGCAAGGCTTTTCATTTTTCTCCATTCTGCCAACAGCTTTAGCTACAGCAAAGTTTTGGCCTGGGGGAGGCATGTTCCTATTGAAACCATGGCATTCTCTCTCATGGCAGGTAAGCCCTTACTTCCTGCTTCTGCAGAGTACAGGCTGCTCAGAGGATGGGAACTGGCACTAGGCCTGTGAAGAGAGGTGGGCCAGGGCCCAGGAACTCTCCAGAGGACAAGACCTACCTCCAGCAGGGGCCACAAGGGAGGGCACAAGTGTCACAGGCACCTGGAATTTCACCAGTCCCTGCCCTGAAGCACCCACCTCCTCATCAGAGGAGAGCTCAGTAAGGGAAAGGAGATGAAACAAAATAAAACACACGATTGAGGGGAAAGAAGGAAGAATCTCGACAATTCAATTATGCAAGCAGTCTGCATATGGAAATTGGAGTATCTGATCAAGTTTGGCAGTGGGCACGGGGACTTTACGTATGACTGGAATTAATTCTCGTGCATCTTCCTAGAGAACATGAAGAAGCACTGTAACTAATTCATGTCAGATGGGACACTAAAGTGTTCCCTACACAAGAGATTTTGGTAAAAAGCCAACGTCTAACAACAACAAAAAAATACTGCACAAGTTCAGTAGCAGCTATCAGTGCTTGGATGGCCCTTTCATCCATTAATGATTTTTTGCTACTCTTTGTTAATTCAGAAGGACATGAAACATCCAAAACAGTAACTAGTGGTGTTACCTAAAACCAGGTGAACTTACCATGCTAAAAACCCCATCTATTTAAAAGATAAGACTTCTGATTGTACCTTTTATTATACCTTTTAACAGTATACAAAGCAGTGCAGTACTAAGATGACTACACACACCCATGGATTGATTTTAGTGAACTTTTCCCTTAATCCAAAATTCCTGGAAAGGAAGAATCCTTAAGGTCTTGCCCCACCCCTCCACTTGTTCTGAACTACTCTTAGATACATTTGTTTGCAGGACAGTACTGCAGTCATGCAAAATGTGACTGCTCAGTTTACTCTTATAATTTACTATCTTTACCTTTTAAACCAGACTGCTCTCCTAATACACTAAAAGCTGCCCTTGGTAGGAAAAAAGAAGTGTCACCCAAAAGGGTTTCATTCACTTTTCAGACAAACTAAAACCCTAGTCTGTGCTGAAAATGACAGCCAGAACAACAAAAATCACATCACCACAGGTATTTGTTTTTTCCTTCCTTTTGAAACAGGAAACCAACAACTTACTTTCCCACTGGAACAGTTACATAAAGGCTAGATATCAAATCTCAAAGCTCCTCAAAATTTCAAAGTCAATGAAAGCCAGATTCTAGAGGGAGACAACATGGGTAAAAAAAGTATCAATACACATGATATTTTAATACAAAATATTAGCTTTTTTCTTTTTTTTTTACACAAGTCAGTTTTTTTAAAATATAGAACCTTAAAAAAGAACAAATTGCTATCCACACACTATAAACACTTGTTTGTGCTCAGTTTGATCAAGTTATCAGAACAATTTAAACACCAGTCCATCGTTTAAACACTGCCTTGAAGTTGGATGAAAACTATGCCGCACTGTGCGCTACCATTATTGTATGTACAGGGTGAAGCGCCATCGGTCGGGTTTAATACGGTAATAAAAAACTGTTCAGTTATCAGGTTCTTTGTGCAAGGATTTCACATTCTACTCATGCTCATGACAGGTCTGTATTACATTTCAGTGGCACTGGTCTGAGCAAGCACAGGTAATTCTGTGAATGTTCACCGGAAGAATGTCCGTTACATGTTCTGGAAGTACGAGTTCTTCAGCTGGATAAAAGAAAACTTGTTAGTTTAGGGGAAATAACTAGCCTGATTAGCCAGAATTTAACAATTTCTAAGCACTGAAAGGAATTTTGATTTCTCAAAGTTGAATAAAAGTAACTATCACATTTTCATAAAGATTAACTATGTAGCAGGTACATCTCAGGAATATTTGTAATTCCCCGTTTTTTGAACCCACAGAAAGGAAAAAATTTCCCTCAGAGTTGGAGATCTTAAAAGGTCTTGTTTTAGTAGTAAATCATCCACAAGTTGCAGGTTGTTAGCCAAGTAGATTTAGGATGATTTACTTGCATTACAGTAATTTACACAATTGAGCTTTAGGCATACAGTACAAAACTATGAACAAAAAGGTGAAGCAAACTTTTTTATTTATATTCAGGTAAAAACATTAACCTGATGAAGTAAATTATTGCAGATTTGAGAAATCAGCACATAAAACAGTTGGACAGAGCATTGCTTACAGGTGCTTTATCTGTGTCAAAAGACAAAGGCTGAACTGCTTGTTCCAAGCTAGCACTGGGGGGAAAGAAAAAAAGAAAAATAAAAAGGAGAAAAAAACTACAAAATTAGCCAGGAACTTAGATCAAGAACAGGAAAACTGTTTACTCAAACAGGGAATGAAACAACTAATTTGTCTTTTAAAAAACTTTACATCAATTCGAAATGCTCTGGGCCTTACCACAATACACACTGGCCAGCCCAAGCTGTTGGACTTGAACTACATGAAAGAAATAATTCTTCCTTGCCTCCAGTACGAGGCTTTTGCTGCCTGAATCACTGTGTAAACAGCTCTGGAGCGCTCTGGTAACGACTGTCGCCATCATATCCTACCACTACAGTAAAACTATGCTATAAGAAAGGTTCTACCTAGTTACAAAGGCTGAATTATATTGACAATATATATTTGATTTCAGTAAAATTTAAATTATCTTAATCAGAGAAAGAGGCATGGAGCAGTTAAATGCCCATGCTAACCAAAACATAACAATTGTTGAATGTTGCACACAAAAAGAACCAAGTGAATTGCACATCAGACAATACATGAGGATGGGTAAAATTAGAGGCAGGTGAGGGTACACAGAACTAGTCTACTAAACTAGATTCGTCAAATACATGGTGTATTTTAATTTCTGTACTTATGTACAAAAGTTGTCTTTGGAGGAAAAACTTCAGACTTAGCTAGATGGATACACACAGCCCAGTATTAAACTGCACAGCGACATTTATTGTTCCAGCCTGGAAAAACATCCCTTTTTAAATTTCACACAGCAAAGCAAGTTAAAAACTTCACTCATCAAATAAATGATAATTTAAACAAGAACTTGCTAAAGAAACCTTGTCACAACAACTTTTAGGGCCTGATCACTTTAAGTCCATAGGGGCTTTTAATGAATATCAACCAAGTGTCTTTGTTTATAATCTGCAAGCCGTTTTTCTACAACAAGAAGGCGTAACACGTTTCCTTGACTCAGGTGATATATTTAGAAAAGAATCATGAGTTTCTCTTTTGCTGTAACAGGCAGACATTGCATTTTTCATTGTGATCAGGAAAGATGGAATGACTGCTGCCCTTCTCTTGCAGCTATCAAGAGTTTTTCACGCATTATCTCAATGGTTGAATAGTCCGGCAATTTGAGATAGTTCACACAAGTCATTACTGAGGGTAAGAAATCATCGGGATTCTCTGTGGACTCAAATGTCTTCCGTACAATCGTCAAGGGAGGATTCAAACTTCGGAAACCTGTTAATGAGAAAGACATTCAGAATGGATGCTCCTCAGGCTGCTCCTCCTGAACACCCACAGCTGACTGCAGACACCCCCCAGTGACAGAAGCACACATCGCACAACTGACTTCCTCTCCACCTTTAAAAGTTTACAATACAGCTTTATAAAGCTGCAGTGAGCTAAAAAATACCTAAAATCCTGCCTGCAGATTCATTCTCCAAGATGAATTTAAGATAAAGAAATAATCTGGATTAATCTACTTTTAATTGTGTTCTGCATGTGCAAAAATTCTATTCCAATAATAATATTTTTAAGAGTTTTTTGGCTTCACACGAATTTTTGAAGATTCTCAGGAATTATCTATGACTGTAGTACCTTATTTTTCTTACTCCAGCTAAGATTTTTATACTCCTAACACTCAATTGTGTCTGCACTCTCTCCATAAAAGAGCTCCCAAAAATACTTATAAAAAAAGAATAATCAAGTCTTTCCCCCAGATCCCAAAGAATGTAAATAGCAGAACAGACGCATGAGTTCTGTTTTGACTTGCAAAGCACTCAGCTGAGAATACAGTAAAATGTGTGTTCTACAGTGGTCCCTAGCAGAGACAGCAAATTTCTCTGTTTACTGCACTGCCTCTTACCTAAATGCTGAAATTCAAAAGGGGGAGAAATTAAGTAAGATTAATCCTACACTAAGTATTGTCTCCTTTCTAGAAAGGAGACTATTGTTTTCAGGTTACAATGCGTAAGTTTGTTGTCATAACTTAATGCCCCTCTAGACAAGAAATACAGTATTAGGAGCTTTACTTGAATTTTTCGGTTTTATTTAAATTTTGAACTCTCTCTTGTCCTCTGACAGATTTTCTGGCAACAATTTAAACCTGGAGAGTCAGCTGAAGGAAGTGTCATGAGATTAACACAAAGGTTATGAGAATTATACCTGAAGTCTGCCCAGCCACTTCTGAAATTAGGAATGTGAGACTATATGAACCTCTCAAACACAAGTTAAGGAATTTTTTCCTATACTGAAGTAACCGTCTTATTCTGAAATACATCAGTAACAGTGATTTCATGCACAGCAATATGTAATAAGGAAAACCTACCTCCTACAGGCAGTCTGGGGCTGCCTGTCACAAACTGAAGAAACAGTCTTTGCTGCTCACTATCGAAACTACTGAGAATTTCAAAGAGATACTTCACTGCTCGACTGAAAAGGGAAAAGAACCAAGAGAATATTATTTTGTTTGTAGTTAAAGTAACTGCATCAGATTAATATTCAGTGCCGTATGAATATTTTCAAATAAATATCCAATAATTCCTTTAGCCTGAATATCAGTGTATGTATTTTAAAAAAGTATTTTCTACTGTTTTGGTTTGCTGTTTATTTAAAAAGGTAACATATTACCTGTCATGTGTATAACCGTGATCAGGCCTGCAACATTCCATTAAAGTCTTTGCATCCCAAGTGTCTGTCTTGCTGCCACACAAGAGCTGCTCCAACTGTAAAATTAAACAACACGGAGTAAGTGTTCCCCTTTGCATTGCAAAGCACCAGGAACACCAGAGTACCACAAAGGCTGGGCTAACACACTGTTCCAGAGTGTTTTAATGCTTGTTCTTAAAGTCAAAGGTCTGAGTTTATAAAGGTAAACAAACGCCTCTAAGTACAGTCTTCAAACAGACTTCCTCAACGAGGAATAAAACATTCTCTAGTCCAGAGAACCATAATTGTGACTCAATTCAGTCCACTTAAGAGTGTGAGCATTTTACAAGGAAATTGATATTATGGTGGTGGTGGCAATAAAGCAAGACCATCTATCCTTATTCTTTTCCCCTTCATCTGAATCTCTTCTTACTGCCTGAAGCTTTGCTAAACAGCTGACTACTTGTTTTATTAATAGAACATCCAGGTAGCATCCACATCTATCTATAGTTATTCAGAGGTACTGCAATACAAGGAATTAGAGTACCCATACCAACACAGAGAAATGAAGTATGATACATAAATTAAAGCACTTCTCAGAAAAGCTGGATACAGACAGTTTTAAAGAAAATTGAGCAGTTCATAATAAAAGCATAAAATAAATGACTACTGAACAGAGAAATCTTTAACAGTTAAGTGTGCAATTTCAGGGACACGCAAGTTTTACTAACATGCCTCAGAAATGCAGTGTCATCAGACTGCCACAAATGCCCTGCACCCAGGTTAAGACTGCCCATACATGCAGATAAAGGTTATAAAAGCAGCAGCAAAAACACTTTCACCAACCTCCTCAGGATAGAAGTACTGGAGATGACTAAGGGGGAAGACCGACTCAAATCCATCTCTGAAGGAGTCAAACTGTCTGGCAACACCTTCATTTAGTGCCCAGAATATAACCAACTGCAGGGAAAGGAAAAAAAAAAATTTTAAAAAAAGCAATTTGAACAAAGAAAGCATTCAGGGATCACTCCTGTACAAAAGAGTACAAGTACAGAAGCCAGACTCCAGCAGTCCAGCCATATGCTCATTGGAGCTACCACAGGGTGCACACACTGATTCATGGAGGTACTCTACAGCATTGCCTCATTCTGCCTTAATTCATAATTTAGATTACCCTAACATGAACATTATGCAGTATTTAAACAACTTATTTGCCTTTGTTTTCAACAAAACAAATAAACAGAACTCAGAACAGCTGGTTAAACTGAACCTATTTAACAAAAGAATATAAAGTTAATCTGAACATTTGTTGGTTTTAGAAGCCTAACCTAGGTGTTCTCTCTCTACACCATTTAAAATGCAGCAACTGAAGTAGAGATCCATAGGGCATCACTGGCAGTATCATCTTCATCTCCCCATGGAAATACATGGGTCCCTATTCTAATATTAAGTTTAAAAAAAGTAACTTTAGCCCATTTGATATATTGGGTAGCTTAATATTCTAAGAATACATAGGAACAAAAGAAGTAACTTAATTTCAAGTTACTGGACTATGGTTAAGAATCGTGATGCAAAAGACAGTAAGACACTAATCTAGGCTTTTTGAGTGTAATTTTTCTGGTTTGTTTTGGTTTTGTATCTGTAGTTACCTCCTCAACATTAAATTAGCTTCCAAAGTGGATAGCACATACTGAAACAACAATCAGTGGTGGGGGGGAGGAAGGGAATATGACACAAATGAGACCAGAGTTCTTTTAAATCAATCTCCTGCAGCCAGTATTTCTCCACTAAATTAAGGTATTTTACACGGCAGATTGCAGGCCAAGTTCAGATTCTTGTGTCAGTCAGTGCTATTGATGATTACACTTGCCTTGGATATCCTCAACTCCAGCACAAAAGGAGGGCTGGCTGTAAAATATGTGTTGTCAACACAGAACTACTAGTTTTAAAATGTGTTAAAAGCTCTGGGCTGTGGTGCTGATTGAAGTCCTCTACAGATGCAACTGAATAGGATTAAAAAGTTCATAGGTCCTGCTGGAGCCCTGAAGCAAGTATTTAACTCTACCCCAATAACTGAAGAGTTACTGCTTCCAGAAAGCTCTCAGATACAAAAGCTCGTTAGGATCTGCTGATAAATTTTCCTACAGAAGAGTCAGGCATTGGATTTCAGGCAAGGTACATTGCACGACTTTCACACCCCAGGTTTTTATACTGAAGAGGAAGGTAGTAAACAGCAGCAGCACAAAAAACTCTTCTACAAAATGTAATATTCTATGGCTATTCGAACAGCAGAGTTGCTTACCTACAATTGTGATTACTTTTTATTATCAAGAGCATATGGTATAGTTAAGCTGCACTGTATTCTTGCAGATTCAAAGAGAAGATCAAATTGCTAGAAAAAAATCTACTACTGAAACTTTTTGTTCACAAATTTAGAACATGCAATGTAGCCCCTTTATAGTACAGGGGAGAAGAGGGGAAAAAAAAGACAAAAAAAAAAAAAGAGAGAGAATAAAGTCTTTCACTATATTGGTAATTGAAGCAGTTCTACTATCTGATAAAGGCAGCTCCTGTGGGAACTGTCCTTGGGGGGAAAAAAGGGAGGTAGAGGGAAGAATGACATGATGGCAGGAGAGGCATGAAAAGCAACAGTAGGATATTCCTGCTTTATAAATGACTTTTCATGCTAATCCTCACGTAAGATGTTAATGAAAATGACATGTTCAAGAGCAGGGCAGCTGACTCACAGGGAGCTGTGCAGGCAAGCCGATCAATTAAATATATTGTTTCTAAAATGCAATTCATCATACTTGTGATGGAGAGCACACTAATTTTCCCTCTGAAATCTTTTCTATTTCTTTCACATCAAGTCTGTAAAGCTATAAAGACAAGGATAGGAAAAGCTGCACAGAGGTCCTTGAAGAAAATAGTTCCAGAAGTTTTTAGAAGGAGAGCAAGTTTTCTGTCATAATCTCCTTTTCCTTTACAATGCCAGAAGCCTGCAACAGGACAACTGCAGGACAACTGAGCCATCTGTATGCCTTTCTCAGTGTATCAGATATCTGATATGAGTTACTTAGGGGAAAAAAAAAAAAAAAAAAAAGACTGCGAACTGTATGGAAATAAGACTGGAATGCTTGAATGCAAAATTACCCAGTAAACAGAGACTGCAAATTCTGTTTCTAATAAAATGTGAAAGTTTGTATTGCCCCTCTGTTAGGTCTGCAAAGAGCTTTATATCCAAATATATTTAATTTTTAAAGTGATTCTTGACTAGCAGAATTTGCTTTTAACAAATAAATACATGACAAGTGGATAGGTAACAGTTTGGAACTGCAAGGTGAATAACAACTGCTCAATATTCACTTGTAAGGATTATGGAACAGCTTTGCAAAGTTCTCAGTTGACAGGCAGGAACTTACATGACCCTTATTGAACTGTTTCTACCAAAACATCAGATGTGTTTCTTATCAGTGCTTCAAAACTTAACAGCCCTCAGAGTGAAAGTGGCAGTACCCTAACCTGTCAAGAAATGCATTATTTAGTAACTGGAATACAGTAATCCTCCCCTTCATCCCACTCACAACTTCATGTGATAGGATCACATTCTCTCCATCTTTCCTCATCTCCTTTCCAGGCTGTTTTTAACTGATTCCCTTTATCCCTTTCTTAGACAGAAACAGCTTTGTTCAGCAGTATCAACCTTCTGTTTTTCTATGCCTTACGTCCCTTTTGATATAGGAATGAATCAATACACAGGGGGACTGTCAATTTATTCTGACAATGTTTTGTTATATTTTCCTTACCCATTCTTTCTAGGGTTCAGGGTTTTTTCACACGTGTTTGGGGTTCTTTGGTTGACTGGTTCAGTTTTCCTTGGGTTTTTTGTTTGTTTGTTTGGTTTTGGTTTTTTGGACCAAAAAACTACTGCTCTAATTTTGACTCACAACTGCTGATGTTTTCTTAAGTCTGAGCCAAAAAAGTTACACTACTATTACAGCACTTCAAAGGCCACTGGGTAGCAGATACTAGATCACAATTGCTAAAGAATTTGCTAAATCACTATTCCTAAACTATTCATCATCATAACCAGATGTGGAAACTTGTTCAAATATTCTGAAATTCCACTGCTCAAATGAATCCACTTACAACACTTTTTCTTCAAAAAGCCAAACTTCTCACAAACCACACTTTTTGTACAACACTATTTTCAAGTCAGGTGCAACTGGATTCTAACAGTTTTAGTGTAGTAATAATAACCTAGTACAGAACAGAAGTGGTAAGTAGGAAAATTATTGTTGTGCCTAGCTCATGAGAATGAACTGAAATATATATGGAAACAAACTACCTGGGAGGAAGAACAAAGAATTTGAGTCATAAGTTTGCTTTTACATACTCTGAGATACTCCTCTAAATTGTGGATAGTGACCGGTGTGTCTTTTCCCCCTTTTTTCAGCTCAATATTGGGAAACCCAGGAAGCGTGAAGTCCAGCCCTAGATCTTCCACTGAGCAGCCATTCATAGTCAGAGCCTCCAATGCATACTGTAGACTTTCTTTGGTCTAAAAAATTGGAAGTGAAAACCAATGAGAACAGTTAATTCAAATAAACTTATCCAAAAGTTATGACTTCTAAAGCAGCTTTGACTAAGCAGACATTTCTGTAAGAGTATAACCATTGAAACTGTTACAGTACTCCTTGCTTTCCTTCTGTAGTTTTCATACATAACAGGAAACCAAGACAAAGCAGATAAACAAGCTTAATGGATAACCTGGAAAGTACAGGAGTACATTTTTTTCTAGCAGTTTAGGAATTGTGTAATATGCCAGAAGACAAACTATCTAGAAAATACTACTGGCAAGAAAAGGAAATGTGAAATATGCTATGGCTCAGAGGCTGGTTTTTCCTTATGACAGTTAATGGCATTCATATTTGGCATGCATATTTACATTTTTCAGCTTTCATCCACCAGGTTTCAGGTTTTTCAAACTCTTGGGAAATTAAAGGCAGTGACCAAGGAGAGAGAGTGAGACAGTGAGGTAAAGAGGAACAAAGACCCACAAGCTTGCAATAATTTCACTAGTAACAAAGCAGGGTATAAATCAGGTTATTACTTCCTACATCTATTAACACTGGATGCTAGAAAAAGCATGTGTGCCGAAGAACTTTTATCACTACTGCCACAAGGAACTGTGGTATTTTCAGCTAAGAGTAGATATCCTTGAAAAATTCATGTTATGTCTGAAAGAACCTGAATGCTCGTGCATGGCGACAGTTTACATCAATTCTGCATACAGCTCTTCAGTGAAAAGAAGAAAAAAACCCCCTACAGAAATGGCACTTCTATGAAAATCTGACTAACCAACTAGCAAAAAAGCCAAGCCTTTTGACTGTTCAAGAAGCAAGGATAGATTTTTTTTTCCCTCTGATATTTAAATTGGTTAGTCTTTTTAACGTGAACCAAAACAACTTAGGCAAACGTGGCAATTTTAGACGTTTCTAGACTGTGTTGAATCACACAGAAGAATCCCATAACGAATTTCTCATGCTAGACTTTACAAAAAGACTGTTTTATAATTACTAGCCACTGATCTAATCACATTAAAACTACTTTGTATGAGAACAAAGTAATTATCACTATTACAATCAGTATTAAGCCCTATGATACATTCTGAATTACTGCTACTTCATAAAATCCAAATGTGTAAAGATGCACTCTTCCATTCTTAGGGTTACTTTCCCACCTGAGTTTTATCCTGTTCAAGTCTTTTCTTTTGTCTTACAATATCTTCAAGGTGATATATTGATTTGGCTACTACTGGATCAATACTGAACAAGTCATGCGATGTCAAGGAAGTTTCCTGTCGTAGCATCCACTTATAAAATGGAAGTCCAAGAGGAAGGTCCACCTGGAAACAAAGCACTGAACTGTTTAGTATTGAACTGTCTTCCAAAAGTGTATCTTTTACTATTTCATCTCTTGACCAGATCTACAATACTATCTCGTACTACTGGCACACACCAGAACACCGTGTCTGAGTGGTTTTGCCTCAGAAATTTAAAGTCAAGAAAACCTAAGTGACTGCCTAGTGCATATACATTAAAGCCATCAGCAAGCTACCAAGTGGAGTAAAAATGAGCCCAAAACATTCTTGAAAGAAGACTGGAGAGAGATTGCAACACACAGCAGATAATGGCTTTTCCTTTCTACAATAAGGTCTCAAAAGCCACTGTAAAGATCTTCAACATGTATTACCCTTTCCCCCCACAAAAGTTCAGCTGCATCCCTGTCCTCTTCCCTGCCTCCCCCCAGACTGCCATTACTTCTAGAGCTGAAAGGACTACCATTTAACTCTTATGCTTTTATCCCTCAACAAAGGTAGTGCTTTTATTTGACCCCTTCAGAAAAGATTTGCTATTTTATTCTCACCAGTCTGAAGTCCATGATTGCCTTGGCCATTAGTTTTCCCAGAAAGCGGAACTTCATTTTAACTTTTGCAATGTGAGCTGGCTTGGCTGTTCTACCAAAAGGAAGTGCAAAAAGGCCTTGAAGGTTATGAATGTACTTGGTACCTTCCTGGCTTCCTGTTGAGGAAGAAAGAAAGAAAAAGGAATGAGTTCAGTACTTACACTACTAGTTTCTTTCAAGATGCCAGTGGCATTCAGATAATCTCAACCAAATTTCTTACAGAAAAAACCCCCCCAACCATATCAAACACACACAAAAACCCCAACAAAACCCACAAAGAACATCACACACTACCAACAGGCACATTATCTGACCACAAACAGAGGCACTCTCTGTGTAACTAAAGTCAACTTAGAATCAATTCAATGTTAATCAATATTTATAGTTTAGGTAGTAGAGTAATTACCTTTTGGATTGGCTAAAGTCACTTCTTCTCCCCTCCAAAGGCCTAAGTCTGCTCTCTGTAGTTCCTGAGATACAAGTGCATAGAACTCTAGTGTAGGGCCTAGGCCTGTGCCAACCTTCAGGGAACAGAGGGTGAGGGGAGAGGAGGGGGAATGAGATAAATAAGTAAATAAATGAGTCCATTAGGTCAGTTTGAATATAAAAATCTCTACTTAGTCTGAGAAATATAATACATTATTTGCTATAAAGAAGACTGCATTGCAAAAAGCATCTAGAGAACCTAACATTTACAACATGACAGAGGCAGCCTGGAAAGACCATATATCAGAGGAAGTAACAGTGGAGTAAAAGTATTAACCACCTCATGATCATATTATAGAGGAAACACACACAGCTGTTTGCTTAAGAGTTAGGAAAAAAAAGTGCTCTGCTGACTAAGACTGATTATGAAATTTAGATCAGAAAGAGCATCTCCTAGCAACTAAAAATCACAACCAAGCACATTAGGGATAATGAAAGGATAAAATTCTTTAGCATCAGCAATGTGAAAGACAGAGTCTGACCAAGCCATTTTAGGAAAGCTGTAGCTGTTTTGTATTGATCTTCAGTAAAAAGGGGTTAAATTAGACTGCATTAATATTACTTACTTCATTCTCATACTGGATTTCCAACATGGCTCTTGAACTGCCTAGATCCTGCATCACAGATTCTGCCTGTTTCAACAGCTCATCTCTGTTCACAGTGCGCTACACATTAGAGAAGTTTTAAGTAGTGAAATTATGGCTTTAAGTCCCAGCTCCCAAGGCAGTTACAACAGGAAAAAATCAGTTATGAATGTTTTTCCACCCCATGCCAATAGTTCCACAGTTCAACAATTTTTAAGTTTATACTCTGACATAACAGTTCTTGCTTCTATATGAAAACTATTTAGAATGAACGTGATCAATATAAAATGAGAAAATAATGCCTTACATTTATATCAATGTAACTAACAGGTACTATTTTTGCCAAGAATATGGCAATAGGGCTATGATATAGCAAAGAAGTATTGTCACATGATGTTGTTTACCTCAAACTACTATGTAGAAAAGAAAACAGAGTAAGGATGCTGAAACCCAAACAAAAAGCCCAACAGCACTGGGATTCCTACATGTGGGAACCTATATTCTTTTTGAATTTGGTTCTCATGTCTCCTTGTCTTTTTTCCCCACAAGTATTCAAGATCATATAGCATATATAGCAGATCTTATTTTAAGATAAGGTATCTCCAGATTCAAGGCAGACATCCAAGACTCCCTCAAATTTAACACAGTCACAGCTTAGTTTTATTATGTTGTGACAGTTGATTTACCTTCCCCAAATACTAGGACAGTATTTTTGTTTATTAAGGGTCTACATACTGTAAATTCTTCTGAGAATCAAGCAAAACAGATCTCCAAGCCAGTATGTGGAAATATCACTAATGTTACCTAGAACTCTGTGTTCACTACTGGAGTTCAGCTTCAGGAATTATTACAACAGGGCCCCGCTGAGGCGCGGGCAGGCCGCGGCTGCCCCTCCTGCCCTCATGCGGCCGGCACGGAGAAGACACTGCTGCGCCTTCTGCTGGGCCATCGCAGGAACTAAACCCACCTCCGTTCTTCCCTACACCACCGAACTCACAAGTTTTACAACTAAGTCTTGCTCACAATGATATTCTTAAAGACAATATAAAAATAAACAGATCCTTCATTCCATCTTAAACAAGATGTACTTACTTTTTTCCTGTCCAGTCGCGGTGCCACTCTGCTGTCCTGAGAATCCGACTGATTGATCTCTGGATTAGTATCCAGCAGTCTTTGCATGGCTCGGTCGCGGTCAAAGGCTGTCACATAAAACAGCATTTGGCGGGTATCAAATGGAAAGAAAAATGGGCTGCAAAGAGCATTGGATTAGTCAGTTGAGTTCCAAGCAGCATCTTTGACTATCATTTAGTTTAAAACACAATAGAAATGTAGTATGTCTGAAATTAGTTCTTTATTACAACTGGTGAAAGCAGCCTCCAAAGAAGCCCTCCAGAACACACATTAGTTTTAGTTACAATGCTTAGGAGCAAGAGTCTAGAGAAATGCAATATATGAAGGAGACAAAAAATTCCAGAAACTTTTAACTCCTCTTGAAAAATAACTCCAAATACTTGAATGCCTTGATTGTGCAAAGTTTACATCAGAAACTAAAATTCCTTGTTCATTACTGTTCCACAATTAATAAATCTAACCAGTCAAAAGATTTAAGCTCAAGCTCCCATACTGGGCAGCAGGAAGACGTAAGAACCTGCCTAGAGCAGCACCACTATTCTACCTTCCACCATTTGCAAAAAATACTTCAAATAATCTGTGAAAGACTACCAGAGAAACTTCTTATTTTACGTAATCGCTTCTACTATTCTCAAAGGCATGTGTATGTTAACAGTGTGGTCCCTCTGTTGGCATTAAGTGAAAAGGCAGTTTCATTGAACAAATACTGCTACAGTTGTTTAAGAATACACATTCGTGCTCATCATCTGTTATCTGGAATGCTTATGAAGGAAGTTAGAAATCTTATTTTAAAATGAAGCCAAAGAGTTTCTCTAGACTGTCTATTTCCACAGTCAGTTGTCACCAGTACTGCTGCAATTAACATGTTTGAAAAATCCAAGAATGTCAACTCTGATTTCTCATTCTTTCAAGTGAAAGAGCTTTGCAGCTTGTTCTCTGTATCAAGATACTACAAAGTACTATATATATAGCTTTATAAAAATTATTTATATTCTTTCATCAGTAATGATAAACATATTTTCCTTTGTACCATGCTGAATATGCCAAGATAATTACAGTGATATGGTAAGAATGTCATTAAGCAGTTTAACACGAGAAAAAAAAACACCTGAATAATCAAAATTTCAATGGAAACCCCTCAGATTGCTCAGCAACTCCTGTAAGAAGTGGTCCAAACTTTGCAGCTAGTCTATCCCTCAGAATGTGATTTAAACTATGCAATACAGGTGTAAGCATCCATCCAAGTGTCACTACGTAACTTGGCAAGACTTCTGTGACTACATTTTGCACTCTCAGGAGTCCTGTAAGGTATGATGCACTGTGCTGCCCAGCCAAGATTCCTACTGAACTGCAATTAGAGACAGTACACAGCAAATCACTCATACCATGTTTTTCCAAGTTCTGTCAGCCAAGTCGGGATGTTTCCTGTCATAATTACCAAAGGGTCCTGAAGCTGCCTGTTTGCTTTTGCTGTCAGTTTACTGTTGATAAACTCCGAGGTTGGAATTATCTCCTTGCAGACTGCATTCTGTGTTAAATAAAAGCAATGTATTTCTAGTTAGAGAAATGCTGACAGAAATAACAAGTCTTTGTTAAAAAAGAGTTTTAATGCTTCTAATTTGCTTATCATGGAAAGTAAAAAAGCTTTCATTGCTGTTTTGTTCATCCAGAGTCTAAGACATGAAAGAAGGACTGAGTAGATTTTTACTACTAATTTTCTTTCCAGGAATAATGGTGGTCCTTTCAACTTAAGGAAGGACAAAGCATGGGAATTGTGTTCAACACACTATAGAGAAAATATGACTGATTGTAAGAATTTACAGCCTTCATCTTATCAGGAGTTAGAGAAACATGTAGGAGAAGATGGCAGTATTTGCATTATTCTGTCTTCTTGAGGGGGAGCAGATGGGGGAAAAGGTTACACAATGTTAAGAGGTGGTTCTGTCCTGAACCAAGTATCAAAGTGATTTAAAAAGTGCTCTACTCACATCATACAAGTAATACCAGTATCGACTGATAGCGTGTAAAACTCTCAAAAGAAGAATAACATCTAATGAGGGGTCTTCAAATGTTATATTTTCAGGTGGAGTAGATATGAGGTAAATTTCCAGAGGATTTAATACCGAAGGGCATACACCATCTAGCAGGAAAAAAACAACATGTTAGCAAAACAATCCAGTTAGAAGCTTTCCCAAGGTCTAAATATTAGGAGCCTAGGTAGTATTAGTCATGGCATTCACTTAATGACAACAGTTTAGTTAAACAACTAAGTAAATATCTTACTTTTAGTTTTAATATGCACATTAATATGCTTACTATTTTTATACTACATCTGCTTTAAAAGAAACACTATAGTGTCTGTAAACATTGTGAAAGTTCTGAAAGGACTGAGAGGAAATCGAGCATATAGCAAGGCACCACACTCACCATGCCACAATTCATCATGTTTTTTAGAATTTCTAGGGGAGGTTTTTGTGGGAGCAGTTTGTGCTCTTCCTCTTTTACCACCAACACAGTCCTTATTACCATCTTCATCCTCTCGCACAGGTTTGTACCTAAAAAGTGACCAAAAGTTAAAAGTATGCTTTGAAATGCTAACTTACAGGGAAACAAAAGCACTTTTAAAGGTGTTAGTTCTCAGATTTCCAGAACTTTACTTGAATGACAGTTAAAAGCAGAAAGACAAGAACACTGCACTGGGATATGATCCAGCCTCCAAAGAAAAGTATTTCAAATGGGAGAAAAAAATGGGGACCCTTTGGCTCCATGAACTGGAAGGAGAGAAGGCAAATGTATAAACAAAAGCCCAGGATGATTGACGTTAGTTAGGGTTAGGTTAGGGGGTTTTTTGGTTGTTGTTTTGTGGGGTTTTATTTGTTTGCTTTTTTCTTTAGCACATTTAAATGTTAAAAAGAAGGAGAGTGCTGAACATTAAGATGTTCAGCATGGTCGTGTGTCAATGCTTCTTGCAAAGTATGGCCAGAGAATACATTCACCCTTACAGCAATCGACTGGGAAAAATCAGTATGAAGCTGACCATTACTTGCATACTGCACATTCTCTACTGTTTGTGGTTAGTTACCTAACACTAAGAATGTATGGGGTTTCTCCCCATCTAGCAGGTGTAATTTAAAATTCCCCATTTCTTGTTCACCAGCTTTACTCATGAGCTAGAAAGAACATCAGGAGCTAGAAATGAATTCTTACTAAGTTTTAAGTATCTCAAGCACATCAGGAAATTCACAGCTCCAGTTTTTGAAGGGAAAAAAAAGAAAACAGACAGCTATATTCCAAATTTCTTGATGTATATACATTTAGGAAACTGGAGAAGTTATTCCTGGATTTCTCTAGGCAACTTACCAAATGGTGTGCGTTTTTGTCCAAATCCCAGCTCTTCCCAATGGGTTGCTTTCATCATCTGTAGATTCCCTCTCTTCCTCAGCTTGCAAACTGTACTGCCTGACTGCTTGATACACAGTCATATTGTATGGCAGCAAGTGATCTCCAATGTAAAACTGCAATCTATGTCTCACATTCCCTGAATTTAAGAATTGAGCAGCCTGAACAAAAAAAACCAAAACCCATACAAGTTAGGAAACTTGTTGCATAGCTTTTCTTTAGGCCCCTCCCCTTACTCCCAGAGCAAAAGCTTACCAAAGATTCATCTATTTCTTCATCTGACCCATCATCATCACTATCTTCATCATCTTCTCTAACTCTTCCATAGCCTGAGACAAGAGAGAAGAAAGACATCCTCATTTGCTTTTCTTCATGAAATGTAACAATGCTTTGGTACTCTGACTGTTACAACTTCTAGAACTTTAAAACGTTCCAAAACGCATCAGTTAAAAACAGTAAGATTCAGAACTGCTAGAACAAATTTCAGTATCAACACCTGGCATCAAAACTGCCAAGTACAGTTTTGTACAGCCAGTGTGACAGTAGATTATACTTCTGTTAGTATTTTGACTGAACTGTTTACAAGAGGAAAAAGTTTGTCCCTGAAACAGAAGATTCTCTACAGCTTTAGTCTCCCCTGTGAGCTAGACATATTTATAGCTACCTTCCATTTGTCTTCAGCATAATCCTCAAAGGTTTTTACAGACTCTACACTGTCAGGAGGAACTATTCCAAAAAGGAAAACACAAGTGACTGTATAATATATAAATACCTCTAACTACAAGGTATCTTTCAATGGCTTGTACCAAAGCCAGAGGATCAATCTTCACAGGTCCACCTTTCCACTGCTTCACATTAGCACAGTCTGGATGTCTTTGCAGTTGGCATTTTAATTGATGTGTATTGAAGAATTTTAAAGCTTGCGATCCTCTGTTAAGAGAAAAACTCAAAATAATTTGTGAAAAAAGTTGCTACACAAAGAATCTAATAACCATAATTGCAATAAAAATGCATTAAAAGAGGCTTATACATGCATCTACAATTTTACTTGTTCTGAGAATTATTTGTCAGACTATTTCTCTAAAACTAAGCTACAACGGTTTGGATAAATAGAATTAAAAGTTTTCTTCTACAAGAACACCAGAATCCAACTTGGACAAATCTGGAAGCTACACAAACTGAGAGAAAGTCCAGCCTCAGGTCTGACTACAATGTGGCCTACACTACCCATCTTTGAAATCTGAAGTTGGTCAGCTGATGGCACAGGAGATTTAGAGCTGTGTTCACGTGCAGTGAAACAAGGATCAGAAAGGGGCATGGAAAAGGCAAGTACTCATTTATATGGGTTTTTCAATAAGGACCTAAAGAGAAAACCTGAAAGCTCCTCTGATTTTTTTCTTGCCAAGGATAGTTTATATACATGTTCCACCTCACCAAACTATCAATACTCAAAGCTAGCTTATAAGCCTCTTATATCTTCTGCTTCTACACAGGTGCCAGTAAAAGACTACCAACACTCAATGCCTCAAAATCCTCACTGACATAATCCACAGTAAAACCAGCAGTGAAACAATGTTACAGCAGTCTTGCTTCTGGTGTTTCATCTTCTATCAAAAAGAACAGCAGCATTTTGCTTCTATGATTAGCAGCTTTTTAATTTTGGTAGTTAACCCACTTTTTACAAAAATAATGTATATAAGGAAGCATTCTGAGATTACACAGCACATACTATTTGAAAGCCAGTATAGAGACACTAATTTCTTCTAATAAGAAATCAGTGTACTGCATTAATTCCCATTGATTTTAAGCTCCACAAAAAACACGTACTGAATTTTAATGTTAGTTACGTTAACGCTATAGTGTGAGGCTCTAAAACACCTAATATAATGGATGCTGTGTCACCACTAATGACAAAAAACCCTCCACACTACCTTACTACCTGAGACATAGAAGACCTTTGGTATTTCTAACTTTAAAGAAGAGTTTTTGAAAATTCACTTTCAATGCTCCCCCTCTCATGCTGAGCTTTTAGCCAGCACCAGAAATACTTTCAAAACTTACAACTTGCACTGAAACAGACTTACTGTTATATAGTAAGTGAAATCTAGTGTTGATTTACTGAAGTATAGAAAAGAAATTGTAGAACAGGTCTTTAGTCACTCAGATTTGTTACTTAAAAGGCAACTAACAAGCTGGACCCCAAATTGTTCTGTATCCTAAGACTCAGGGCAGGTCTACAGCTATTTTAAACTCTATTGACAGCCAAGACTTATCACTTAATCCACTCTCATCCTAGAGAACAGAACCTATATGAATAACAAAGTTTAGCACTGTAATACACTCTCTGCAATTTAATTACTCTGCCAAAAAACATCAGTGTCCAAGCAATAAACAGAGTGTTTCCAGTGTTTGTTACATGGGGACAAGCAAGACATTTGGATTTTTAAAGGGTAAATTTAGAGATTGCATTTAAAGTTACTCTATCACCCCCAATTTAAGTGAGACAAGTTTCAAGATGGTAAGTAAACATTTGGTAAAATATTTCATCTTCCACTGAAAAAAACCCCAACTGTGTCATTGCTTTTGTGTTTAACAGGGTCAGAAGTTTCCATTACCTCCTCTTATAGTTGTACTTCTACTTGTACTTGTCCTTTTAGTGTTGCTTGAAACGAGTTTTGGAAAACAAAAGCTTCCAACAAAACTGTTACCTGAGCATTAATCCTTACCTGCTCCCTGTTCCATTTCCACTAGGGAAGTCATGCACTTTAACAGGAAACTGTTCCATCTGACTGAGGCAGTTGTTCATTTTATGGACTAATGCCAACAAAGGTGCATTTTCTAATGGCTCTAATCTTCCAAGGGGCTCTTCTCCAGGAAGCTGAAATATAATCCAGTCTTTTAGTTACCTGCTTGAATTAAACCATCCTAAACAATTTATACCATAAATTAAGAATCACTACTCTCACTGAAAGCAGCAGCAGTATCAGGATGACTAAATGACGTAAGTTTATGAAAGACTTGTTTCAAAGAATGTGCTTTTCTCTCATGGTTTCAACTGAATAGCCCAATTTTAAGCATTTACCCTTAACCATGAGCAATAAGCTTTTTGGAAGTTTTAGTTATCTGCCTTCCTCTCTTCCACTTCACATTTCTTTCTTTAAAAACAGAAGACTAGTTTCTTGCAGTATTTAATCCTAAGTGATAATATTACTATCCAAACTCTTTCCGTATCAGCTTCTTAAAAGACAGAAACAACTTTTAAGTTGTTCAAGACTCAGACAATTGGCCATTTTGGCATTTTTTCCACTACTGTGTGGAACTTTCTGTAATTACAAGGTATTCAAAAAAGTTCATGACCTATAAAGACAGTGAACAATGTGAAAGTTGCAGTGTTATACAACTTAGATATGAACAAAACATTCTTTCTATATTCCACCTTTAAGATAAAGTCAACACAGAACTCCTCAGACGATTTTCTGAGAAAGAAATTTTGAGAGAAAGACAACTAAGAATGCCAAAAAAATAAACAAGAAAACTTACTGGAGAGGAAAAAAATACATGAAGAAATCTTTTCAATCTGATATCCCTGCTAACAGCATCTTTTTCACTTTTAGATGTCAAATAAAGCAGCAGTTGTTTAACAAACCCACTATGCTGGATTTCAAATGAGGAGACGTCAGATTCCGAGACAATGCTACGGATTTCTACAAGGCACTCTGTTCCACCATCCACCTGAAAAACATGAAGAGAGTCTTTTACTACCCAGGTATTAAGGGCTTAAGACATGGTATTTTTCCTTCTACTGCATGTAACAGCTCTAAAGGGAGGGGGAAAAAAAAGGGAAGTTTGGAATGTATAGTAACCCAATACAAGCAGCAACACAGGGCAAATAATCTGAGGATAAGCACTTCTCTGTTCAAGGGGAGACATTACAGGCAACATCTGCATTTTCTCTATTTTGAGAGAAATGCAAGGTCCCATTTCTGTCTCATGCAAGGTAAAGATAAGCTCCAAGCAAGGGTGCTTCCTGTTTAAAAAAAACCAAACAAAACCCCAACAACCCAGACTGGTGTATGTTTTACGTGACATTTGTGTGGGAGACAGGAGGAGGGAAAGTTACGTATTTTAATGATTGCTTAAATCAAAGCACAGAACACAGCTCAGCTCTTGTGATACTTCAGAAGTTACATATTTAGACCACCTACAAGGACCACAACTGTCTGAAAAGCAAGTCTGGAGTTCTTGACATGCTACCACATTCACCCCAATCTGTACTTCTTCTATCATTTTAACAAAATGCAGCTTCCCTCTCCTTCTCCCCTCAGTCTCGAAGTTCTTACTACAACCTGTATTTTCTTTAAGAATAAAGTCAATCCCTAACACTTAACTGTAGAACTTTTGAATGTGAAATTAAATACTATGCAAATGACACACTGCTAGGACTGGTCTTTTATCATAAGTGGTGTGTGTCAGAGCTTACACACTCATTCTAAAAAATTACTTCAAGTCATAATGACTCATAAGGCAAGGCGAGAAATTACTCTCCTCCCCCCAAGTAAGTTCGCCACTTCTAACCTGGAGGTTGAGTTGTTCAGTTGCAGTGCAAAGTCTCTGTAATACATTTAGTGCAGGATTGCTTCCGTCCATGTTTTCAGAACTGAAGTAATGTTCTACGAATTTATGGGCTTGCTCCTTAATCCAGCCCTTAATTTTTTCTCTGTAAAGAAGTACACAAAAGGAATTTAGCCACACTTAGCATTTGCATACATCAATATTACAAGTAAATACAGCCTGAGTATAATTTTCTCCATGTTAAACAGCAGTCACAGAAAATCCTTTGCTTTTATTCCAACACAGTCAAGTTCTTTTCTCTACAGATCACTTCTTGCATTGATTTTCTCAGTTCTCCGATTTTTCCCCACCATGCAACTTTAAACTATCCAGATGTTATTTTCTCCACCTTAATTTCTTGATTCTTTTTCCAGAATTATTTTAACTGTGGTTAAGCTCCAACTTCTCTGTAGGTGCTACTTAATCACCTGATCATAGCTGACATCATGTTACAAGTATTGTGACTTTTTTGTGTGTACCTGTTATTGGAAATGGTATCCTTGGAAGCAGCCCTTGCAAGACCACTTACTCCTGCTGTTCGTGCTGGTTCAATATTATTACTGTTGGATTGTGTGCTTAATCTTCCCCACGTTTTAGGATTTAAACTTGCCAAGAAAGAAGATTTAGGAGACTGAGTAGTCGTAGGACTTTTAGCTGGAGGAAGTAAAGAGAAAATTTAAGAGAATCAACAGGTTTATTACAGCTAGCTCTTTCTGCATTTTATAAGCTTACTTTAAAAAGGAGATAGAAGTGTCATACTTTAAGAATTATTTACCTTGATTGTCTACTTTGTCATCATCTCTTGGAGGGGAGTATTTTGGTCTCCTTGGCCCTCGTTTTGGCAGTCTTTTTCTCTTTAGAACATCACTCAGTCGTCTGCCCAAAGTTAAAAATAAATGTAACATATTTCCACCCATGAACATATTCATGCACACACCTACCCCTCAGTTTAAGATGCATCTGCCAACTACTTCCTTGAGAATTGAAGAACAGGTTCCATCCCAGAACAAGGATATTTCCTGCTCTAGGAGCAGGGGGCCTCAACGCTATAATTGACAAGACAAACTTGATCCAGAAAGAAGAGGTTTTGCCGGCTGTCATTTTTCTATTATGAGCAGTCAAATACAGCCAGAAGTGACACTAAACAGAGGTCCCTCATAATTTTCATACTTTGTGCATCCATCTGTTTGTTCATTTATTTGAATACACTTAAAAAGAAAAAAAAAATTCCACTAATCTCTACTGAATAAACACCAATCAATACTGGGTATTTTACACGCCTCCCCTACAAAAGCCCAAAAGCCCAGAAAACACTTCAACGATTTGTGGCATTTCTACTCGTCAATCACCACATGCCACAAGTTTACCTATTTCAATTCTTGTCTAAAATTACCAATATTTGACCTTTAAAATAAGAGCAAACTAGTAACTTATTCCTACATTGTATTTTAATTCTACAAGTCTACAAAATGATTGCTTTCCAACAAAACTTAAGGATAATTTCTTTTTTCTCCGGTCTCCAGCAGAAAGGAACCATGCACCATAGCTCTAAAAGAATCACTGTCCTCAACAGTTAGATGAGACAACAAGCTGTTGCTTTTGGCATTCTCCCAAAACAGAAAATTATTTAATATCATTATGATGTAACTATCAGGTCACCATTCTGGTTTTTTCTCTTTTAAACATTTAATATAAAATGAATCAAAACTACCCATTGAAAAATTCAACACCACTCCACATTTGGCTCTTTGGAGAAAAATACCACAGCAAAATGCAGATAACGTGGGCAGCCCACATCACTCTAGGCTTTTTTTTAAAAAACAAGGTAACAAAACCCCAAAAGAAAGCACCAAAGCCAGAGTGAACAGATTACTTTTCAGGAAACGCACTTACCCCTGTGGGCTCAGATCCAAGGAATCCTCCCGGCTGTGCTGTAAGCTGGGAGAGCCCAAATCTGCAGCTGCGTTGCCGGCAGCAGTGGCTGTCCCAGTACTTATTGTCGTAGTGGTACCCAGCGTTCCTGATCCATTAGTGCATACTTTTGGTGGGCTTGTTAGCAAAGCCTCAGACTCTGCCAAGTTTTTCACTTGGTGCATCACCCCTTTGAGAAAGAAGAAATCTTTGTCTGGTGGGTTGGTCTGAGGTAGGGGGAGTGGAGGGGGTGGTAGAGATGTGGTGGCAGGAACAAGGGTGTTTGAAAATGTAGAACTGAGTGTTATTTGAACCTCTGCTTTAACTATGGCAGTATTTTTTGCTCACGCCACCAATCAATACTAAGCTTTAAAAGCAGTCCAATCTTTTCTTCAAAAACTTAACCTACATAGTTTAAAAATAAAAAATTAGAGCAGTATGAACACCAGCTGAAGAAACCCCAAGCACAAAGACTAACACAAAAACTTCCTGCTAAAGATTCATCAGTTTTCTCCAGTAAGACTTCCCATGCAATTTCAGTGAGCCATCTTCGGCCTCAGTTCACCAGTATCTAGTGAGCCTGTACAAACTTGTTTTGGATTCTAAAAACACAAGCTTGTCTCCTCCAGAGTCTGGGTCAGCTCCTCCCCAGTAATATGAGGACAGCTTGCACAGATTCACCTTTATTATTCAAGAACAATATTCAATTTTTACAGCTCGGGGAGAGTGGAGAGAGGGGGTAAAGGACTCAGATTCTCCACAGACACATTTTTAAAATACTACATAAACAGGTGAAGAGGGAAAAAAAGAAACCACAATTTACCTTCTCTTCTGAAGTAAACACTAAAAATGTCAGGTAACTTTTGCATTAAAATCTCTGCCATCTGCAGGGCTCCAACTACTATCTTAAGGTCTTGACTCGACAGCATGGAGGCAATATGACTAAAACAGATAATTTATTAGAATTAGCTTTGTCTTTTTTTTGGCTGAGTTTTTCTTTCTAAATCAAGTCAGTTCATCTTGCATACACAGCACCGGAGACTGAAAGCAAACAAATTTCATAGTGCTTTTATCAAATCTATCAATAAAAGGACTGAAACAGTTCTCTTCCCACCTATATCACTTTTACCAAGTTCTAACATGGCATAAAGGAGAGAGTCTCTTATAAACACAGTGCTGTAGAACTTGGTACTGTCTTTGAAAAACTATTTAGTTTATTTTCCAGTTGCATCCTCAGATCCCCAACTTTATGCGTAACATGTAGGAGAGGCTTCATGAATAAAACCTAGCAGTTGAATGCTATGAGTCTGTTATTGTTCACATTGTATAACCTCAAAAGTTATCTTACCCTCAGAGAAGTTCATAGGCAAGTTTTAGAAATCAGAAAACCATTAAAGGGCTTCTGAAACCAATCAGACATTCCTAGTACACAGCCAGAGGCCACCTAAGTTTCTAGTAACAATGTCTAGCGCTGGCAACTACTGCAAAATCTATGATACAAAAAAATCCCTGCAGAGCTGGCAGCCTCAGCTTTTGGAAAACGAATGAGACTTCAAAAGTATCATTTTCCCCTAAAAAAGAGGATTCAAAAAAAGTAGTTTCAACTGTAAGCTCAAAATTGATTTCATTTACAGCAGTTAATGAACCCACCTTGAAACAGCATGGTTTTTCAGCACATCCTTCAGAAGTTCAGCATCAGCAAAATAAATTATCCTAAGAATTGCTCTAAGGCACTTGTGTCTAACAGCAGGTCCAGCTGAAGAACTATATACTTCATAAAGAACACCAAACAGTGTTTTGATAAAGGATTTTGCCAGTTCTGGGTCCTCTTTCATTAATTGTGCTCGAGCATCATCCTTCTTCAATTCTGAATGTCCACCTGTGAGAAAGTGCGCAACCCATCACTGTACAGATCTTTGCATCTCTACTCTGATAATTACTTTCTTTTGTTAAAACTGATTTAATTCAGCTCTTGAATTGAAAAGATAAAATTTAAGAACCAGAAATCAAAGTGATTAAGTAGGTAAAAAACTTCCTCTTTTAAGGAGTTCAATTTTTTTTTCCAGTTTTCTTATGTATTTCTGTATAATAGTAAGAAGCCCTCACAGAGTCTTCGTTAAATAAAAGAGCTGCATGAATAGAACTGTTTCAGAAAACCAAAGCCAGGAACACACCCAGCTCCCTCCCAATTTAATACATTTTCAGGTGTCTGGAGGAGTTTATATGTTAAAAAGCACACATGCCAACAGTACAAGTTTTGTTATGAAGCTGTCTTCATTGATGTAAATCAGAATCGTCCGAAGTTCCAAAGAAGCCGTAAGAAATTTATTAGTTAAGCAGTAAACTGCTGCACAACCCAGCATAAATCATGCACAGCTAGAGAGGCCAGGAGTTTCCTGAGCTGTACTTACTAGTGTTTGTATTGGCTAAAGGGTTTGGTTTTCGCTGAATGGCACGGGCTGTTCCAGTATCCTCATTTATTTGCTGCATAGAGTTAAAATCAATAGTATAGACACGCCCAAGTGTAGACAGGCTTATCTCATCCTCACCAACCTGATGAGCTGCCTAAAACCAAGGAAGAGTTTAAAGTTAAGAACTCCCTAACAAACAGAAAGCTATATGAAAGGTGAGGAGAGGGGTAACACAGTAGGAAAACAATGACAGAAATACAGTAAGAACAGTGATTGAGTGAGTTGGTGTGGCTGAACACCAAAATAGTGCAATATTACAGCACGACATTTGAGGAAACTTGTTTCTTACTCAGAAAGATCAGGAGTGATATTTTCAAAGACAGAGAAAGCACTCAATTCCCTACACAACCGCACGCAAATTTGAAAAGCATCACCACACAGGTGTGTGGAATTACTACCTCTATTATTCGACTATCAATCCTGTTATACGGATGCCAGAGACCCCTGTCATCTCGCCATTGCCATATTGCACCATCTGTATTTTGTGCATTTCCTTTCTTTAGCATAGTATCAACAGCAAAGATTCCCTCTTTTGGCAGGCAAGGCATCAGTTCACTGTAAAGAACATTAAAACAGTATTTTACTAGAAGTATACGATCAAGTCCATCTAAGCTCAAAACTGTGTGCCTTATTTTAGTGAAGTTTAGGATTTTAACATACCAACCAGACCCAAAACCTAAGACTGCAAGACTTACCAGATAAGAGAAGTAAGTTCATAAAGTTCTTGAGGACTTCGTGGAACAAGGTCAATTTGCTCTTGACAACTCCCATTTGAGGCTCCACAAAGGAGGAAGTGAAGCGTTTCTGCAATATCTATAAAAATTATTGTTCATGAGACTGCCTGTATCAGATACGGATTCCATTTTCTGTTGGACACTACACAGCAGAGATAACTACTGCCCAAAGCAAACAGACAGTGGACAGTAGGACAAAAGTGTTTCTTTGAACACTAAGAAATGTGTTTGTTCTCAGGTCTGGAGCTTGTGGCTTTTTTGGGTTTGTGTTTTTTCCTTTAAGGGACAACTAGGGGAAAAATACCATTCAATATACAAGACACGGAAGAAAACAGGGAAAGATACAGGGCAGATGAAGTGATAAGTCAAAATTTATGAGATGGAGCAAAGAAAACAAGTGACAACTAAGACAGTTATACAACAGTTACTTTTGTTAATGTTTTCCCCTAGAAGAAGTATTTAAAGAACATGGTTCCCCCACATGGTAAAAACTAAGAAAAGAATTATTCAACTTGGGCTGGAAAGAGAACCATTTGTGCAGCCAATACAGACTTAAAATTAGGTGAGCACAGCAGTAACAACAGCTAGAACTAGGAAAAGGGATAAAAACCGCTCTGGATAAAAGTTTTCAACATGTTTAACTAAACTTTTTATCCCAAGGGAAACACAGTAAGAAAGAAAAATTAAAAGAACAGAATCTTTATATAATCAAGTGCACAGAGGTCCATATTGACTGTAGGCATTAACATGAACAGGCCCTGTAGAACATGGAAGAGTAAGAACTTACTTTGCTTCATAAGCTGGACTGCAAGTGTGGGGCAGTTGGAGCACATCAGGGAGAACATGCGCACCACCATGATGAACATTCCTGAGCTCAGGATAGGAGGTGTCACGACCAAGAGCTGCTGGATATTTGTTAACAAGTCCTTGGAAGCAACCTGCTGCAGCAAGTTCTTCAGGAGGGAACAACAAAATAGAAAACATTAGTCTTTGAAAGGTGAGCCCTCAAGAGAAATTGGGTAGGGGCAGAAGAAAACAGAAATGCAGCCCCATCCACACTCTTACCTCTTCATGCTGGAAGTTGTCCACCAGCCGTGCAAAACAGAGACAAGTGCTTTCAACAGACTTTTTGTCCTGTTACAAAAAAGTTAAGTTTTGTTTCAACTGAAATTTTTTAACTTGCATTAGATCATCCTGTCATTTTGAGGCATTCATCGAATTTCTCCAAAAGGGTCGGTCTAATCACATTTTACAGAACATTATAGCTCTGACTTTTAAATTCACTGACAGTCTAAACTGACCTCCTGAAACAGCTGCACTTCCTACATATTCCCTGGGAAACACCCCCCACTTGCAACACAAATACCTTTAGGGACCTTTAGAGATGAATACATTAATCTCTAATATTCTTTTTGGATTCTGCAAGGAGAAAACAATATGGAAAAGAGCTAGAAAGCCAAAGTAACAGGAAATACAGATAATAAGCAGGAGTGAAGCCTACTGTTCTACAAACTACATGAAGCCTGGTTTTGATATTTATGCAGCAATCTAAAGACACAAGTAAAGACTGCTCTGAAAATAGCTCTAGTTAAAAGTTCAATGAAATGCTCAGAAAAGTTCATCTGAACATAATGAAATACTATTTGTAAGGGTGGCAGAGCACTGGAAGAGGTTAGCCTGAGAGATTAAGTCTCCATTCTAGGAGATACTTAAAAAGGGAAAAAAACCAAAAAACAACAACAAAATCCCCCAAACAAACAACAAAAAACAAAACAAAACACCAACTAAAAAAACCCACAAAAAACCAACAACCACCAAAAAAAAAATCAGCTGAACATGCTCCTGGGCAATCTGCTCTAGATGACCTTGCAGGGGAGCTGGGAGAGCTCTCTTCCAACCTCAACTATTCTGTTAAGAGCTAACTCAAGATTCTTTTCCAGAAAATTCCCACTTCAAAATTTCTTGAAATCTTACTTTGGTGGGTTGTAGCTTCTCTTCAGAGAGCAGGAATCAGTACTTGTCCCTACTACTGGTGAGAATGGTGCTTCCTGTTTCTAGAGTACAATCTAAAGCTGTCATTTGACTTCTCAGAAGCTGCCTCAAAGATTCAAGTAGTCTTTCAGCAAGATGATGTAGGCAAAATTAAGAATAGCACAAGAATACACAAAACCATTACCTGGAAGCTTCCATGTAGTTGCATTTGTTAACAAACAAAATACTTCTTCTTTTTCATACTTTTAACAGATCTGCTAACCAAGCAGATCACCAAAATCTCTTTTGGTGTACCAGTCACTGTAAGTGCTCATTTATGAACACAGCAGTATTGCAGGATATGTAGCCCTTAGGAGCCCCTTCATTTCGGATTCATCACTTCAAACTATTGTACAAACGCAGGAACTTTTTTAAAATGCCATAAACGCCCCCAAAAAGTTAAAGCACAAAAACCCCACAAAAATTGAAACCGAAGTGGTTCTGAGTTTAAAGTGGGAGAGAACCTTGCAACCCATTTGTTAAGGAAAAAATTAAAACAGTGCTACTGGACTCCCTTCTTACTGATGTCCTTGTTCTTAAAAGGACTCCAAAACCATTACTCATGCTTTAACTTAAAGTACCTTATTTGTCTTCTTTTATAAAATGTCATGTTTACAGAAACACAAAAGGTCCATATGTACATTGGGATATCAAAACTTGACAGTATCAAAACCTAAAGTCAATTATCTCCTTGCAAAGGCAAATAATACACAACAAAGAACCAGGTATCTGGGGACATCTTTAAATTGCTTTCAGATCAAAATCAAAACATTCCATTTTTTAACAGCTTCTTACCTGATGGGTTAACCTTTGTGTTAGCAGTGGCAAAGAGTCTGCCACAAAGTGAAACTCATCAGGTGTTATACTCTGGCAGCAGTTGGCAGCGATAGCTAGTGCATTCCTTTGTGCATTTATACTGAAGAATTCCAGATACAGCAAACAGTCTGCCAACCCACCCTATAATAAAACAAACAAACATTTTCACTCTCGGTACTGCTAAAGTCACAAAGTTGTTTTCTTATTTCATCTTCACAGAAGATCACCAAGATATAGAGCTGGTAGAGGCAAAAATGCCTTGTTTTGTTTTTACTTACTGCCTGGAGAATGGCTTTACTGTGCCTGCGTGACAACATCTCCAGGGCTGTAAGCGCCTGCTCTGCCACATCAATGCACTGGATAACTTGCAGCTACAAGAAAACAAAAAAGCTCATAGATCAATTTCTAAAACAATTTGCAAAAATAATCATCTTGATTAACACTGGGACATACAGCCTCCACTAAGACAAATATGCTAATGAAGCCAGCTCTGACCAAGCCTGCCAGTTTAAGGTTACCTCAGCCACGGAGCTACTCCAGGAGGCAACAGGTAATATAATTACACATTTTGTATGTTTGCAACAGCAATCCGACAAAAAATTCGCAGTGAATCAGAGAGCACTTTTCAGCAAGGGTGGGAGCAAAGATTAAGCCTGGCTTTAGAAGCTTCTCATGCATTTTATATTATCTTGTAAGCCATGAAAAGGAGCCACCATATTAATAGCATTTTCTGAAGTTAAAACAAAAGATAAAATCCCCTCATACTATTTTATCACTGTTTTGATTTCATTTTACCTTTTCCAAGAAGACAGGAATTGCATCTACCACTACAGCAGATGATCTGGGAAGTGCTTCCATCATGTATGTTAAGGCCCGACATGCATGATTCATCTATTAAATACACAGATATTTGATTTTAAGTTCAGATGACACTTTCATATTTCAAAAGCTTCTTAAATATTACAAACTACTTACAATGTCAAAGTTGTGCTCCATCTGCAGCAGTGTTATCTGTTTAAAAAAAAAAGTATTGTTTGTTTAGCAAAATGTATCTAGGTATAGATCACTACTATAGCTTTTGACTCAGGATTTTAAAGGTTGGTAAGAATTCCAAAAGAACCACTGCCTATTCTTGAGCTATTCAAAAATTAATAGGACTATCAAAATTTAGCAAAACATCCTCTCAAAACCAAATAATACGATAGATACACATACATACACTTGCAAGTAAGAACACACTTAGAAGACAATATAAATAAAGATGAGTTAATTTAAGCAAGATATTGAGTGAAATAATATACCCTCCAATAGAAATCTGAGATTAAATCTTTACCAAAGCCGGTACAACACTCTTGACTGGAAATCCTCCTAGTGTTTCTTCATTTCCCATAACCAACAGCTGGCACATCTCAATCACTGCCTGTAGTTGCTGACTTTCATCAGTGGCTTGGAGACCTTGTAAAAGCTGTTGAGCTTTAGAACCTAGATATCCAGAAAAAAAATTTAGAAAAGAAGGTATTAGAAAGTGTTGAAGAGAACTGTTATGCTATACTTCTGCCAGAGTGGAAGACCAGAGATAGTTTGTTTTCCTCTGTATTTGTAGTTTCATTTCCTTTCCCTGTCATAAAAAGGGGGAATAGGGAAGGGACACAAAATCTCACTCTTGGCTGCCTTTCCAGTGCAGACTGGTCAGCACAGGGAGTCCACCACACTGCTCACCACAGCCATCTTGCCAACCTACAGCAGGTGCCAGAACCCAAACCATCCCGCCTTTGTGCGGCAAAGGACTTTGCAACACCCCCCAGATTATACAGCACATGGAGCACCCATGAGACCCCATCCTCTTCTTGGCATGCAGTGTTAACAGGCTGCCTCTGGCTCCTCTGGGAAGCCGGACTTGGACTAGCAGGTACACATCTCATCCAGCTGCATAGCGCAGACCTGGTGCAACAAGTCTAAGGACCCACGTTCTCACTGACACAACATCTGAACGAAATTCATTCTGTCCGAAACCTAAGACACTTTTGAAACTAAAACTGACATAACTTAGAACTGACATCTACTAATCGTTTTAAAGCTAGCTTAAGCATTTGTTTAAAGCTAGCAAAAAACCCAAGGGGGTTGGAGAGGTCTTTTGTTAAGCAGCCCATCATGCAAAAGAAAAAGATAAGGAAGGGGTGAAAAGGCAAGAACCCTCCCTTCCCCACCTAGAAGGGAACATTAAGATGCCCCAAAAAAGAAAGCAAAGAAATACAGCTAAGGCAAATTTCGCTTCCTTATAGGAAGACAAGCAAATTAAAATTGTTGACCAGTGGTCTAGCACTATCATGACATACGTAAAATATTAAACTATGAAGCTAATACAAATATTAAATTTACTATTGGCTGAATTCTACTAGTCTGGAAGTGGAAAGAATTAAGTCAAATTAGACAAACTTTGCTTACTAGCTCCACTTCCAATTGTCCTGTGGAAGAGCTGCGACATCCGAGGACCAAGAGGGCCAAACAGGTGAGGAGGAAGACCCCTAGCCTCTAATAGAGCTAAAAGCAAACAGAGGATAACAGCCATTGTCAAAGCTTCTATGTATATTTTTAAAAGCTTAAATTCCGTGACGCTATCATTTAAGACTACTAGAATTTTGGTACTTTAAGAGTTAGGATTAGATGACTGCAGCTACCTCAGTATCAAAAAAACACCAAAAAGATGACCTTTAAGGAACAAGTAACTAATATTTTTTTTATATCAGAGTGTTAAAGTCCTTTACGAAGTCACCCGGTGAGTTTCCATGGTTGTGTATTTCACAAAAGTAATCTCATCTATTAAACTGTTATAAGCCTAGAGCCAGAACAGCAGATACATCAGGCTGTAATTTCAAATCTGAACTCAAACTACATAGGATAGGTTAAGCTTATCTTCATGTTTTCAGGACCTGCAGGCACTACTAATCTGACAAAAAAATGACACTGAAAGACAGGTTTACAGCTTTATTTGCTGATGAGCAGGAGAGGGAAGTACTCTGCAAAGTATTAGCGGGTTCCTTTTTTGATTGATTTTCAACACTTTACAGTACTGTTACTTAAACTAAACTAAGTGGGTGATTCTGATTTTTATTGTAGCAACCGTGACTACTGCTGATCAATAAAATAATCATTGATAGTGAAAACCAATATAGCCCAATATTTCTAATGCATACCTATACCTACTGAGAACTAAAAGCAAATGAACTGATACTGACAGCACTCATTTCCACATTAAATATCCAGATTAACAAAAACCTGTCATTTGCAAGGGAGATCACGATCTCAGGACTCCCTGCAATGTAGTAGCAAAATCATTAGACCAGTTGCAGGACATGCAAACTGAGTTTATACCTGCCATACTCTCTGGTTTTGAGAGACCAGACTCCTTTAGCCCAAGCACAAAAGCAAGCATTTTAAGAACATTCAGATTTTTTTTGGTCAAAGCTTATAGCAACATGGGTATCAATGACAAGCACAAAAAAAATTGTTATCCAGAAGCAGGCAGAGTACAGTAGGCCTAACCTGGTCTCTAAACTTAAAACATGCTTGCAAGGAATATTTTCATATTCGAGCTTACACACTTAGTAAGACCGAGGTCTCAGTTCTCTCCCCCCCAACTCCTCCTAGAAAATCATCAATAGTAACGTATTACACACCATTTAAATGAATAAGGACACCATCCCACCCCCTTCCAGACATTCTTGCCTCTTTTGTGAACTAAGGCTTGTAAATCCCTACTTCAGAACTACTGTAAGCAAAAACACATCATAGACAGTGAAACAAAATACAGCTTTCCCACTGAATGTCACACAGAATTTGTGTAGGTATGGTTATTTATAGGCTGCTAACAGTGAAAGAGGTAAATTAGTAATAACTTTTATACCTTGTAGTCTTCCCATCTCAGAATCATCTGACTCACTCTCTCCAGAAGTTGTCATACCTACAGCTCCAGCAACAGAACTAGAAGCTAAAGAAACAGTAAGAGATTAATACAAGTTACAGTGTCTTTAAAGCCACAAAACTCACATCAAAGAAAGTCTTCGCCACCAAAAGCACACTCTGCATTTAACAGCGAACTCCTGTACAACTTTCATTTTAAAACAGACCAGTCTAGAGGTCTAGTACTTTCCAAAAGCTGAAGAGAATGGCTTTATCAACACAAGATAATGAAAAAAAAAATACAGCTCGATCCATAAAACAGTTTCAGACAGATTTACCGGTATCCTTAATAAATGTATGCTTTTCTTAATTGAGTATTATGCTGTACATAGTTTCCATTACTTCTTTTTGTACTAATGTAGCCAGCTCTAAGCATAGAATGTTTAATATTTTCTAGCATTCACCATAATTACTGAACAGCTCTTTTGAACTCACTAATTAGGACCACATGATAAAATTATCATCTAATAGGACTGTGCAAGTAACAATATTCAACTTGGTCACAAACTTCTCCAGTACAGACATGCTTGCAATTTCAACAGAAAATCTGCAGAATATTTATGAGTAGTTTCAACAGAGCTTTCACAGGTAAATGCATGCCTTCTGTATTCTGAACAGTTTGATGTCTCTTCAGTTGGTGACAATTTATGTAGCATCAGCTGAAGTTACTTTTTTTAAAAGTAGTAGAAGCTTGGAAACTAACATCTAGATTACAGGATATAGTTCGGATACTACAAAAAAGCGTAACTGAAACATGTACCAAACAGCCAAAAAATCATAATCAAACGTAAGGGTCCCTCTCACTCAAAAACCTTCCAGCATTATTTACCAACTTAAATAATTTATCTTCAGAACTTAATCGATTTAATTATTTTTAAATGCAAAAAAGTTTATACCAGCAACTACGCTAAAAATTCTTCAGTTGGAATTTCTTCTTACCTGCAGCCCCCTGGGGAGGCTCATCTGTTCGTGCAGCTGAAGAGTTAACTCCATCCTGGTTGTTGTCAGGATCAGCCATCTTCTCCTGTCGGCGAGCTTCAGCTGCTCCTCTTTTGCCCAGGCCAGAGCCTCGCCGACTAAAGGTTCAAAAAACCGAAGTTTCAGATATTATGAACTAAGGTAAGAGGTTTATGAATGTAAGCCTACTAAAGACTACGTAATGCTTATGTACATCACTACCACAACATTGCACAAACAAGCAATTCATGTAAGAATCAATCTTCACAAAATTATCCAACCCTTTTGTACACTCCCTGTCCTGCACCATGGCAGTGATTTGTTTACACTGAGGCATTACAGACAGGTACTCACATTACACCTTTCAAGACCAGGCAGTCTACTAAAATACAGTAGTAAAAATGAGCAAGCTTAAAGTGACTGTTAGTTATAAATCATATACACATTTGAGAAGGCCGATGATAGCGTAACCATCTTTAAGGAAGTTCTGAACTACTGAAAGCAAAAAGAGGACTCTGATATTCAACTTGGTTTTCAGTGGCAGAACAAGTTTGAGGGGGTGAGCCTATTTAGATTTGCTGTTTTAAAACACCACTGCCATCATCACTACAAATACATATGCCTACAAAGTAAACAGTCAAATTCAAATGCACACTTGACAACAGAATCAAGACTCCAGAAGTGTTTTTTTTAATGGTGTGGAAGAGGGACAAGAGGATGTGCTGGAACTTACTAAACATAGTCTAGGCATAAGAACAAAAACAAAGCTTGTTAAGGCTTCCTACGCCTAGCTCCAGAATAAATGCAACTACAGAAGTTTATTGCATCACAGGACACATTAACTCTCCCCTCCCATTTAATCTAACAGCTGTTTAAAATTACTAATTCAGGACTACTTATCCTCTGCACCAGGAAGTACATTAGGTCCTTAGATGCAGTTCAGATGAAACTGCTGACAAGCTGAGTCAGCTCAACAGTGCACCCTATTAAAACAGACTCCTGTGTGGTACCATGAAGTCTTATTTTTCAAAACAATCATCTATTTTACTATTCATAACAGACAGTAGTTCAGCACTACTGTCAACACAGACAGTAATGCTGAACTACTTACTTAACACAAAGCAGTTCAACACTACTGTCTGTCTTCTTAAACACCTCCTTAAGGACAGGATTACTTAAAGTTTGTGATACTGGCTTTGGCTGTTTCTCTTCCTTCACCTCCACAGCTGAGGGACTTATTGGATGTCTGACGGTGACAAATTCTATGTGCTATTCATGATACTGGTGGTACAGAGTAATCCAGCAGGCCTGAAAAGCTACAGCTACTTATACAATAGTCAAGTAAGAGATAAACAAGGCCAATTTCCATGCATGAAAATAACATGAATACCAACTCACTGTAGTAATCAAGTTTCATTTCCCTAAGTTTTACCTGGTGCTAGCACAGGAGCCCGTGGTCTTTTGCCGTGTGCTCCGCCGTAAACTGGGGAGCTCAGCAGGTGGTGATTCACTGCGCTTCTTTGTAGATTTTCTTAGACCTATGCAATATGTAAAGAAATCAGTTTTTTAAATACACAACAGCTCTACAAAGAAATTAAACTTTTGTGTACAGGAAACCTCCATGATGAACAGCTTCTACATAAGAATCACAATAAGCCCACATCAATTTTCGTCAGCCTACACTGAACTGCTATACCAGTAAAAGAAAGGTTCAGGCACTTACTTTTACTCATTGAGTTAAGTAATACTAAACTCCAAGTTTTTATGTAGGCACCTTCTCCTAAACTATATACTACAGCTATAGATCATCTTTCTCATGCTAAAGGGGTATCACATTATGGGATACAAGTGTATTATTTCCACGTTCAAACACTTAAAAGAAGATGCTTTACCCTTGAACAGAAAAAACCCTGTATTTCGAGAAGGAAGGCAGCGGTGGTTGCAATCTCAAATTTTAGCCAGTTTTATTCACACTAATATGGCTTAAAAGTAACTGTCTTAAATCAGAACCATGCTCCCCTCCAGGAGTCAAGCACTGTCAGTGCTGAGATCTATCACATGTATTATTTGTGTTCCTATTTCAACGACACCACTTCAGCCCCTCTTACTGTCATAAGGCCATCCTCAATGTAAATAAGCAAGCACATGGCTTTGGAAAAGGAGATCCAGTGTTTAATTTACAAGTATTTGCACTGTTGAAAACTGACCCAAATGATAACAATTTGCACTAGGTGACAAAGTCACTGCTCTGCTAACATCCCACCACAGAATCAGGTTAATTTTAAACACAAAAGAAGCCCATGCAATACAACACTCTCAGATGATTCCCAGCAAGCTTACTATCAGGTTGAAATATCCAATAGCAGCTTCCAAAGCAGAAAACTGATAATTTACAGTGAAAATTAAGAATTTTTATCAGGCCCAGTTTGACATTGCAGCAATCCCACAACACCTCCACAATAAATAAATATAACACAACATCATAACATTGAATTCAGACATATTATTACTAGAACAGATGTAAACAATTTTGAAAAGAAACGTAAGATCACTGCTCCCTCTTCTGGCAACAAAGCAGAAATAAAACATACTTAAGCATGCAATGCATTTGAGTTCAGAAGTTATCAAACTAGCTCCTATTTCCTTAATCCAAAAACATTCCAGGAATGCAGAGTTGTGGTACTGAGGAATGAAATTATAACTATGCAGCTTCTGACTTGATATTTAGCAGAAAAGGAAAAGTGATCTAAAAAGCTACTACTGATCTGGCTAATAGTGTGTCCTTTCAAACACCACAGCATATCTGACCCAGAAACACAATACTGTGTGCAGTTATGTTCCATGCAGATGAAGGTTAACCTGATATT
Organism: Ifrita kowaldi; assembly: GCA_013398055.1. Taxonomy (NCBI): domain Eukaryota; kingdom Metazoa; phylum Chordata; class Aves; order Passeriformes; family Cinclosomatidae; genus Ifrita; species Ifrita kowaldi. The sequence goes on from VZRS01008536.1 coordinate 892,858, forward strand.
CATGTATTTACCACACACTTGGCTTAGCAACTCAAGAAATTTGGCAATCTCTAGGGAAATAACAGTGTTCTGTATTTAAAAGCCACCAAGCACTGAACTGAAGCAGGCCAGTCACTTGAATTTCCAGATGGTCTATACATATAGAACATATGTAACTTTTTCAAATATCCAAAAAGTAGTGGTATTTTTACTACATATGCTTTGAAACCAGAACTGTAAGTTGAAGTTACCACAACACAACGACGCCAACCCTACTCACTGATAGTACATGTAAGACTTGGGGATGGGTGGGGGGGGCAAGTGTGACAGGAGAAATCATAAGGTAGAGATACAAGGCAAAACTCATTTGAAATGGTTGCAGAAGGATCCCATGCCATAGCTCAGAAGTACAAGGATACATGAAAATTTCCCTCAGAGCTGGTTGTATTTTACACTAGAAAATGCATGCTTCAACTGGCACTAGGTATAGCACTGTATTACTCCACAGGTGAAATGTGTTTGCCCCACTGAGTTCAGAGAAATATTTTCTCATATACGACACATATGGAAAACTAGCTTACTCAGTACCTGTAACACTATGGTGAAATTCTAAGTGAAATGTACTTTTGCTTTACATCAGAAGAATAAATGAATCATCTTCATACAGTACAGTTCACTGGAGAAAAAAAAGGCATATTTTCATCCTTTATGTCAGCTTACCATTTACAACTTCAAACCTATGGGTAGTCATTTTCAAGTAGTCAGACCTAAATTAGGTAACTTCATATTAGCTTATTAATGGGCTATTGATGAGACACCATACCTCCACAGGAAGTGAAGATCGCCTTAGTTCGTATCAAAACAGGATTTCTGCTAAAGGCAAGAGTTGCACAAAGCAGCAGAGCTAGTTTAACAGCTTACTGTTGTTTAACAGCATGGCACATCCATGTCTTATTTACCCCAAATCAACCTCAAGATGTAAAAAGTACACATCTAACACAAACTTTCTTGTTTTAGTATTCTGCCAGTCTGGTGAGTTGAGCTTGCTTAAGGGTCAGATGAACACAGACACCATCAAGCAGTAGGGCAAAGATGCAATAAAATGGGTTGTCCTTTTCCATAAGTGACATTAAATTAGCTGAGCCACCTCCTTAAGCTGAATTACCTCAGAGGGTTGTAGAGAATGTACAGTTACCCAGTTACTGCTTAGTGGGTGAGCTGCAGAATACATCACACCCTGAGCATCCAGGAAGAGCTGAGCACGTTTTCTCCTGCTGCTCAAGAACATTCTTCTTGTCAGATCTTTCTACATGTTTCTTCTCCCAAGTCTTTACTTTTCTGTCTCTGAGCATCTACCAGGGTAAAACTGAGCTTCCACCTCCCTCTTATTAACTTTACAGCTAAAAGAGAAAGCAAAGAAAGTCTTCTCACAGCATGTTCCCTTCCTGCTGTTCAATGCCACTCTGCCCTTACTTAAGAAGCCTTCTTAAACAATCAAGTTTCAGTCAACCTTACCATCTGCATCTTTTGCAAATCCTTTGAGTCCTCCCAATACTGTAACTTCAGGATGGCTAATTTCTTCAGACTGAGCCTTCTTCCTTGCATTCACATTGTCATTAAAATTTGGGATGGCCAGCACAGCCTCCAAACTGAAGGTTAGTCCTGTGTCTTCAGCAGTTGCAGGAGGCTAAAAGTGGCAAGCATTCACTAGTAAATAGAGCACAACCAGTGTTCAGGAAAATGAGATTAAAGATGCCTAGTGCATGCCTGATGGAGGAAAGGACCAGTCATACTGCCACAGACAGACAACAAGGGCTTTCAGAGAAATTAGTTTGACGTTCATCTCCAGAAGTTGTTTATTCAGCACTGTTTCTGTTATATAGAGCAATTGTCACAGACTCACAGAAAAGGTTGGGGTTGGAAGGGACCTTCAGAGATCATCTAGTCCAACCCCCCTGCTAGAGTAGGTTCACGTAAGCAGGTTCACTGGTCATGTCCAGGCACGTTTTGAGTATCTCCAGAAAAGGAGACTCCACAGCCTCTCTGGGTAGCCTGTTCTACTACTCTGTCACCCTCAAAGAGGTTTTTCCCCATATTCAGATGGAACTTCCTGTATTCAGTTTGCGTCCCTTGCTGCTTGTCCTGTTGCTGGGCACAACTGAAAAAAGAGACTGGCCCCATATCTCTTGACAACCACTCTTGAATTATTTGTATGCATTGGTAAGCCATCTTTTCTCCAAGCTGAACAGGCACAGATCTCTCAGTCTTTCCTCATAAGAGATGCTCTAGTCCCCTCATTATCTTCATAGCTCTTCACTGGACTTTTTTCAGTAGTTCCTTGTCTTCCTTAAACTGGGAGACCAGAACTGGACACAGCACTCCACGTGAGGCCTCATCAAGGCAGAGCAGAGGAGCAGGATCAACTCTATTGATCTGTTAGCATCACTCTTCCTAATGCACCCCAGGATTCTGTTGGCCTTCTCAGCCACAAGGGCTCACTGCTGCCTCACGCACCACCTGTTCTCCACCAGGGCCCCCATGTCCTTCTCCACAGGTCAGCCTCTAACCTGTACTGGTGTGAGAAGTTATTCCTCTCCAGGTGCAGGACCCTGAACTTGCCTTTGAACTTCAGTAGGTTCCTCTCCACCCAACTCTTCAGCTTCTCCAGGTTTAACTTAATGGCAGCACAGCCTCTGGTGCATTAGCCACACCTCTCACTTTTGTATCATCAGACTCGCTGAAGGTGCACTCTGCCCCCTCATGCAGGTCATTGATGAACCAGTGGAACAGGACTGGACTCCGTACTGACTGCTGGGGAACACTGCCAGCTACAGGCCTCCAACTGGACCTGGCATTGCTGATCACAACCCTCTGAACTCTGCCATTCAGTCAGTTCTCAACCCAACTCCTCATCATTCACCTTACCCACATTTCCTGAGCTATCAGGATGCTGCAGGAGACAGAATCAAAAGCCTTGCTGAAATCAAGGTAGACAACATCCACTGCTTTCCCCTCATCTCAGCCAGCCATTCTATCACAGCAGACTATCAGACTGGTCAAGCATTATTTCCCCTTGGTGAACCCATGTTGACTGCTACTGATAACCTCCTTTTATTTCACATGCTTAGAGATGACATGCAGGATGAGCTCTTTCCTCTTTCCAGGGATGGAGGTGAGGCTGATCAGCCTATAGTTCCCTGGGTCCTCCTCCCTGCCCTTTCTGAAGTGACACTGGCTTTCCTCAGGCATCTCTGCTGTTTTCCATGACCTTCCAAAGATGATGGAGAGCGGCTCAGCAGTAACATCTGCCAGCTCCCTCAACACTCATAGGTGCATCCCATCACGGTCCACAGATTTGTGGGTGTCAAGTTTACTTAAATGATCTCTAATCCAAACCCCTCAAAGAAAATCAGGTTTAAGCAACTCATATTCAGCACCTGCAAAAACTTCAGAAGTAAACTTCAGAATTAAAGCAGAAGTACGGGCTTTCTTATGGCAGACATATATTGCTTATGCCCTGACATCATCCTATTTTGCATGCCAAGCACTCATGTTTGTGAGTCAGAAGGAAAATACATTCAAACAGGCTAAACCTGAAATAGCACAGCCTAACAAATCAAAATAAAAAATCTAACAACTTCACATTTAAGTGTGTTTACTCGTCAGCATTTTTTTAAAGAATATTTTGTTGTGCAAAAGAAGAGTTTTGAATGCAGCTGTACTGCAATCACTTATTAAGTCTGAATGTACTACCCAAGTCAAAACAAAGTTAGTCAAACTTTCACAGCTCATAACCTAGAAAGTCCTTCATCTGCAGTTCAGAAAGGCAATCAGGAGTGATTTACTTGTTAGGACTGGAATTTTAGACTTCAGATTGGCTCCTGTGCAAGGCTGCTCTCCTAAGTAATTGAGATAGAGTGAAAAGAGCTGTAGAAGGGGAAGGCAAGACAGCCTCCTGTCATTCTAATATTCCACCACCACCCTCCCTCAGTACCAACCCAGACATTCCCAGCTCTTATAGAAGCCCCACACAGCCGGTCACCACCATTAAATCAAGTATTTCCAAGCTAGCCATCTTACTGCCTCAATCCCAAGTCCACAACTCCAAGCCTCTAACTACCATCACCCAAGCTAGCACTGTTACTCACAATCCCAAATGAACTAATTCAGAGCTGTTTTCTGACTCTTTTCTCTCTCACCTCTGCCAAATCCCTCAAAGCCAGGAGTTATGTATCATTTACACTCTGTGTTTAGGTTCATGTGGCTTTTCAGTGCATACACCAATAACCTCCCTAGCCCCCCAGACACCAATAACCTCCCTAGCCCCCCAGTCACCAAGTATTAGGTAGAGACTTCTCAGGCAGGGACAGCTATCCTAAGTTATCCTGCTCTCAGCACTGTCCCAGCCACTCTTGCCAGCTTCTTCCTTCTTAAGGGCCACAAGACAATACACACAGGACAGCAAAGACTTCCCTAATAATGGAAACATAATTAAGCTTGATTTTATAGTGTTACATAATCAGTAACATGACCCGATTTGCAACATTTAAAAAGCCCCTACAACAGACACAGTTTGAAAAGGATGTGAAAATAGTCAAATCACAACAGCAAAATGAGAAACTTGCTTACTTCCTCTCTTCCCCCTTTCCCCCATGAAGAAACATTCAACTACTCAAATAGATGTGAAAAACTTTAGTCTAGCCTATTTTATTATTCCAACATCTTCTTTAGTTGCTATTCAGTGATGTCACTGCTCTGTTACAGACACTGCTGTGTAGAGCTTAACACTGAAAGTCACCTGGGCTGGATTTAATACCTATTACCTATCCAGGAGGACTGGACAAGAAACCTCAGGGTAGTCTCCCCAAGCATGTGAAAAGCTTCTACAAAGATGGCAGCCATGCTTCCCCTCATTCTTCACTTTAGCAGAGTAAGCCAGATCAGCTGCTCTTATTTACATTCAAAGATCACAACCTCTAACAATGCTTCTCGTACTCCCTGAACTGCATCATCTCCAGAAGGGAACAGCATTGCATTTACATAGACATGACTGATCGGTCGGGGCTTTGAGAACCTGGTGTAGTGGAAGGTGGCCCTGCCTGTGGCAGGGGGTTTGGAATGAGATGATCTTTAAGATCCCTTTCAACCCAAACCATTCTACGATTTTATGTTAGCCTGAATAATCCCCCCTCTCCTCCCACTTATTTTCCTAGAACCACTTCCACCCATCATTTTTTTCTGAAGTTTTTGCAGTTGTTACATTTGCTTTTTTGCTTATCTCCCACTAATTCTATAAGCCCTATTTCAGACTTCTCCAAATGTGTTTCATAATATATACACCTATTAAAGCCTACTAAGTTTAAGCTTTTAGTTTCTACACAGAATTACTATGACTTCTAAGGGCTTGTTTCCAGGTAGAAAGGCGTAGACCTCAAATTCATCTAGATCACTCTTTGCCTTCCTGCTTCAGAAAGCTCCAGGGTGTTAACATTTGTGTGAGACATCGCTTTCTTCTGTTCCCTCATCCTCTAAGGATACTGGTCTGCTACAGAAAATAAATTTGAACTTACCCATTCTTTCTCAAAAACCTACCCTGCTGGTTTATTTCCTTCATATTTTCATGACGCTTCTCAGCATTATGCAAAATGTGTGTTTTGTTAAAATACACTTTCAAACTATTTGGACAAACTTGAAGTAAGTCACACAAGCTTTCTCCTTTTTAAAAAGAAGACTAAGCTAACAGTAGTTATTATTGATTCCAAGATCACTTCAACCTGCTGTCAGAGAGCACTGTTTGAAAGGCTGAGACTGTTTGAAAATATCATAGCTTAAGACTTCTGTTCTATGCCGAGCTCTTACAGTGATATTTGGTGACCAATGATATTTACTGGAAAAAGTTTTGCTGTAATGTGTGGCAAAATAAAAAGGCGTTAGACATTTTGGACCTAATATCACCTGTTAGTACTTTTCCCCTCCCTCAAACTGAAATGCCATCTACAGGAAATAACTTGGTTCTCTATTGCATACAGAAACATCTCTCACCAAGCTCTGTGCCCCTTAGCAGTAACATTTTAGACACCCACCCCTACTATCCCCACCAGCTTGGTTTTGTCACATATGTTTCAGCATCTTATCTTCTGGCAAAAGACCTTTAGCTCTTCTATGAACTGCAAGTGAAGTCAAAGCATCTTTCTCAGTATGGCCTTTGCAGTGAGTTTAGGCTCACATTCTCAACGCTGTTTTTCAAGGTACACAACACACACACACCCCCGACATTGTGCTCTCCCACCACTCCCCTTCTCACTCCTAGATGAAGTTTTGTAATGTATCGCATTAATTGCTCTCTGCCTTCATCTTCTTGTTCATTCATTGGAGATAAATTCTTTCTCCTCCCTGTTCCTTTTCCTCCTTGCCCATAGCCTGACTTAGCTCAGAACTTGGTGGTCATTCCCATTGTCACCTGACTTCTACTCACTTCCCTCTCCTTCCACCCTCTGCAAATTTAGAGTTTTGATTCTGGAATTCATCAACTGGTAGCTGTGAAACATGGAGCATGTAGAAAAAAAACTTTACAGTAAAGCAAGTAACTCCCCTCTCCTTCCCAAATGCCATTCTTCATCTGTTAGGTTAGGTCATTCCAGAATCAATACTCCAGTCATGCACGTTATCCAAAACACACCTGTTAAATTTAATTGACCTATGTTGATTATACAGGAAGACACCCAGTTGCTTCTGATTATTTCACCTATTTCCTGCATTAGTATCAGCTATGGATGTGTCCCAGCTGGGACAAGCTACTTGAGATCGTGCCTAAGTAAAGGAACAACAGTAAGCAGGCTTAGGAATCCAACCTCTTACATCAAGTTTTAGAGAATACATGCAGTAAATAAATAATTCAATACACAAAGGCAGCAAAACACATTTTTTAAAAAAAAATTGTTCAGGACAACAGAGCTACAAGCGTATCTGCATACTAGCAAGCAGGTGCTCTGCTTGGAAACAGCCTACATTTCTCAGAGATCATGTTCAAGAACAGTAGCTCCTATTCAAACTCAGCACCAGAAAGAAGCCATACTTTGTAAGAACAACTTAAAAGATGACGTGACTAATATCCCCAGCACTACGTACACCAGGTTTACAACGTTACTGTTCTTAAACATCACGGATTCTCACAACAAGAAAAAATCAGGAAAGTAAGCCTGAAAGAAGAAACCATATATGTTCTATTTGTTTTCCAGCATTTATCATTCCCACTTCAGAACAGAAGACTTAAGAAAATGAGGGGGAAAAAAAAATCTGACAAAAGGAATATAATCAAGAGTGTTTTATAACATATATGTCCCCATCACAACATCCAATTATTCTGCATGTATTTTATTTTTAAAATCAATTTGCAAGACACAGAAGCAACTTAAATTTACAGAACACTGACTGAACTTACATTGTCTGCTTTAGCTGTAAATAGTTTCAGTCACAGCTTTACTTAATTCAGCAGAACATACTAAAAGTTAATTTTTCTAAGAAGATCCCAAGCAGCTTGAAAAAAGAAGCATTTGTTTAGAAGTCTTGATTTTAAAACACATGTGTTTATTCTTCCACAAAAGAACAACTTACTTGCTAGCTTAGCCTGTAGTCCTGAAGGTCCAGGTTTTGATGTCTCCGACTTGGAAGAGCCTGGTAGAGACAGTTTTGTTTTAGGGAGACTGACTTTTGGGCTGAATCGAGCAGCCCAGTCAAACTTTGAAGAGCCACCTGTTTTACTCGGTTCTTTGTCCCTGCTACTCCTTCTTGGACTGGGGCTGGAGGCAGAACGGGAACGTCTAGCCTTACTCTGGTCCTTTCCCTGTTTCACTCTGGCACCCTGAGGAACAGTAGAAGAAGCAGAGGCAACAGCAGAAGAGGAGGAGGAGGTGGAAGCTGAAGAAGAAGAATCGGTGATGGTGCTACACCCAGCTTTGGCTGAGGTCACCGATTTTGAAGCCAGCTTGGAGACTTTTGCTGACTTTTCTTCAGTGCCAGTTGATTCAACTGATGACCCACTCTTTATACAAGACAGATTCTCTGTCCTTTTCCTTTTCTGACTTCGGGAGCTACCAGCAGCTCCACCCTTTCTGGTGTGAGCCTTGCTTGTTGATGGCAATTGTGTAGACTTGGGCTGCTCTTGGTCTGAGTGTCTTCTCTTAGATTTAGTATGTGGCTTGTTAGTTTCTGAGGAAGTTTCAGTATGTTGAAGTGCTTTAGGTTTTTTAGCAGAGCTAGGAGAATTGGTCCTCCTGTAATCTGGACTAGCACTGCGTTTAACTCCTCGAGAATTGTCTTTCTTAGGCACTTGCCCCGTTTTTTGCTTTTCTGAAGTATTGACTCTCTCTGGATCTTCTTGTTGTGGTATTAAAACAGCAGATGAACTACAGCCTCTGTAGAAGTAAGCAGGAACAGCATTAGAGTTGAACTCAAGAAGCCTCACAGTTGTAAGAGTTTTGCATGATAAATGTTATCATTCTTTAATAATAGAGGAAACTGCATGTAAGAAACACTGTTGATTAAGTTTACATTGAAGCAAACAAAAACCCCCACATGCTTGTATGAGAACAGTTATATCACTCATATTTGCTAGCACAAAAACTAAGTAGATTGCAAAATAAAAGCACAATACACCACCTTTTTAAAAAGGAAGTTAAAACTTGAATAGATTTTACTTTTATATATATCAATATGTCAAACTGATTAAATCAAACAAAAAAAAAATCAAGCTATGAAACTATTAACTGAATGTTTGAGAATGTAAGTTCCACAAGAGAGTAAGGAGTGTTCAGTAATGCATAACTAGTCGTAACTGGATTCTAGTTCAAGAAAGGCTCTTCAAGAAAGGAGAGTTTCTCAACAAATCTTTAAATTGATGTAGTGAATCTCATACAAAAATGGCAAAATTCTCTTCTATGGGATAAAAAACTGATCCAGTGTGTATATAGTGAAAGCATATGAAGAACAGACAAGCAAAACCAAGATGATTACCCTGAACACAGGTCTACTTTAGATTATTGCGTGTTTCAATTCATATTGGACATTGCTCTAACCCCCATGGACAATCTTCTCCCAACATGAAGCAGAAGAAAGGGAGAAAGACCTTGCAAGTATTCCAGGACTAGTTATGCAGAAATCATTTCCTCCCCATCACTGATGGAATGCTCTTAGTTGGTGAATTAGAAAAAGGAAAAAAAACCAGAAATTGAAACCCTGAAATATATCCAGTGAAAGCAATACCTAGATTAGTTAAATATCTATTAGTCACATGTTTTATAAGAACTCTGTATAACTCAATAATTATACACAGTTTTGAAGTGCAGATAACACTGGTTAACATATGAATATGAAGCACAATTACCTTTTAGAAAAGTGTCCCTTGGACTGCTCAGAAGTAGTATTAGACTGCACTTTGGGTGTCTTTGAAATAGATTTTCTACTCTCAGGAGGGCTATGTGCCTTATGTTTTGCCTGCCCTAAATGTGACCTGTCAGCAGAAAGTCAAAACAGAAAGCTATCAGGATTCCAAGATACAGATACAGACCTGTAGGTGGAATATTGTTTATTTCTGGACCATTTACAAATATTAATTTATAGCTACAAACCTTTCCACATCAGCTCCTAATATTAAAGCAGCATTTCAAAAGAATCACCTGATGAAGTTACAAATCACTACCAGTGTAACTGTTTTGCAAAGCACACAATTATTTAGTCATTTTAAATGAATAAAACATCTTCTCACACCTGAGTTTTGCAGATAAATTCAGATATTTCTAGTGTGCAAGATTACTGAATTATTCACTTAAGCATTAAGCTAGCACAGTAAAGCACAAGACTAGAGCACCTGTCAAAGATCTCTTCTCAAAAACAGATACATACTCATCTACCTCAAGATTCCATGCATTAAGTCTTTATACAGTTATGAGTATTTACATCTTTGCTCTTCAGTTTAAAAAAAAAAAAAATCAAGTGCTCAGAATGGGAACGCAGCCAGCTCCACTTGGTAGGAAAGCTCAACCCTACCAGCTATTTTCTGGCTGCAGATCTATCAGTTCAAAGGATTGCAAGCTGTTTGGTAACAGCCAAAGTAACAGGAATGAAGAAATGCATACCACCAATGAAGGCAGTCAAATGAGACAGGAAACTTGTGATGTCAGAGACAGGAACGAGTTTCACATAGATAAGCTGTAAGAGGTCTTCCAAGCAGCATTCAAAAGCTGCATGCAAAAAATGGTTTATTGTAGGAACTCTGACTGAAGGACAAAGATAATACTATACACCACGGAAAAAATTTAAGACTTAAGTTACATCTTCATTTATTCCACATTTACCTTGAAACCCACTCAGAATCACCATCTGCAAGACTCAGAAGAGAGTGTTCATCAGCATTTAAAACAGGACAGTATAAATAATTGCTAAGGCAAGAGACATCTCACTTGCACTTCCCAGATAAAACGCACTTTTGACTCAGCTGTCACCTGGAAAACTCTACTGCACATATCCTACCTATACAGAAGCCCCAAGAATCACTAACCTTTGAAAAACCTCAAACTAGTCTAGTATTAATGCTGAAAGAAGCAATGTTTCAAAGTTAAAGAACTGCCAGTTACATGGTCATATGCTATAAACCCAGGCCTAAATACCCTTTGAGATGAGCTCTGCAAACATCCTCAAAAGCTATAGAGGATGGAGAGGAATGCGGACTTCCAATTTAAGTGTCCCGCTCCAACCCATGACCCCAAACACCACAAAGTTTAGGCCAACAGACTAAGTGGAAGTGGTGAGAGTTCCACAAGCTTTGAAACAGGTTCTTCCAATGAAATGCCAGTCTAGTAGAACAGGCAGAGCTAAGTATACCACCAATCCTCTTCAGGATTTCAACACAAACTTGAATCTCAGTAGAAAACAAGTACCAAGTCTAACCATCCAGATGATAACCACATGCTAATTTGCTTAGAGTCAAAACAATAAAAAAAAAAAAAGAGACTGTTTTTCTTGATAACTTTTCTCCTTCTGAATTATTCTCATTTAGTCAGTTACTCAGATGAATGCACACAGACAATACATGCTCAACACTTTCTGTGCCCCATCTTTCTAAGAGTATGACAGTCTGGAAAGATTAAATTAACAGTATCTTCTCCATACTCCAGTAATTAATTTTTATTTATCATACTATAAGAAATCTTATTTACCATCAAAAGCAAGTGAAATAGAACACTTAGATCTTGAGGTCACAATAAACTCCATCAAGGTAAAAACTTGGGAATGTTTCACCTAATCCTGAGTGTTTGGATTTTCCTTTTCCCAACAAAAGATTAAGGCGTGAAATTTAATTTTCCCCATGAAATGTTTTTATTGTGGGAGTAACAGACATTATTACATAATTTACACTTGGCAGGAATCTTGGGTTTTATGTAAGCTAAACTGATCAGGATTCATTTATTCTGAAGTATATTTTAAAAGGTTACTTTCCCATAAAGATTTTTGTTTTGCTTTAGATATTCACAAAACACAGTAACTGAAGAACTTTTCAACTAAAATACTGCTAAAGCAATACATGCAAAACATGCACTGAGGAGTTTCCACTTCTTTCAGGCTCCTCTCCTTTCATGTTTAAACCCTTTGGATTCTTACAAGTTTTCCAAATACACTTTCATACCAATGTCCAATTTGTGTGGACTATTAAAGCTACAACCATATCTTAGGGATCATGAATACATGCAGTGTATTAGCATTTGCTTTGCTGTCTTTATCCATCAAACTATCAGTACAAACAACCTTCTGAGCAGAAAGGTTACTCTAGAAACATGACAAATGGGAAGTCACAACTGAAGAGAATTTTTTTTTAAACCTACTATGCTCTCACTTCTCACTCTGAGTTTAATCATTCACCTTGCGTATGTTGCAAAGAGAATGTCCACAATAAAATGGCAACTGTGCATGCAGTAGCACGTGAGTCAACAGGAACATGAAATGAACTCTCCTTCTCTAAGTTTTAGACAAGAGCAAGAAGATTAAGGATTTGATTACAGGATTAACGTAAAAAACTTTAACCATACATCAACTAAAAAGTATCATTGTCCCAATTTATACTGAAGTTGTGACAGTTTACTTAAGGTCTCCTTAAAAAAGTTAACTCTTATACACAGGTAGTTAGAATAGCCTCTAAAGCTCAGAATGAGCAATGCCTGGAGAGCAATCAAGTGCTAAAAGGTACATGCGCAGCTGGAAGGGTGACTTTTTTTTAAGATTGTAAGCTACGTGTACATTTGTCCATAATCCAAGGCTTTTCACTTGTAACTTACCATTACAAGCTCTTCAGTCTTTTCCATTAATGTATCATTCATTAAGAATCTTCATTCCAGCAACAAGTGTTTTGAGAGACTGAGTTCCTCATTAATGACAAAAAATGATGAGCTAAGTATTCATGAGCTTGCATTTGTCCATTTCCACTCTCAGGGACAGCTCCAGAAAGGGGCAGCTCCAGAAAGACTGAGCTCTTGCTGCACCTTCAAGTTCTGTTTTGTAGGGGTTTTTTGTTTTCCTTCCCTCCCTCCCCAAACTTAAAGACAGCTTCATAAACAACTCCAAGGCTTCATTCAACTGGGCAAAGCTGTCTGCTGATATACATTTTAATTCACAGACAGACAAAGTTTAGAGTAACACACATACAGAAGTTGACAAGCTAACCACCATTTAGCTCGCTGTGTTACATAAACAATATGGTGGAAAATGCCAGCCCTGAGCAAAACCATAACAAAGAACAAACTAGAACCTGTTCTCAGAGAATTACTCTCTGCATATTAAAAAAAAAAAACACCATACCTTTTGAAGTTAGTTAATAAACAAAGTGTTTAATCTAAGTCATGTTCCTCAGCAGCTGAGAGTGAGCTATTAAATGCTTCCAAACAAAGTCTGCAAAAACCACCCTTTTACTTCTGTCAAAAATGAGATTAAGAAAAAAGCAATAGCACAGACGAAAAAAAGCTGTGGAAAAACACCTACTTTCTCTTCTCAGAAAAACTCCACCTGTCTTCCCCACCAACTCAAACATCATATTTAGTTTTTTACAGGTCTCAGGTAAGTTCTTACCAGTTAACATATCACCAAGACTGGTCCAAAACAAATCCTGTTTAGAACAAAAGCATTATAACTGACAAAAGCACTCTTTTTGCTTATACCAAAATCCTACAAGCAGCCAACAACGATCTCGTTTGTCATTTAGCCTTCAATTCCAAATACACACATGTACATATTTTATTCCAAAACATGGCAATTTGCTTATAAAGTATCCTACTTCCATATATAACTCCACTGCGTAGCAGTGACTTAATGTCAAAGTGATATCCTACTTAAATACTGATACTCCTGAAGATTCCATAAGACTAATATGCTAAAAGATAAGCACCACTGTCATTTAATGCCACTAATTAAAAAAAGAACTTTTTGCAGCGCTCATAAAAAAGTTCTAGTACATGGGACCACTTCCATTACTCTATACCAACATAGTGAAACATTGCTCACAACTGAAAGGAACAATCAACTGCTCCATGTCCAGAAAAAATCTTTTTGTGTGCCTCACAATACCACTTCCAAACTGCTCCCATTCAAAGTAAATTCTATGGCATGACTGGGAACTAAGCCAGGAGGGCACAATTCTTCAACACACATGGTAACAACATCAATATACAGTTAAGAAAATGACAGTAAGTACCTTCCACCCCCTCCTCCTACCCCTATGAAAAGAAAGCTTCATTAATGCATCTGCTTTGGTTTACTGCTGCAAAGGGCAATTTTAGCGTCATTATTGCTTCCTTACAAACCTGCAAAGAGTCATCCTTCAGTGGAGAGTGCTCCAAGACACACTTCAGACAGGGCTCATGCTGCACAATTATAAAGGTGCCATCATAACAGTAATTCTAAAATAGGAGGTAAACACTAAATACTTTTCAAAACGGTAGTAAAACCAGTAAGAACTATAATACCCACAAGAGCTGAAATTCATCCAAAGCACAAAGGTATTGCAACACCACTACTCACAATAGAAAGTGAAGAATCACTAAGTTCAACTTCACCAAGGCCAATTTGGTTACATGCATACATGGGGAAGGAACGACACAACACCACCAGTTCACTGGTTTATATATCCCTTTTCAAATACAGACCCCTTTCCTCTTTTAGAGAAAAGCATACATCACTGTTACAGCACAAACTGGATACAAACAGCATCTGTCTTTCTATACTTCTTTGAGCCTGGTATCATTGTTTGCGTTTTTAAACAAATGCACTTCAAAATCAAACTCAAAGCTCCTATCAAGTTACTATGCTGAGTGTGAAATTGCAGGTAAAACCCCAGCAGAAAACCATTACAGGCATCCCCTGCTCATTGTGACTCAAGTATTGATGTTATGGGGACATCAAACAAGCCCAGTCTACAGGAAAATGGGCTTGCATTGTTGCTTCCAGGTTAAGCCAGTCTGTCAATACTCGATGTAACAGGAGGAAGAGTCTGCATTTAGAACAGACCCAAGAGAAGTTTGGAATTTCCAAGGTCTTCATGCAAGTGAACTGTAGCAGCTCAGCAAGTTAAACTGGCAAAGTTTTAACAAAAGACCTTTAAGCTGTAAAAGTATCAAAGACTACAGAAAGACATACATTAGTACCTCAGCTTGGCAGCACTATCATTCTCCTGACTCCCTCTTTTTTAACACCTTTATCTACTAAAGTCTCTTGCACTCCAGTCAGAGTATAAAAGAGACTGAGGTAACTCTAAGGCTATTACAAGGCCATCTGGCCATACAACATGCTTACCTTGGATTATTGGCCTTCACATCCAAGTCTGAAATTATGAGTGACAAACTGCATAAACTCTCCAAGCTTTCGTCATTTAATTTGTATTTTGAAAATGCATGCACCTCAGCCACAAGAAAGCTTTAAGAAAAAAGCTGCTGCATTTCCAGCATTGAGAAAGCTATTTATACAAAGCAGAAATGCAACCAAGTACACAAGTTCAGACAGTATCGAAACCTGTCCTTGCTCAAAGGGTTATGATTGCATATCTATGACCAAAGTGAAGTAACCTCCAACACTTCAGAAGGTGTGGCCTTTAAGCCTGCTTACAAACTTTGTGGCTAATTTTAGGCATGAAGCAACAACCCTCTACAAAGTCACATTACTGTCTAATTCCCTCTATTTTTTTTATTGGGAAGCAGGGGGGAGCTGGGAGTTTTTCATCTTTTTGTATTGGTTTGTTGTTTATTGGGGGGGTAAGAAATACGTGGATCTAATAAAGTGGCCGACTAAAATCTCACACTGTCTGTACAACATCAATAAGTAGTATGGATCAACAGAAGAAAATCTGTAAAGCAAGATAGTTGCCATTAAGGATCAGTCTACTATCTCCGCATTTCAATGATTTCTACTTCAAAGCATACCAGATTACAACCACAAGTGACCAGCATACACAAATCGCTCTCATAGATCACAACTTTCAATTCCGTTTCAACCAAAAAGATTGCAGTTCAAGTGCTCCAAGACCAGTCCATGTTAGCCAAAACACAGCAGGTAAGGATGACTGATTGGCCTCAAAAGAACATTCCCAGCTCCAACTAAAATACTAACACAGATCCATCCCAAGTTCGCAGTTACGCACAATATTAGCGTATTATTGAAACAAGCCTTTCCACAGTTTGTTTATTCTAAGTGATTTTACAGCTGAAACTGAAGAGTTCCACTTTTTACTGGTGACAAATTCAAGAAAGACTGAAAATAAATTGTCTCAGGCATCCCAAAAAACCCATTAATGTAAGAAAAGGTGTATTGTTTTTTGCTCAGTGTTTGTCTGGGGGTTTTTTGTTTTTTTTTTTAACTACAGCAGCCAAAGCAGTGTGTATCACTGGAGTACAGCAATGCATAACAAGAGAAATCAAGCTGTGAACTCTAGACCCTCCTCTACACTGCTCAGCAGCAGAACTGAAACATACTATCCCACTGCATGCTAGACGCATGGAAGGGTCAGTCCTGTGAGGTTTGTATCCAAAGACATGCACTAGCTAAAAACTGTTATGTGAGAGCCTGTCTCTTTCCATGTCATCTACAAATTTTCTAAGGACCTGGCAGATCTATCTTACATTGGTCCCTGTACAACAGCCATTTCTGCCCAGCACCATATTAAAAAGGAGATGCTGATGACAGTAAAAGAAGATTAGTTCATTTTAAATTTTATATTAACCAGCATGCTTTAACCAGGCCTTTTTATAGGCTACACCAGCTCAAAATGCTTGTTCAGAGATGCAAAGGCAGGGGAGGTCCTATTGTAAAAGAGACCCAGATTCAAAGAGGATTTTAAGCTTCTTCCATCTTCTTTACTTAAGCAAGGAGCTCTGGTTCTGATAAAGCTATAACACAGTTTAAGAGTGCAATACACACATGGAAGTTCATGGAAGTCTGGCACAGATTTGGTGAGGAGTAGAAGAGGTCCAGTCATTTAAGACAAGTGAATTCCAATGATTGTATGACAGCATAACAGATCACAATGCACCAAAACAATGGATGAGTGATGAGTGACTTTCCTAAAAGAAAACAGTGCTATGCTTAAAATTCTTCAGTTTGTCTGACTCACAGTAGAGCTCACAACTGCACCAGTAACATATCTGAGGGAGCAGAATATAGACAGATTTGCCTACCATCATACCATTTGCCTACCTTTCTTCATTAGACTGATCTTTTAACAAAGTTAAAGAAACACATATCCATACAGGCTTCACTCATGGCAGTAATAATACAGTCATCCACAGGAAAGTTTTAAGGATCTTCTTTGTTCTGCACTGCAGAGGCAACCATTTACAAAACAAATAACAATCTAGTCCACTTGCTCACTACATCAGGCATATTAAATGATGGCAAACCTTTTTTGTTCTTTAATTATTCAACAGCTGCACAGGATTTATATGCAGTGCAAAGGTAACACAGTACCAGTTATGCACTCTTCTTGAAGAGGAATACAGATTTTCCCAGATTCCCAGTAACAAACTCTCCCTGCCATCCCCCTACCATATTTTTAGTATCAGCAGAAGAGAGAGGGGGAAAGAATTTGTACTACCTGTGATTTATGGAAAACAGCTTTTTCCCCCCTACAGCTTTACTACTGCTATTCTAGCTGAACACATATGGTAGTGAGTTTATCTCACGCAGTAACAGTACAGGTAGCATTTCAGGAGTGAAAAGATTTTATGCAAGTTTCAATGCTTGGACAGCAGGGTGGAAAACTTCATTCTCTAAATCACACCAATTTCACTGTTATACATTTGAACACACTCATAGATAGCAGTCATACCTTCCTCCTACTGCGTCGTCTTGTGGCTGGGCCCCGGCAGTGTTCCTCTGTGAACGTCGCAGTGACCCCCCTGGATTGTTATTAGGCCGGTTGGACATTGGCACCTCTCTCCTGAAGGGACATACCCTTTCTAGACACTACCATTCACTGAAAGACAAGAGAGGAAGAGCCGTAAGACATGTGGCATGAAGACTCACTGCCACGCCTCCAGAAAAATGTAAAATGCTACTGTTTAAGCAAAAACTGAAGACAAAAACTTTTAAACAACTTTTAGTTATAAGACACATAGACAAGATTCTTCTCAAGAACATTTAGAACCTCAATACAGAGCAACCAGGCTTTGGTATATATACCATACAGATGATCCACTGGACTAAATGACCTTTAAAGGTCCGTTCCAACCCCAACTACAAACTACTCTGTGATTTTGTGATGACACTTTTTTTTTCTAGCAGGCTTCTCTAATTATAAGGAGACGGGACAAATACAATTTAGGAGAATCTGAGTTTATCAACATTAAGGAAAAGTTCAGTGCTTGATAGACAGTAACAGTATTCAAGTATTTTAACTTTCACTGTAGGAGACTACAAAGCCCGTTTCAGGAGTAAGCAGCAGTACTCATAACGTAACTACAGTGCTTTCCAAACAGCTTTCTCTAGTCTGATTTATGCAACTTTCATTTGCATAAAGCAAGATATACAGTCAATCAGGAAAAAAGATCTAGCTTTATAATCAGGAAGTTTTGCTCATGAGAGCTAAATTAAAGAGAAAAGATATTTGAGACAGACGGATTAATGAGTGCACACAATTATTTTAAAAAATAATCTATGATGGCTTTGTATTACAACTTGTGGAACTGCTTTGTGACTGCTAGAGGTATACAGATTTTGTAGCTGTAGTAACTATTTTGGTAGTTATTTATAGAAGACTACCCTAACCCCCAGCCACAGTCCTCAGAAACAGACATATTTCAAGAACAAGCCTCACTTAATTCCTCAATGAAGAGAGGTGACTTCTGTACCCTGTGCTAAATTGCAATTTCCATGTAGAACATAGCAACAGGACCACAACCAGCAAATCCAGTTGTACTGTTTCTAATTTTGTGGAATCTGGTAAAAAAAGGTATTTGCAGGGAAAAAAAAGAAGCTGTAACATGGAAAGTAACCCAAGTTTAAGAACTCAGTACTCTATATGCTGATTTGGTACCTATTACATCTAGAGCACAGTAGGCAAGAAGTCTGTCATGGAAAAGTTTAAAATGCCACAGCTTCAGATTCAAATTCAAATGTCTCCAATGAAATAACGCTCAAGATCTGGCATTGTCAGTAAAGACAGTGAATAGCTGAACATAATTGTCTATTCTTCTGAAAAGGGCCTATAGAAGTGAACAAAGGGGACAGGAGGGGAAGTGGGGGGCAAGAAAGAATCCTAAATGATGCAGTTTTACTGTAAGCCGTAAGAAACCAGGCATATAAACTGGTACTATGCAAACCATTACCTCACACATGATGCTAAAAGGAACATGTATTTCATCAAGACACTTGCACAGCGCAGAAAATTATTGATCAGGATTCTGCTAGCTCAGATTCAGTCTTGTTACACTGTAATAATACAACCTAATACTGAAAGGTCACACTTAGCATGCCAGAAATACTTTAAATATTTCCAGGAATTGAATAAGAATACAAGTTAGGCAGAAGAATTGCTCTCCATCCTAATCCCCACATCACAGGAGTCAAAAGCATCTTTTGGAAGTTTTTCATGTTCTTTGTACTATGAGGTTTAACACAGCAGCAAACAGCAAAACCAGAAAGTAGAATTAATAAACAATCACTTTTACCTTCATTGGTTTGGTTGAGATTTTTTTTTTTTTACCTTTGGCTTAGGAACCTGAAAGAATATAAGTAAAGCACAAAATACACAATCCTACAAAATATAGTTGTTTGATGAACCTCTTAGCTAGAAGACCTGATGACTAAGTTGAGAAAGCTATAAACACTACTACTCAAAATGTGAACTTTCCCTCTTCACAATTGTTTCCTCTTATTCTAACTCCTTAATCACAGCCAATATTCCAACAGAAACCTCTAAAGCTTTTCAGTAACATGTAGCACCATCAATCTACAACTTCTTATACTTTAGAGCACAAAGAGATTTACAATGGAACAGAAAAAGCTTGCAACCACTGGAAATCATGCCAGCTTGCTGATGTAGCCAGTTCAGTCAAGCTGCGGAGATCTCAAGCTGTAGCATTCTCTTCAGGCTAGCAATGCAAAAAACAAAGCCTAGCATTAACCAGGCTGAAAGCTGACCAAGGGCTACCTAGGGGGTCCAGCTGAAGTCAATCACAGGCACTGTCAAATGTTGTTGTGCATTCTCTTCTTTTTTCCTTGTATTCAAACACCAGATTAAAAAAAAAAAAACACCTCTCTACTATCAGAAACAAGGTGCATTTTGTGCATTTTCTAAAAGGAGGGAGTAGTGTCCCCTTCTGCACGAAGGTCAGCTGGCATTGAAACTGTACTAATGCCAAACTTTCAGTCATGCTACAAAATCGTTGCCACAGCACTACTGTCTTACCTTGTACCAATTAAAATGTGCATTCCAGCAGGTTTCATTCCGCAAGAACAGTGCTCACTTGGACCTCTGCTAGGTTAGCCATGCACTTTCCTACCTAGGGCCAGAACATGGGCCTCTCCACACACCACCACAAGAGTCAGCTGAAGAAAACATCACAAAGGCAGTCCTGGCCCTCCCCAGGGAAACTTCAGTATAATACTGATCTCTCTGGGTGTCCTGGTTTTGTCTGTGATAGACTTGAATTTACTCACAGTGGCCGGTACAGGGCTATGTTTTGGATTTCTGTTGAAGACACCATTGATAAGAGAGCATAGTGTTGATAATACAGATGTTTTTGTTATTGGTGAAAAGTGCTTAACATAGAGCCAAGGCCTTTTCTGCATTTTGTACTGTCAAGTTATGCTGGTGAGGAGGCTTGAGGTACATGGGAGGTTGGGAGGAGACCTAACCAGGAGAGGTGACCCAAAATGACCAAAGAGATATTTCCAGACCACATGACCTCATGCTCACTATATAAAGCAGGAGGAAGAAGGAGGAAGGGGAGAACATTTGGAGTGATGGTTTTTGTCTTCCCAAGTCACTGTTTCCATGATGGGTCCTGATCTCCTGGAGATGGCTGAACACCTGCCTGCCCATGGGAAGCAGTTAATTCTTTGTCTTGCTTTGCTTATATGCACAGCTTTTGCTTTTCCTATTAGATTGTCTTTATCTCAACCCACAGGTTTTCCAGTTTTCACCCTTCCAATTCTCTTTCCAATCCCACTGGTGGGGGATTGAGCAAGCAGCTGTCTGGTGCTCATTTGCTGGCTGGGATTAAACCATGATACAGGGTTAGCCAGACACTTGAAGTAGTCTGTGTTTAGAAGTTATGTAGCACAGTGTGTTGTCATACACACAGTATTTTCAGCTGCGTAGAAGAATGAAATGACAACTGTTTTATCCTGTGAGGCATCTGCCAAGTCAAGACGATGTCCAGAGTTATTTTCTACATTGAAACCTCTCAACTTAACTGCATTTCTTATCATGTACTTGCTGCCACGTAACTCCCAGTTTGCTTTCAAATATAATGCAGCTTCATGATTCAGCTGTGACCTTTAGCATAGAAACATTAACTTAAGTCTCACTGCAAGCCACACAATACTATGAGCCCAGTTAGTCCAGTAGCGAAGAGATATTTTGCACAATTGTGCCTTCCACATCCTGAAACAAGAGAAGAGCCCAGAGGTTCCTAAATACTAACTGTTCTCACTCAGACTTGTCCCTCTATCTCTGAGTCTCACTCCAAGCACTTGGCTGCTTCTTTCCCATCGTCAGACACCTACATTCAAAGGAAATGTGCAACTCAGCAGAGATCAGCCGAATGTGCCAGTGCAGTCCTGCCAGATTTTAAGACAATTTCCTCAACTACACTGATTCTTCCTCACACCTACAATAACAAAAAGCTATAACCATCCATCAGACCTCCATGCTTCCACAATAGACAATGCTATTTAGGAATTTTAAAGCTCAGGTCCCCTTCTAACATAAAGTTATCTGCACACAAGCCTTTTCAGTTAATGTTTCGTAACTCCATATTCCTAGCTATGATGATGCCAAAGCATGGGCCTGCAGAGGCTCTCATCATAAGCAGACTCTTCAGAATGAGGATCAATTTCAAAAGCCAGCATTTTCAATAAACTCACGACATATCTTCTGAAGCCATGTAACAACACTGGTATCAAGTGCTTACTATGCTGCATAGTATTCTTGAGTTTTTAGCAAACGCTATTTGATTACTATTTAGAGTCATCTTCACTATTGTACAGGGAAGCAACTAGAATTAATTTCTGTAGACCTAACATACCCATTGCAAACACTATAGTTAATATATTGTCAACATATTGCTTGGAGAGGTCCTACAAGAACACAAGACAAAAACCACCTGTTAACTTGCAGTGAAGTCTTCAACCTTCTTGTGGAAAAGCCAACAGGAAATGACTAACATGCTTCCATGTTTTTGAAGCAAACTGGGAAAACAGAGAACTACAGAAAAAGCCTGTATCAGCCTTTACTTAGCATCCAAATCACTCCCTGAAGGATACTAAGAACTGTAATGTAGCAACCCTGACATAGCCTACTGTGAGAAGAAGACAATGAGTAAACCGAAGGACTCCAGCACGCTCTAGGGCCACTAACAGGGTAACAAGGCAAACCAGTAACAATACCTGTAAAAAATGAACTGCACTCTTCCACAAGGGCCTTTCTTAATCTACTTGCATGAGCTCTAAAACTTGTTTGTTTGGGGTGTTTGGTTTGGATTTGTTTTGGGTGGTTGTTTTGTTTTTGGTTTTGGGGGTTTTTTAAGTTCTTTGCAAGAATCTTGGTAATGCAAGAATTTTTTCAGCCTCTTGCACTCTCCTGAGTATTCTGAGATATGCCTAGCACCTCTGCCTATAATACTCCATTGTAATACCTATTATCTGATTGGAGTTGAGCTAAGTACACTGGTCAGCACCCTTCCTCTCTCGTACTCCAGCCCAAAAAATCCCGTGCTTTATTTAATGATGCTGCAGCAATCCAGCTCCTTAAAACTGCAGACTTACTGCCCTGAAGTCATTATTAGGCGGGGGCGGGGGGGTGTGAGGCAGGGAGAGAAGGAAAAGACAGGAGGATGTTTATATGCCTTGCAAGTTCAGAACATTTTCTTCCAGCATGTTGCACATCTTGCCAGCCAGAACCCAGAGTTCAGCGTACATATCAGAAAATATTAAGCCTAAGACTTCAGATCTGTATTCATTTACTTCAATGTAGACAACATTCATTTACTTGATCAGCTGTTTCTGTGATAAATCTAGCCACTTAAGAAGGAAACAACACACTAAATATATTAGCATACAACACATTTAAGAGTTCAGACTTCAATTGTGACTACACTGAAGAAATTACTGCCTACAGTTTAGTAACTGCTGAATTGTTTCAGATTTACATCATTTTCAACTGATCTCAGCTGCACCCCATTTTTGCTCACTGTTCACAAGGTTCTCCTCATTTACCTGCAGACACACACACCTATTTACTTCCCTGACAAGTAAGCACTTGCAAGTACTCAATTACTAGTTCTATTTCAACAGCTGACTTAAATTAAGAGAACTTTTTAGTCCAGGGAATTGCTTTAAACTCAGTCTTCTGCAGCTGATTTTGACACAATATTCTCCCTCCCTACACTCTCCAAATTCAAGAGTTATTCAGTCATCCTTGTTCTTTTCCCACTAAGGTCCTCACCTTCAAACACATTTTAAAGCTCCATGCAGGCAGAAGTTTGTATTTTCAGTTTAGCAGTCTCTTGTCCCTTCTGGTTGTTGAAGTAGCTCATAGAAGAATTTTAGGGAGTGGATACAATAACATACAGAAAACTTCCTAGAAACATTTTCTGCAACATGTCCTAAATTCTCATCACCCCTCCCTTCTTCCTGACAGTAAATTTCTATACACAAACAAGGAAAAAATATATTCTCCCATGAGCTGCAAGGCGCTGTAAGGCACAGTAAGGTGTATGCATTTCATCTGCATTCATGCAAATCTTACGTTAGTCAGCTGCATGAAACCATTGAGCCTTAAGAAAATGACAAACTTTCCTTCTTTCAACACAGGAAGACCAAGCTAACATTTAATTTCCTTATCCGCTGCCATTTCTACCTTCTCCCCACGAACAGCCGTAAGTTGTCTACATGATTCAAAGATGCCAGAGTACACACTAAGGCTTCCTTGCTACACTGCATCTAATGTAAAACTCACATGGTGACATTTATCAGAATAACCTCCTCTGATACAGAAATCACACAAAATTATATTGAATCACATATTAGGCTAGACTGTACTTTTTTGTATTTTCCTTCTCCAAAGCTGGAAAAGAGCTAGAGAACTACAGACATAGAACTGCATGCACAGACCCTAACTAGAGTAAATTCAGTACATATATAAAAATCTCCAGGACAAAAGAAGATTCTAATGATGTAACATTACTTCATTGCTATGAAGACAGATTAGCAGGTCTCAAGGAAGTTTCTTCTGGAAACAAGCATGTACAGTTGTAAGCAAACAGATTTCTACAACTGGCACAAAATTTCTACAGATTTATATAGCTGCATCACTTTTGTCACTTCTTTTTGAAGACATTAGTAAGGTATCAATGGGAAGACAAGCAGAGTTTAACAGCCTTCAGAGGGAAACTCCTCTTCAGACAAGAGGCTTTTTTGATGCAGAGTTTAACTGAAGTACAAGAGTTAAGTCAGAATTATTTAAAAAAAGCCTTGGGTGGAAAGAATCTCTTGAGATTACATGGTCCAACCACCTGCTGAAAGTAGGACCTCAAATTACATTAGACAGTTCTCATTCTGAGAGGTGACAGTTGCCAACCATGACGACAAAATACAAAGCCCTGAGCAAGAGGTGCATCACAAGAGCTACCCTGAACAAAGGGGAAAGGGAAACAAAAAAAAAAAAATCA
This sequence comes from Ifrita kowaldi, assembly GCA_013398055.1. NCBI lineage: Eukaryota > Metazoa > Chordata > Aves > Passeriformes > Cinclosomatidae > Ifrita > Ifrita kowaldi. The sequence continues at coordinate 917,259 of VZRS01008536.1, forward strand.
CAAAGTGAGGTATCAAAGCATCACCATATATAAAAGTGTGCAAAGAAGACACTAACAAGAATATCAGAAACTTTAAAAAGTCATGCAATAGATGTCAGTTCAAGTAACCTGAGTTCTCAGATCTGTGTAAGATGAACACATATCCAAGGACACAAACCCCATCCCTTCCAAGGACAACTGCTCAGAGAGAAGAGCTAACTACAGCCCAGATCCTCACTGCAATCACACACATCTCAGAAAGCCCGCCCTCCCTCCCACCCCTCCAGTTCCCCAAAAGCACAATCCAGTAACCTGGACTAAGAGGAGAAAATAAGACAAATGGGCATGTAAGCTACAAACTTCAAAGGAGTCCAGTCTCTGAAGATTATAGATTTAGGACCACCTCATACACCCATTTTAACACTGAGTAACTTTAGACAATACATAAGCTGTTAGCCAGAAAAGATTTTTCCAAACTGCCAACAAAGAGGAGAAAAACTTCAGCAAAATATTCTTCCTAGATTCATTTACAGTGGAGGAGTTATTTTTAATTCAGCTTCTCTGGAATCACTGGAGCGATTTCAACATAAAGAAAAATAATAAAATAAATCAGTCAAGGAACAGGAGTTATGCCCTGTTCCACTAACTTTAAAACAAACAGCCATCAGAAATTTATGGCAAACTTTGGGCCTTGCTGCATTAGGAAGTCAGCTTTCCCTTTTCCCAGGATTTCAAGAGCTCAGTCCTTGCCTACCCTTCTAGTCAGAAGAGTGGCAGTGCTAAAAGCCACCCTCACAGAACAGCAAAATGAGTGGCTAAGAGCCTGAAAAGATGCATCCACCAGATAAGTCTCTAGACTGCATTTATGTATATATGTCTAATGACATAGAGACAAATGGGCATGAAAGCGGAAGAGAGAAGAGCAAAACAAAACAAAAAAAATCTTCATTTGTGATCTCATACTACTACCTGGCAGTTCAAATACTCATTATCTGCAACTGGAAGATTTACAAGTTACCACAGGTGATAAGAACACTGAAAGCACCTCTGAAACAATGCACAGCACTACTAGCTAAAGGAACGCCCAGGCTGTCAGGACTTTGTGATCCAAAAGGTCATCCATGCCATGACCCCAAGCAAGCAAAGTAGCACACTTACCTACTGACTTTTGTCTAGTGAGAGGACTGGAAGATATGAGAGGTCAAACATTGTTTAAGGAAAAATCTAAATACACATATCACATGCTCCAGTGTTGGTAAGAACAGTTTTGTGACAATGACTGAATTGCAGAAGCTGAACAGTCTCCCCTGCTTCAAGCAGGTCAATTGAATTTAAGTCTGAGACTGCAGTGACCTTTCATTGAACCTGGTACGGGAAAAGCAAACTAAAGACTTCTTCAGGGACCTGGAAGAAACTTAAAAACTAGTTCCATTAAGATTACAGAAAACTGACACCTATCATTACTTTAGAAATAAAACAATGAATTGGCCTTTATGCCACAGCCAAAACCTCAGTAAGTCCTTCTGGGCTGTAGAAAAGTCAAATTGAAATAGCAAATGGGGCACTACTCAAAATTACAGAGAAGTTCAGGTACCACTAGCAGTCAACAATACAACTAACCTGCTAGCTGAAGAACCAAGAGAAACCTACAGATGGAAGAGAGGGCCACAAAGCAGCCAAAAAAATTAAAAAACTAAGCACCTGCAAAGGTTAGACAGCAGAACATTCTCATGCATCTGAACAGCTAAAAGGAACAAAAAAACTCAAGCTTGTACAGGATACAAGGTCAAGCTCAGGTATCTCAGGTCTGATTGTACAACTGGTCCTCCCAGTTCATGGTACACAGGATCCATAGCTTCATTTCATTACTGAAGAAAAAAAACCACTGTATTTGTGCACCAAGAAATTAAAACCAGGTCTAAATCTTAACTGAACTCTTGCAAGGTGGTTGAGGGGGCTACCTAACATTAAGACAGTAAAAACCTTTACTATTATGGTCCTTTTTTCCCTCTGAAAAAAAACAGAAACTGCCGTCTGAGGAGGAAAATTAAAGGAGTTGCATGGAACAAATGTAATGGTCTCTTGGGGGCATCCCTCTTCAGTTCTGCCACATCAGTGCTTTCTTTCTCTTATGTTTATCAAGGACTGAAATATCACAATTTGTGTCACTCTTTGGACTGCACTATGGGTCACAAAACAACACAAATGTCAGTCAGACCTTTGATCCTCATCCAAAGGAGAAGTTAGGAAAAATAGAAAGCATTTCAATTTTTTTCTATTGCTTCTCTGTAGTTTTACACTATGTATTGAAAGTGTTGTCAACAGCAACTATTCCCCTTGTTTTTGAGTGCATCAGTAAGAGTTAACTATAAAAATAATCTCCTAGAGTATTTACTCACTACTTCATTCAAAGAATTTTCCCTTGTAAAAAAATTCAAATATTAAAGTTGTTGTTCTCCAAATAAACCAAATTTGATACCTTTCCATATCACTGTTTGTAACACGTCCAAACTGGCTCAGTTTAAGTTAAGTTTTCTTCTAGTGTATGGTTTGACTTGAATTCATTAACAAAGGAAGGGAATGCTCTCACTGTGGCAGAGGACTCAAAACTTCAAGAAAATATTTTCATGTTTACAACACCTGTAGTTTCTCAGTCTGAATTCAGTGTTCTATATTATTTTGTCTTTTTAACCAGCTAAACATTAAGTTCTGGTCCATAATTCAGTCAACTCTGCAGCAGTTAAATTTTTTACTACAGAGATATAAAGATTATCAAAAGCGTAAGAATCCAGAAACTCTTGAGTCAATCTATATCAAGGAAAAGAATAGTCTGATCTGGATAGCTGCAAGTCAGCCAGAGACAGCTCATCTTAAGAAGCAGCCCAGAGGTATTTAAGCCACGTCAGTAACACAAAAGATTTGTTAGACCACACAGACAACAGGCACACACAACCATAGCAAATGTTACCTGCAAAACACTGAACCACGTTTCATATCTTTGTTGACAGATCTTTTTCCCTTTTAGCACAGCAATGGAAAGAAAGCAAAAGCGAGGAACAAATAGGTTCAAAGTTTCTTCTTCCATACACTTGTGTCACAGAGCAAAATTTTTCTGCCAAATCAGCCCTACAGCAAGAGCTTGACTTCACCTCTACAGGACCTTTAAGACTTGTTACATACTGAAAAGCTGCTCCAAGCAAAGTCTACACTACGAGAGCCTCAGGACGCCATTCTGCTACGTGGTCTTAATGAAAGTGTAGTTTCAACCTGTTAATAACAATGGAAATAATAGCTCTTTTGTTTTTTAAAATTAAACAAAAGCAACTCTCTCCAACAGAAAACAACATATTTTCCAACAGCCAAATTATGACCAAAACTTTGCTGTTTGTATGCAGAGTGAACTTCATTTCTTGCAGACTTTTAACAAAAAAACCATAATAAGCAATAGAAGTAAAATCTTACCTGATCTTTGTTTCCAGCTTCTCCAGAAACCCTAGTTTAGTAGGAGCCAAAAGTCACTATCTGTGCAGTGGCTTAATCTTTCACTAACATCATAATAAACAAAAAAAATCCCATAACCAACTAAAAAAAAAAAAAAAACCACCAAAAAAAAAAAAAACACCAAAAAACACTGTCTGGCAAGAATGAAGGAGAAGACTCTATTCAGTTGAATGAGGAACTTTCACCTTCTGTGAGACAATATGAATCAAAGCACAGAATCCTTCATGAAGTGCAGATCAGTGACACTGCCAGAGAAGAAGGCAAGCTAGAAACACGTGGTCCACCTAAGACCAAGTAAAACAGGTGTGGCAAAGGTAGGAGGGGGCATTTATTACCAGTGAAAAAAAGAAAAAAAAATCAGCTCAGTGATTTGTACAAAATTTAATTTAGTAGCTTATTTCAGTACTTTTATGCAAGTGCCCCAAGAATTACTCAAAACCACCACCCACTCTAAATCTGCCCTGCCCAATGCTTAATGCCCAACTGCCTTTGAGCTGCATAGCTCCATCTACTTACAACACTGAGTCTGAATGCAGAAACCTACTGCTCCAACACCAAGCCTCTTCCCTATTTTAATGCCATAGACCAGATGGTGCCTTATTTGCAGTTTGCCATTCACCTGCATCTGGCACACCACAGCCCTTAAGCAAAACCAAGTGCAACAGCACAAGACAAATACTGATACGGTACATAGCCATGTCCTACCTGCAGAGCCTGTTAGACAATACATGCCCCAAGTTGCAGCATGGAAGGTTTTCTGAGACGTGCCAAATTCCTAATCAACTTTTGCCAAGCTGTCTTAAATTACTGAGAGACCTAGTGAGCTCAGTGGCTAGTAAAACATGGTTTGGTCACCTAAAGTCTAATTTAACACAAGATGATCTCTGCAATCTCCTAGACAACTAGAAGGGGAAAGGCAAAAACAAAACAAAAAAACAAAAGCAAAGAACTTTAATTAGCCACTAGACTGAAGGAATTCAGAGACTAGATGTTACAGAAGTTACTGCTGGAAGAAGAAACACAAAAACAAGTTGACTTGTGTATGTGGATTAGAAAAGTGTGCCACAGATGAACTCAAGACCACAGGTCCAAGGGTATTACAGAAACATGGTAAAGAAGCAGGAGACTGGGTCTTCATTTTGTTAATATTCAGCTTCAGCTCTAAAGCAGTCCACAAGAAACTGTTCAGTAATACTCACATGTCTTAAAGAAAAAAACTACAAAGATAAAAACAAAAATTTCAAAAAATAACTTATGTTTCCAAGGCCAGGTAGAAGATACTCATTTGTTCACTACTCACCTAAAATGGGTCCTCAGAATTTTGCACCTTCAAAATATAATTTAGACAAGTTTGGGACAAATCAGGAGGTTTTCAGGAGTCTTCCTGTTGTTTTTGTAATCACTGATATCTAGCACTGACTCAGGCTAATGGCTGTTGAGGCTTCCTTTCCCACACTGGCTCAAGCAGGTCATGCTGTCCTCCTGAACAGAGACTTCATCCAAGTGCTACACTAAAAAGGTGACAGACCTAATGCATAGCTAGATTCCTACACCACATGACACAATCTGCAAAACGGTTTAATTGCAGTTGTTGAGGAAGAAATCCAATTAAAACAGGTTAAGTTTCCGGCTTCCTCAGCACTGGATCTGCATATGGATCTTTTGCTAACAACAAACAAAGGGATTAAAACACATCTAAGTTTTCTAAATTGGGCAGTGCTCAAACCAACAGCACCTTGGAATTATGCGCCACAGACACATATTCTCAACTACAAAAAGTTATACATTTTTATCATATCTTACAGTGATGTAATTAGGAGCAAGTTCCAGTATACATACCAAATTACTGACACAGGCACAATTAAAGACATTTACCTTGTATGAAATCATGAACCAAACTGCCTAACAAATATCTGTATAAACACAGGAAGTTCTTTGTAAAGCTGAACAAAAGGAAGTCACAACCCAAGAAACACCTGTTAAACACTAAGGATTAAGCTGTCTTTAAACTGATCCCATCAATGATAGGATCATGACTTTACATCGTTCAGAGCTACTCTTTCATGTTAAATACACAGAACAACACACAATATTAGCTCCCACAACCGTGTTTTAGGAAGGTTCAAATTTTTACAGCCATGGAAAAAGTTGTCAAAAGCTAGATCTTTATGAAGGAATTCAACAACTTTATGGTATGCTTTATTGCCAAGTGTCTACTCCACTCTGCACGTTTACACCTTCTCAGTGCCCCATAAATAAAACAAAGGAATGTTGTGGGAACAAGGCATTGATGCTGAACTTCAGCAAAACTAAATATTAGAGCTCTTTCAAGTGCTTTTTAGCAGGATGCCAAACTTAGTCTCAGTTTTAAACTAGACAAGAACTCATCATCACCAAATACACACAAAAAAGTCTGCTACAAATTCCTCTCTTCCTTCCCTTATGTGCAAGTACCACCAGGACTTTTTTCTGCTTTACCTCACCAGTGATTTTTACCTCATCTTTCCCAGGTTACCCACACACTTTTCTTGAACTATAGCTATACCCATATGTTACAGCTCACAAGACTAACAAGCTAACACTAATGAGGTATTTTTCCTAGGGTCCTAGCATGGCCAGGTTTGTCAAAGCCTGAATTCCATGTCAATAGTCAATCACTTCAGAGTTGGAAGAAAGGCTCCTTGCATTTCTGCCAACAAGGTGTTCCAATAGGTATTAAGTCTGTTCAACACTTTCTGTTACTTTCCAGCTAAACTGCTGCTCTCTGATGTACTGATTCACAGACTAATACAGAACACCTATCAGAACAGTCTCTTCACCACCCTGAGACACTCATAAAAGAGCAAGCAGAGCTGTAAGTTTTCTATAATTTGATCAAATTGATAAAGAAGTAGCTATTACAATAGCTGGTCTGATAAGCCTTTGCTCTTGCAATTTGCTCTGTGACTCAATCAGAATACTCAAAGAGTTGTCTCCTATACAGGTGACCTTTCATCCAACACTAATGATTAACTATGCTTCATGAGCAAACCTACAACCAACTGCCCCCCAAACAACACATTAATTTTGGCCTTGTCTAGGACAGAAACAGAGTACGGTGAGAAAGAGAGAAAAGGAAGACAGTGTTTCTTCTAAGTGCTTCGTGTATATGACAATGATACAATATCTTGAAGCAAACAATGCATCCATCTTGCTACACTCCTAAAATATGTTTTAGCAAATATGAAAATAGTCCCATACTGTTAGTAAGACACTGAATTGGAAGCAAAGTTCACTCAATTCCCATGCAAGATTTCTTGTCTTTCTGGTTTGTTTTCGTGGTTTAGGTTTTTTCCTTTACAAAATATCCTTAAGACACTCCAAAACTACTCCACATCATCCTCTTTACTCTTTATTATAAGCCATTTAATAAAATGCACCAGTAAGGAAGACAAACAAAAGGATACTTAACTGGAGAGGGCAGCTTCATCTCTGTGGAAGATAAAATAACTCTTTACAACACTTCGGTAAAAAACAGAGAGAACGGACTGGCTTCAGGGAAAGATAAAAGAAAGAATATGAAATAGACAGGCTTGTAAAAAAAGAGGGAAAATACCTGTAGGCCCAGAAGTGAGCCCAGTTTCTTCCCTCCCCTCTGCACAGTATCTTACATATCAAATATAAAATGTAGATATTTCCTAAAGGCTGCAGCCTCTCTTACTCTTCCATCTATTTTGCAAACCAAAGATACTCAGCTGGGAGCACACACATCCCCATCCCACATATGATTAACGAGCAAAAAGCATTCTAGTAATCCCAGTATCTTTACCACCTCCATTTCCCCATGTCAAGTCTTGGAAATACATCTTTTCTCCCATCAACTATTTCCTAGCACCTCCAACCCCTATTAGCTACCAAAGACGCCAAATTAATTGCACTAAATTTGGATCTTTATTCTATGCTTTTCAAACTTTATTTGTATGCTTACTTTGTATTTAAAGGCTCCCCAGACAGAATAGTTTTGGGACACAGATACCGTGTACTGCTATTTGAAAACAGCCTGACCTGTCCAACAAAAACTTCTTCCACAGAACTGAAACCTGATTAAAACACTGCTTGCCAAACATGCAGTTATCTATGAAAAAAAAACCCTGAAACTATTTTCCATTAAATGTCTATTTTGTCAGAAAGTGGAGGATATAAAGCATCTCACACTGAATTTTCAAAACAGAAGTCTAGAGTTTTCTAGACTAGTGTTTTTTCTTATATCAAGGGTAGCATATGCCACTAGCATATTACTAACACGGTAGTATTTATTATATTAAACAGTTGCATGGTAAGAGCCTGCAAGTTTCAGAAGTGCTTTTTCATTTTCAAGAAAACATTTCAGATGTGGTATCACAGTCTGTGTTTTACAGTGGATACTTTTTGAATTAAAATTACAGCATGAACATTCAAGTATGACAGACGTTCTGAGCCAAACACCTATTTGTTTTTTGGGTTTTTTTGTAACTCCTTTAATTCTAAGATAAGTGGTGATTACACTTCCTTATACTCTACATACAAGATTTAACTCACTACTGAAGTTACAGTACAGATTAAGGACAGAAAACAGGCCAGACTTGAGGGCATTAGAGCCGTGAGTCTGCGCTATGCAGTTGCTCAAGTGAGCTCCATTATATCTCCCAAAGAATACCAAGTACTGATGGAAGCTAAAAATTCCAACTACATTTCTTGGGAGACATCCTAGTGAGTGTGGTCACCTAGACAAAAGAGGAAGTCAAGTTAAGTTGCTCTAAACCAAACCTATATGGAAGTCTTGTGTACTTCACAGAAGGCAGTTTCCACCTCAGTAGGTATGGGGATAGAGTACAATCATTAACTTTACTACTATACCAGTGCAGACATCTTCATGCTAAAATTCAGCACATGAAACTTAGGGTGTTGGTCAAAAATATATATTACATCTGTACAAGTTGATATAGACAACTTAAAACTTGACACTTTGATCTATCACCAACTGTCACAAGTTAAACTTCTCAAATTCTGCTGAAGCAACTTGAAATTACATCAGCTTCTCCTCCACTCTCCCACCACAAACACTATTCTATTCTAGACTAAACACAGTCTATTCAAGTAGAAAGAATGAAACAGTTTAAATGATAGGCAGTCACAAATTTGTATTTTCAAGTTATTCCCACTTCAAAACTGGACCACCAACCTTCCCAACAATACAGCAAACACACCCCAAGAGTGGATGCAATTCTAGTTTGTTGTCATAACCTGGAATACTATTAACTAGTAACAAACTACCTTGATTTTGGATGCATCTAAGCTAAACTTAGACATTTGAATCACTATATTCTCCCATAGGTTGAGTTGCTGCTTCTAGCTGCCACAGGTCTGGGCTTGCACTAGTCATATCCTGCATTTGATGCTGTCAACAGAAAGCCCAAACCCTTCTGAAGCAGGCTTTTTAACCAGGTAGATCATATACTTAAAGCATGGATAGGGGTTCACAAGCCCCAACTCAGCTATGTCTCATAGAGTTAGGTGAGAATTTGAGCCAATACAGTAGTTTGCATCTCCTCTACTTGTCACACTCAGTGACCTCTGAGCAGCATTCCAATCCATAGGCACAAAACTCTGGGTTCTTGAACTCCTTGACTCAGTCATTCAAAGCTTAGGCATGGCAGGTTAACATCTTTAGAATGACTTCCCTTAAGGGACGTAAGCACACAGATCCCCATGGGAGCAACTATCACTCCTGGTATAGCTGTAACATTTATGACAACACAGCTAGAATCAGTGGTATGAAAACTCAATACTTGTACATACTTAGGCACTTCATTTTTTCTCCTCCTTAAGTTAGCCTTTAGCTGGCAACTAGGTATTTTACACTAAAATCAGGCATTTAAAGTCCTCCAAGCTAAAGCAGCACAAAAATTACAGTACGGAAGAATCGTCTCTTTGCTTTAAAAAATAAATTACTATTTAAAGAGATACCCTTAGTGCTGACTGTACTTCCAGAATAGGCCCTCTCCTTTCCTGAGAAACAAAGTCTATTTTTTTCAAATATTTTCACAGGACAGCCCACCTTCCTTCTCTATGTCAGTAGCGTCACGACATTCTATTTCTTTACTCCATGAACTTATGTAGATAAACATTCTCACTGAACCAAAGTTTCAAAATTTAGCAGAAAAGTATTCTTCAATGAGGACTACAGCTTCCATCCAGTTGGTTTCAAAGCTGTGTTACAGCAACCACACTCAAGTAAGAATATTCCACCATTCAGACATAACTGGACTTAAAATACTCACAGCTACTCTGAATGCACAGTCAAAGGCCCAAGGTTTTGAAAAACAACTGAAAATTAGGTGTCTCTCTGAGCTGTGGGTGCTTAAACATTTTTAACACTTGAAGGCAGGCAATAACGTTTAACTTGTAATGGTATTAAATCTTGAAATCATACTTACTAATGACAGGACATCAACAGACTCCAGAGGCAAAAGATTTTGGTTTATGACAGTAGAACTCTGGACACTTGTTATTATTTCAAGGCTCACAGAAGAGAGGTCATTCGTTATTTTATTTCTGTTTTGTTAAACCCAAAACTATTTAAACAACCAATTGCTGTTCAGTAGCATCCAAACAGAATGCATCATTACACAAGTTTAACAGACAGTATTTGTAATGATGGAAGACTATTATCCATAGAAGAAAACTATTAACTAAGATGAAAGCTTTATTATTTTTACAGCCTTGCTTATTGCCAAATAACTACACAGGTGATATGGTTATCTAAACACAGAGCTGTTCCCTCAAAACTCGCCCTTTTCCAAAATTATCAAAACTTACAAGTTTCCTTTTCTTTCCTCTGTCCCTCTCCCAAAACAGTAAGGATGCATCAAAATACAGAACAGTAAATTATTCTAATGAGACACTTGCAGTGCTGAGAAGTACAATATTACCACTCAATATGGAGATGCTGTACTTCAGTACTGAACCCAAAAAGCATTACTGTAAGTCAAAGCCCTGTCAGTTGACCTAAGCATTAGTGACTACATGTTCCAGTTCCTCCCAGAATGATGCTGGAGGGGAATGGGAGAAGAAGTGTGGAACCAATGCTTAGGTGTATACACCATCAGAGAGTAACTGAGAATTCTCAGTGCTTTTGTAAAAACAGTGTTTATCTGGAATACTCTATCCCATCACAGTGGGCCTTGGTCAAGAGACATGAATTCCAGCTGAAAAACAGAAGGGTGACCTTAAAGAAGTTAATTAATAAAGCCTGTATTATTTAACCTGGCAACAAAGCTGTAAATACTTTCTGTAAGTGCTAAGAATAAAACATCAAGAGAAGAAAATAAAGAGAGGGTAGTATTGATACTGTTAGCCGGCAAACAGTAATGAGAAACTTTCATGCTGGAAATTAGATGATCCTAAATTGTGAGAAATGACATGCTTAAAGAATATCCCAGGTGGACTGAAGAATTAAAAAGGCAAGTGTGAGGTCTATTACTAAGCCTACTCCCAGAGAGTGTTCACTGTCCTTACAGACAACTAACAAGTTCTGTCATCCTACTATGCCCACCAGAGAGAGGAGATGCTCATGCTGCTCAGGTACAAAAAAATCTCTTCAAAGGCTCAGTTCCTACAGAAAGCTAGTCCCCTCCTTTGGATCTTTTGGCTAAGGAAGTAACTAGAACACCATTCTTGTTGTCATAACAGCCACTCTTTTTCTCAGAAGGTATAAGAACTCAAAAAAGACACAGCAAAGAAGCAAACACCTGTATTACCTACAATTTGTGAAGCTTTTCCTGTCCTTCTTGTCCCATGGTACCTACCACTGAAGCTCTGTTATGACTGACATGAGAAAACTTGACCCCACACCTTCTCCTGGGAAGGAGAAGGGGAGGCAGAAGACAGCCCTCCACAAAGCAAGCTATTGCAGTAAGCAGCAAGTTCTAGGATTTAAAAATAAAAAACCACAAACCATATACCACACTTCTGGATAGGGTTAGTCTGTGCAGAGGTTGTTTATCCAGCTTGATCCTTCTATTGCTGTGTCACTCTGTGCCCATATGTTCATGTTTGATATCTGCCACATGGGAG